>JAJHPC010000010.1:10500127-10612871 GCA_024447665.1 Juncus inflexus
TAATAGCCCGTCGTGTGGGCCTCCCAACGGGGGCCTGCTATGTCAAAAGCAAAAAAAAAACCATCTCTCCCTTTCCATATAATTTTTCTGTTTTTTATAAAGTTTTGTCCAATTTACTGTTTCTTATCTTCTGAATTTTGAAAAATATAAAAACAAATAATAAAAATCCAAAAATAGTCCTATTTGAAGTAGTGTGAAGTTTAGAATCCAAATATGAATTTTAAAATAGTAGTTGTTAAGACAGATTAGGAGATATTGTAATTTTTGTGAGTACTGGTCTGTCAGAACCAGTTTCTGATCCAGATCGGAATTTTTATTATAAATCTCAAACTACAAAACATCTTTATATGAAATTTTAACAGATAATCCAAAGCTTGATAATTAAATTTCTGTATGAATTTTGGGATTTTTCAAGTTTTGGTGATTTTTCTATAATTTTCTGAAGTTACTGCTGAACCGATTTTGAATCTGAGATAAGTTCTGGACTGAATTGTAAATAACTCGAAAATCTTTAATAAAATAATAATAACAGTAAAGAACCACAATATATATCTCTCCTTCTAGTTTCCAACGGTATCTCGTGAGTTGGATTCGGAGTTTATTTGGTCTAGTTACGAATTAAAACACCAAAGTATGATATGCTGAATTTTTCACGATAAGGCTGAAAAGAAAATTTGAACTTGGAAATTTACCTAATAAACCTTGAAATAAAAGATTTTACACTAAAGAATAATCATTGAAACTAGTTAATTCTTGAGGCCACACCTCCTTGTGTTCGACCCCTAAACTCATTACCACTCATACTCGTAATTGATTAATAGGGAAATATAAATTGTTTTGTTAAATTGTGTGAAATTCAACGACGATTTTACCACGATTTACAATAAACGACTGTTTTACCCGATTTACAGTACACCTTGGTATGCGGATATCGTCAATCTTTTGGAGATGGGGCAAATGCCGGACATGCTCTCTCGCGCTCAAAAGGACAAACTCAAGAACGACTCACGCTACTATTTTGCAAAGATCCGCTTCTCTACAAAATTTGTTCCGATCAAATGGTGCGCAAATACCTACCTGATTACGACTTCAATGCGGTATTATCATTCTGTCACTCTTTAGAATGTGGGCGCTACTTTGGTGCCCAACGCACAAGCCACAAAGTGCTCCAAAGTGGACTTTATTGGCCAACTCTTTACAAAGACACTCATTCCTTTGTAAAGAATTGTGAAAACTGCCAAAAGACAGGTAATCTATCTCGCAAATACGAAATGCCTCTCAAAACTTTATTGTATTGCGAGCTTTTTGATCCTTGGGGGATAGATTTCATGGGTCCCTTCTCTCAATCCAATGAGTATTTATACATTCTTGTGGGTGTGGATTATACCTCTAAATGGGTGGAAGTTATTCCAACAAGGGATGCCAACTCCAAAACGGTGATTGAATTTCTCAAAAAGAATATCTTTCAGCGTTTTGGAGTTCCTAAATCTATCATTAGCGATAGGAGCTCACATTTCAACAATAAATATATGGCCAACTTGTTGAAAAATTATCATGTCCAACACCGAATGTCAACCACACACCATCCCCAAACCAATGGTCAAGCCGAAATTACCAACAAAGAGATTAAATCAATCCTTGAGAAAGTGGTTAATCCCTCTCAGAAGGATTGGAGTCAAAGGCTTGGGGATGCGTTGTGGGCCTATCGGACCGCGTAAAAATACCGATAGAGATGACTCCTTTCAAACTTGTGTATAGAAAGAGATGTCACATGCCGGTGGAAATCGAACACTGGGCCTTTTGGGCCATTAAAAAGGTCAATTTTGATTACCCAAATGATGCGGAAATGAGGAAATTACAAATTCAAGAGTTGGAAGAACTTAGGATTGATGCCTATAATAACTCCCGAATTTACAAGAAAATATTAACCACCGCTCATGACAAGATAATCACCATGAAAGGTGATAAGGTTTTGTTATTCAACTCCCAGTTGAGGTTGCATCCTAGAATATTGAAGAGCAGGTGGACAGGCCCTTTTATAATAACCAGTGTTCAGTGACGCAAACAGAGCATTGAAGGTTAATGGGAATAGGCTGAAGGCTTTCTATGAGAACCATGACGCAAGTTTGGGGAGTAGTCCCAGGCGGAGATCACGAAAGATTGAGCACAAATGCGTCGGGCTCGAGACGTTAAACGGGAGCGCTAGCGAGAGGCAACTTGATGTCAGGTCATATTTTTCTTTTATTATTTTTCATTCTTCATTTCACAAAACTTCTTTAACTACACTTAAACTTGCAAAAGTTTAAGTGTGGTGAGATGATGCTTTGTAACTTTTTGTGTCAAAAATAAATTAAAAATAAATAAAAAATAGAAAATATGAAAATTTTAAAAATACGAAAACACAAAAAAACTCATTAAACGAATAAAAATTAAAAATTTTGTTTTCATTTCATTTTTCTTATTTTTGTAAATAAACTTATCTTGCTTGGATTTGTAAATATCAAAAGGCTTTTAAAAAAAAGTGAAAAAAGTGAAAGAAAAGGGTTTTTGAAATGGAAATATTTTTGAAACCTAGTCCTTTAAGCAAAGAGTTTTTGAAAAGTATGGGATTTTGGAAAATGATGAGTAATTTTTGGAAATTTTTAAAGGATATTAAATTATTTGCTATAATATTCCCTATTCCATCTCATTCCATCTATTCTATCGATATAAAGTCCATTAATGGTTTGAAAATCTCATAACATGTTCATCTCCTCAATATTTTATGACAAGATATAATGTTTCCAGTCTTTAGTACTGTATTGGAATTTTTGAAATTAACTCTTTCTTTTATACCATAGTTTTGGTAAATGTCTTGATTTTAACCAACCTTTCGGGCCTATTATTAACATGTGCGGCCAGTTTCTAAATTCAGAGAAAATAAATTTTCCCCCTGTATATTATACCCTATCCCATTATAAATAAATAAACGGGATTAAAAACAAAAATCTTTTTCATGTGTTAAAAGCACAACTTTTCTCTCGAGAATTGATTCATAATATCGTATCAGACTTTTAACTTGTTTGGGGGTGAAGTAAAAATCGAGTTGAAACCTTGGGGTAAAATTTAGAGGGTTAAGTATAATTTTTTTTTTAGGGTACTAGCTTTTGGAAATGGATAATTGGGATAAAATATTGGCGAGTTGAAACGAGTTTAAAGTTTTAAAATTATTATCGGACATTCACCGATATTCATGTATTATTATAATAATCGACAAATAATATGGCAATAATTTAATCTCTTTTCAAATGGATTTAAATTGATTCTAAAAACTCAAAAACTTGATTTAATTTTACTCTTGAGGGCAAGGTTGGTTTAAGTGTGGAGAAGGCGACACATCAGTTGCGCAATCTTTGAGAAGTCGCGTATAAAGCACCTGTAAAAGCCCGCGTGACCCAAGAATGAACGTACATCCTTGACATTGCGAGGGTAGGACAACATCTTGATTACGTCGACCTTCACTTTGTCGACCTCCAAGCCCTTCTCTGAAATAAAATGACATAACAGGATTCCTCGTCTCACCATTAAGTGACACTTCTCAAAATTCAAGACAAGGTTAGATTCGACGAACTTCTCCATTATTAGCCTCAAATTGGTCAAACACTTATCAAATGAGTTGCCATAAATGGAGAAATTGTCCATAAATACTTCTACGAATTTCGAAATATATTTAGAGAAAATAGAAATCATTTGGTCGATAAAAGGGAGAGGAAAGTGATCGTTCTCATTGTACAACCCGAATGTACCTGGAGCATTACACAACCCGAATGGCATCCTTCAATACGCAAATGTACCGAAGGGACAAGTGAATGTCATTTTTTGTTGGTCCGCAGGATCAATTGCAATCTGGAAATAGCCCGAGTACCCGTCGAGAAAACAATAGTAAGGTCGACCCGCCAACCGTTCAAGCATTTGGTCGATAAAAGGGAGAGGAAAGTGATCCTTCTTTGTTGCTGAGTTGAGTTTGCGATAGTCAATACAAACTCGCCACCCATTTTGTACTCGTGTAGGCATCTTTTCGCCTTCTGAGTTTTCCACAATCGTGATCCCCGTCTTTTTGGGGACCACGTGAATGGGTGACACCCACTCAGAGTCGGCCACAGCATATAGCCTGCATCAAGAAGCTTAAGAAGTTCCTTCTTAACCACCTCCATCATCACTAGATTCAATCGCCTTTGAGCCTCCCTTGAGGTCTTGGCTCCTTCCTCAAGGGCAATCTTATGCATGCACGTCGCTAGACTGATTCCTGGCATATCAGACAAGGTCCATCCGATCGTCTTTTTGTACTTCACCAAGGTTTCCACCAGGCACCACTCCTGATCAGATGTAAGGTTGGAGGTGATGATGACAGGTAAGGTTTCATCTGACCCAAGGTAGGTGTACTTGAGATGGCCTGGGAGAGGTTGGAGTTCGAGTTTGGGCGTCTTCTCGATGGATGGCGGCATTTGCTCTCCTGAGATCTTGAGCTATATCGCAGTCGGACCCTAAAAAGAAAGAACTTTCTCTATCCTACATTTTTCAGAGTTAGGCAAGTTTATATTTTCAACTTCTTGTATTATTGTGTCACTTTCATTACCTAACAAGTTATCATCTTTTGGTTTTCAAATATGTTCACATTTTCTAATTTGTCCCAAAACTCATCAAAAGAATCATTAAAAGAGTTTAAAGAATGAGAAGACTCCCTTATAAGATGCTCTTCGACTAGCTCATCAATCTCGTCGGTGACGGAGATGCTCGACATGTTGTGGTCATCAGGGTACTTTATCACATCGAAGATATTGAAGGAGATCTTCTCGCTGTCGAACTCTATCGACATGGTACTCGAGTAGCAGTCAATTCGGGTTTTTGCAGTTCTGAGAAATGGTCTTCCCAAGAGAATGGAGGAAGATTCTGCTGCATTTCCCATTTCAAGGATGCAGAAGTCGGCTGGGAAAACCAGACCATTCACCCCGACCAATACATCTTCCCCAACTCCTAGGGTAGGATTGCAGATCGGTCTACTAGGGTCACCACAACTCGAGTGTTCTTCATATTACCTAGTTCAAGGGTTTCATGGATGGACCTGGGCATTATGTTTATTGAGGCCCCCAGATCAAGCATGTACCTCGCGAACTGGTGGTGCCCAATGGTACAAGGAATGGAGAAGATTCCCGGATCTTTTACCTTTGGGTGAAGTCTCACGTCTAGACTCAAAACTGCAGAGAGATTTACTTTCTCGTCCCCTTTTAACCTTCTCTTATTTGTGCACGAGTCTTTTAAAAACTTAACGACGTTAGGGAATTTTTTTGATGGCGTCAACGATGGGAATGTTTACCTCCGCCTTTTTTAATATCGCAGGCACATCCTTTTCAGTCTCTGCCTTTTTGCTTACCGCCAATCAGGATGGAAATGATGCCTTTGGCACGTAAACTCTCTCTTCCTTTTTTCCTCTTTCCTCCTTGTTTTTTCCTTTCTTTTTTGTTTCTCTTTTACATTTATCTTTACATTTTCATTCTCATTCACAATTACATTTTCATCATCTAACCCTAATTCCTCATCTTTTTCTTTCTGTTCTTCATTTCCTCGCACAACTATCTCTTTTTTTTCTTGAGGCAACTCGACTTCATTTCTGCTTCTCAAATGAATCACAAGAATAGGTTTGGTGTTTGGCCCCACCCCTTGAGATGGGAGTTTGTTATCAACCTGCCCCTTGAGTATGTTAACCTCGCCCATAATTTATTTCACTTGCATCTCAAGGTTTTGCATATGATGACCTTGGGATACTTGATCTTGTGAAAGGTTTGCTTGTCCTTTTGAGATTACTGAGATTTGACCTGCAAGCTTATTTTCCACACTTGAGAGCTGGTTGTGGAAGCTAAAAAATTGTCCCGTAAGACCTTGCATCATAGCCATTAGTTGGGCCATATCTTAATTTGAAGATGAAGGTTCAGAAGAAGATGGTTGTGCGATTTGAGGTGGGGTTTAAGTAGGTTGAGAGTGTTGGGGTTGCACATTTGGGTGGACATAGAGGCCTTGTCTTTGATGTTGTTGTTGAAGAACTTGTTGTTCGGTCTCGTCATTCCTCCAACGGAGGTTAGAGTTTTTCCTCCAAGGTTCGTACGCGTATTGGAGGCATTGGTTACCCCTTGGTTTCCCCCAAAATTACCCACTACATTGTAATGTGTATTTTTATACACATTTTTAGGGTTTTTATCATCTCAAATTCAATCATAATTCAGATAATATGTATGTAAAACACTCATAATTCATAAAACATAATTTGAAACATCTTAATACATTTTTGTGTAATTTATAGGTGAAAAGGCCATAAAAAGAAGAATTGGAGGACTTATTTGAAAAGGCAACTCCAAAAGAAGCACCATCACGCAAATAATGCGCCAACGATGGCCAAATTATCTCTAAAACCCTCACATTCCCCATACACATACTTCTCTAATCTTAAAGATGAACAACGTCGGTGGAAAAGACCAAGCATTGGAACGAGTAAGAAATGACCACAAAATGTTATGAAAACGTCAACTGTCTCACAACGTTCTTCAGCCGAACCCATACGTAAACTGACCACGTTCGGTCCCAAAACAGAGAAGAAACGTCCATGTTTCCTATGACGTTTCGTATCGGAACGTGACGTTCCGATCAAATGAATCCTAACCATCGTTTTACACCTCAAATAAACCTAGCTCCGCAAGAATAGAGAAAATGCGACGCGCAAAATTTCTGGTCAAAACTGAAAAGTCAACCGTCGCAGTCAAGTCAACCCTTTCTCTCTCAAAAATGCGATTTTTTTTCGAAATGCTCGGAATTGAACAAACTTGATACCATTCGACTCGTCTTGACAAGACAAGCACAACTGTATGATTAGCCATCACTGGAACCGCAAAACGTGAAAACCTCCTGTCAGCCCAAAAATAACCAATTTCGAGCTGCAGTTTTCTCAAGCTCCCATTTCCTACAAAGATCTTGGTTTGTCATAATTCCAAAGCCATTCTCTTCTACTCATTCCCCTCTTTCCAACCATATAAAGAACTCAAAAAAAATGAATAATTGAGTGAGATAATCGAGTTTGAACTCGGTGTTCAATGAAATTGAATTCTGTTTTTTGTTGAAATAACTCAATTCGAGCTAAAACTTCTCAAGTCCATAACTCACTCCACAGATCTCCGTTTCACGTAAAACCAATTCCATTCTCTTCTTCTCTCTTTCTTCTTTCCATGGATACCAAGAACACCAAAAATTATGAAGAAATGAGAGAGATATTTGAGTTTGAAGTCGTACCAGTAACTGTTCGACGAAATTTCAGATTTCAAAATAACCGCCAAATACTAAAATTCGAAATTCTCCCTCATTTTTCAACGGAATATAACGAAATTTGAATAGAAGGTTCTTCACACATGTGAGATTGGATCTGGACAACTGGAATTCTCCATTTTACCTCTGAAATTTCAGATCAAGCCAATCAAGAGAATACACTCTCAAGCCCTCAACTCTCTATAAAATGCACCTCAATCTAGAGAAAAGAAATCACTCATTCTCCCACTCTCCTTAACTTATACACCACTCTCCATTCATCTTCTCTAAGCTCTACAATCTTCATTAATGAGTTTCAAGCTTTCTTGAGCTCTAATTTTCGTTTTTGAGTGAAATCGAGCAATTTGGGGCTGATTTGGGGGAAATTCGAATCGGTCGATTCTTGCATGGATCGAGGTGCAATTGGAGTTTCAAATCAACTCAAGGAAGGTCCTAGCTTGGATTTCTCATTGTGGTTTGATTAAATCCTCCTTAAATTCTTTCTTTTTCTCCTGATTTTTTAAATCTGAATTTTTGGCGTAAAATGATGAATTTGAGATCGAATCGTGTTTGTTTAATCATGATTGAGTATATCTGTATAGGGATAGATATTTGTGAAGGAATCACTTGAAATCTTGCTTTATTTTGAATCAATTTGACCGATTTGTGTAATTGTTCATATATCACTATTAAAATCGAAAATCATTGATTTGATTGATTTGGCTGAATTTATTAGATCAATTAGACCTATAATTGCATGTGTAACTTAGTTTTCGTCTAGGTATGCGTCCTTGGATTGCTGTTGCATATTCAGCTCCTGTTGCAGGCTGCTACTGCTGTTTTCTTGATCTATCCTATTGGTCAGGGAAGTTTTTCTGATGGTATGCCTCTAGGAATTTCTGGTACTTTCAACTTTATGATTGTATTTCAGGCAGAACATAACATCCTTATGCATCCATTTCACATGTTAGGTGTTGAAGAAGTCGCCGCTAGCTTTGAAGTGAAATTCAGCAATGGAGTTTTTTTGGTTTCAGCGCAACGGGAGCTTGCGGCTATGTATTTCTGAAATAGCTCTTCACATAACCAAAAATGGGAACCTCTTTTTTTTGGGCCAAGATGAAGGGGCACAGTTTGAACCCCGTACTAGAGCAAAGGACCCGTCTGGAAGCTTAGGATTGGCATCATTGCTTGGTCTCGAAAACATAGTACGGTGCATTTCCACTGCCAAAACCGGACATGCATGAATGAGGACACTAATCTGCTATTAGAATCTCCAATCCAGCCAGTGAAGGTTTGAGTAGCTGCGGAGGTCTCTATTTAGCTTTGAATGAAGGAAGAGAAGTTTTTTCTTTTATGGATATGCAGGAAAGAGGGTTGGACTGAAACAAGAGGAAGAAGGTGGAACGTGTAACCTTCCAAGCTGATGAGGTGCCAGGAAAGGGAGCACCTGCTTCGTCTGAGAGTCAGTCAGTAAGAATCAAACTTCAGTCAATCTCCAAATCCATGAAAACCGTCCCGATTCACCATTGAGAAGGGCTGACTGGGCCTTAACTGATCCTTTTTTGTCAATCAGATTCAATCCAACGAACGGCATACTAATGAGACTTGACTTGCGGCGCATTGCAAACAGGGAGGTAACGTTGACAAGGAAAGCTTGTAGACACTGGTCTTTGAGATTCTCAAACGAACTCGTATTCGGGGTCGGTTATGACCAGTTAGTCATTCAAGGTCTTGGCTGAGAATTTTGATTGATTAATTGAAGTTTTGGACTAAATTTTATGATTTGAACATGAGTAGGCTGATTTTTGTTTAGATCCAATTTTCGGTCCATTAATTGAGTTTTTCTAGCTTGAATTTACTTAAACTTGTTATACAAATCTTGAAGATTGAATATTCAGTGATTAAGGATGGTATTCTTGATCAAATACTCTTAAAAATCCCTATTTTTAAAACCAAAAATCAAACCCTAATCAGTTTCTGTTTGCTACTGTATTTTCTCTGATTTTCAGTATTTTCCCCTTAATTTCGTGTCCTAATCTATTCTGAAAAATCAAAGAAATATTTTTAAAATTTAGATCTCATTTAGTAGATAATTTTCAAATCAAAATTTGCCCAAATCCTATCCATAATTTGTGAGATATTAATTTTCTGAGTTTGTAATATTTCTATCTTTCTGTCCAGATCTACAGTTCCTTTTCTTCTGAATTTTAAAAAAATAGAAAAACAAATATTAAAAATATAAAAATAGTATTCCTCGAATTAGTTTCAAGTTTAGAATCCAAATATGAATTTTAAAATATTAGTTGTTAAATCAGATCAGGAGATATTATAACTTTTATGAGTATTGGTCTGTCAGAACCAGTTTCAGATCCAGATCTGCGTTTTCTTTATAAATCTCAAACCATTAAACCTAATTGTACCAGATTTTAACAACTAATCTAAAACGTGATAATTGAATTTCTGTATAAATTTTGGAATTTTTTAAGTCTTGGTGATTTTTCTATAAATTTCCGAAATTACTGCTGAATTAATTATGAATCTGAAGTAAGTTCTGGATTTAAACTACAAATATCTCAAAATTTTTGAATAAAACAGTAATACCAATAAAGTACCATATCATAGATCTCTCTTTCTAGTTTCCAACGGCATCTTGTGTGTTGGAATTGGAGTTTATTTGGTCAAGTTACGAATTAAAACACCAAAGTGTGACGTGCTGAATTTTTACGATAAGGCTGAAAATAAAATTTAAACTTGAAAATTTATCTAATAACCCTTGAATTACAAGATTTTACACTAAAGAATAATCATTGAGACTAGTTAATTCTTGAGGCTACACCTCCTTGTGTTCGACCCCTAAACTCGTTACCACTCATACTCATAATTGATTAATAGGGAAATATAAATTGTTTTGTTAAATTGTGTAAAATATAAACGACGGTTTTTACGCGATTTACATACATTCGCATCTTGTTGTAAACTTTCACATTCATCTGTCGCGTGGGTCGTATCCCCACAAAATGCACACCTTTTCGGCTCAATTTTTGCCCCCACCGCTTTGAGCATCTGGCTGAACCTTGTTTCGAAATTTACGGTGAGTCGGGATTCCGTTGCCTTGAGGTCAATTGCACTGGTCATGTTCACTTGTCTTGACCGCCCACCTCGACCTCTGTTTCCTTCGGTCATGATTTGTCTGAGAACTCGCACTTGGAAGGGGGTTTTGTCGTTGAACGACCCTCCGACTGCACTTTGAAGGAGGCGAGCATCAAAATCGCTCATCCCTTGAAGGAACTGATCCATTAATGAGGTCTCATCCAGGTTCTGATTGGGACACTTGGAAGTTGTCCAGCTATTTTCACTTAATTTTGATTTTTTTGAGGTTCTTCGTCAACTTTTACAAGAGTTTGAGATGATGATGTGTAGGATTAGTGCCCTAGGCCAAGTGTATTTGTGCTAGGAAATGGATTATGTATTAAGACATTATTATTTATTCAATAAAGGTTATTTCTTATATATCTGTGTGTAAGGGTTGTGAATGTAAATTTCTTATATCAACCATGAAATATGACCGAGGATGTGGATATGATGCAACCCGAGGGTTTTGTCGATCCTAAGAATTCCGGTAAGGTTTGCAAGCTTCAGAAATCCATCTATGGATTGAAGCAAGTGTCTCGAAGTTGGAACCTTCGTTTTGATGAAGTCATCAAAAGTTTTGGTTTAACCAAAAGTGAAGGTGAGCCTTGTGTTTACATGAAGTTCAGTGGGAGCACGGTAGTATTCCTGTTACTTTATGTAGATGACATATTACTCATGGAAAATGACGTCCCAACATTATTGAACGTCAAGAAAGGGTTGGGAGATAATTTCTTGATGAAAGACCTAGGAGAAGCCTCCTACGTGCTAGGAATCAGGATCTATAGAGATAGATCTAGAAGGCTTATAGGTCTGAGTCAAAGTACATGCATAGACAAGGTCATGAAACGGTTCAGAATGCAAGAATCCAAGAAAGGATTTTTGTCCTTGTCACATGGTGTTTTTCTCAGTAAGACACAGTGTCCTGCAAGTGAGCAGGAACGAAGACGTATGAATAAGATCCCATATGCTTCGGCTATAGGATCTGTCATGGATGTCATGATATGTACTAGACTAGATGTGTCATACTCATTTAGCGTAACAAGCAGGTTTCAGTCTAATCCAGGTGAAAGTCACTGCATAGCTGTTCAAAGAATCCTTAAGTACTTACGAAGAACTAAGGACATGTTCCTAGTCTATGGAGGTATGGAAGGCGAGCTTGTTGTAAAGGGTTACACCGACGCAAGCTTCCAGACAGACTCAGACGACCTTAGATCGCAATCAGGTTATTTATTTTGCCTAAATTGAGGCGCAGTGACATGGAAGAGTTCCAAGCAATGTACTGTAGCAGATTCTTCAACGGAAGCAGAGTATATAGCCGCTGCGAAAGCGGCTAAAGAAGCTATTTGGATAAAGAACTTTTTGGAGGAGCTAAGAGTAGTTCCGAGCATATCGGAATCAGTGGATCTATATTGTGACAACAATGGAGCGATCGCACAAGTAAACGAACCGAGATCTCACCAAAAGTCCAAGTATATACTGCGACGCTTCCATCTAATCAGAGAGATCATACAAAATGGATGTTAAAATGTGTAGATTGTCATCGGACGACAATGTCGATGATCCATTAACTAAAGCACTCCCTCAAGCGAAGCATGAGGGTCATGTTAGGTCTATGGGCATAAGATGCTTAGAGTTGGCCTAGTGCAAGTGGGAGACTGTAAGATTAGTGCCCTACGCCAAATGTATTTGTGCTAGAAAATAGATTGTGTATTAAGACATTATTATTTATTCAATAAAGGTTGTTTCTTATATATCTGTGTGTATGGGTTGTGAATGTAAATTTCTAATATCAGCCATGAATGTCACTTCGGGTTCACGTCATCAGAATAAGTGATTCTGATAGTAGAAGTGTGAACCAACGAATGACATTCTAAACCGCCCTTAGTGATATGTGGGATGTTTATAGAGATAAACATACTTCAAGTAAGAAGCTACATATCTACACTAGTATATTTGCAGATCGGATGATCAGGTTTGTGTTAGAGAACACGTGCTGGACTGACAACACTATGAGAATATACATGGTATATGTCATTAGTGATTCTCATATGAATAGTGTGCTTGTCCCTACGACCTGAGGTCACCATGGATTCCTGCATGTGGAACTGCATGCTTTATTATGATCCTACGTCATCCATAATGGGATGATCATAAGACTCATCATTAGGTATGCACTGAATCATGACGAGGAATGAGAGTGACCAAGATGGGATTTGTTCCTCTCGTCATGAGGGAGATATCTCTGGGACTCCTGATGAACTAGGACTGAAGGAAATGCATGGCCATGCTCAAAATGGATTAACATGTGTTGTTAATATCATTTTGTATTTACTCAGTCTAATTCTCGATCAGGAAAGAGATTTTGATGAAACTCAAGGATGACATATTACTATGCCTTGTGATCAAGATATATATCGTAGAACAAAATGAATAAGCAAATGTCTATTCAGATAGGTTTATGATCAATGATCATTTCATTTATCATGGGTAGTCATGACATCAGTCTAGAGGGTACTCATGACTTACGATCTTTAGAAGATCGTTGCCAGCGTTAATTGGAACCTACACGATCACACAATGAACTTCATTCGTACAAGATGAAAATACCTTAATAACAGTTATACATGTGATGTATAAATGGGCGAAAGAATAAATCAAATATTGGATTGTGCTGGAATTACTGTTCACGCGCAGGAATATTGTTCATGCACAGGAATTACTGTTCACGCATTCGAACGGAACACATATGGTATTTGCTGATTTGCTTGGCGGACAAGCATCGTTTATATGGAAACGATGGTCCATTCAAAGCAGGAATTACTGTTCACGCGACAGGTAGGATTTATTTTCTTAATGAAATTTGCCATTCTTTCACCCCTCTCTCTAGTATAAATAAAGGGGTAGCTCCCTTCTATTCGACACACAATTCAGAAGCCTTAGATATCGTCTATTACATAGAAAAGAGAGAGAAAGTTTTGAGAGGTTTTCGGAAAGTATTTCCGAACTTGTCTAGCCAAGTCTGGTTATTCCGTACGTCTGAAATTCGCGTCTATATGAGTAGAGGTTCTCTATCTTGAGAACTTGTAAGTGGTCGATCTTCATCCCTAGGAGAAGAAAGGAGGTCATCTTCATCCGTTCAGGAAGGAGAAGGTTGCAAGTCAGAAAAGTTCAGACCTACATCCGTTCTTCGTCTCGCGGATCAGGAAGATCCGAGGTATAAATTTTAATAGTTAATCTCGTACTTTTATTTCCTTAACGTAGATCCTAGGGTGGGTTAAATACATAGGTTCCGCTGCGTATGTAACGTACATGGTTGTGGATTTCCCAACATGATGATGGTGATGAATCAAAGAAATGAAAGGGAGAGAATGGTCCTGATGAAGATGAAAGAAGGATGAAGGGAATGATAGGTCGGTCTTGAGCGTCGTCTTGTGGCTCTTCTACGAATGGTAGCTCTGTTTGCAGTTCTCGAGGCACTAAGAAAGAAAAAACCTCTACTTTTGAATCTTGTTTTGTAGAGGATGTAGCATAGCACCTTGCACACCTCTCGCCTTGTTCTTCTTGATAACCCTCAACTCCTTGTTGATTTTGGGATTTAAGGGAATTTGAGGTTCATCGTGTGACCTAGTTCTTCTCATAAACCTTCAAAACAAAGACAAAGACAAAAACACTAAACCCAGGGTATTTGGGGATAAGTGGATTAAATAGATGAGATATTATGCATTTAAGGATAAGGTCAAGGTGTTACTTAATGGTTGTCCTGGCAAAAGCATTTTCCTTAAAAGGGGAGTAAGACAAGGGGATTAAGGCAAAGAGATCCTCTTTCTCCTTAATTATTCATTTTGATAGTAGATGCATTAGTCAGAGCTCTAGAGTTCTTTGGTTCTCAGAATTTTATTAAGAGGCCACTGTCTCAAGTCAATCTTGCATTATTCTATGCTGATGACTCTTTCTTTAGATTAAACCTACTCTAAATCAAGTAAAAAGGCTTAAACTTCTTCTTAATACTTTTTACCCATAATTCGGGAATCAAAATAAATTACTCCAAATCAGAGTTTATAGTCATCTCAGCTGACCCAACCATGGATCTTACAAGCATTTCAGGGGAATTGGGTTGACCTTTAACTCAACTGCCTTTTAAATATTTAGGATACCTATTACACTACAATCCTACAAGCCATGAGAATTATAAAGTTTTCATTGATAAATTCCACAAGAGATTATTAGGCTAGAAAGGATCTTTGTTAAGTAAGGGAAGTATATTGGTATAGATTAATTATGTGTTGTCTTCACTTCCCACTTATTACCTAGCAGTGTTCAAACTGCCTCAATGGGTGATACTCGAGATTAATAAGAGAGGAAGAAAATTTTTGTGGAAATGGAGTAAAGAAAAGGGTTAATTGGGTTACTTGGAAATCCTTGATTTAGAAGAATTTAATAAAGAAATACTTCTTAAATGGACATGGAAACATTTTAAAAAGAAAGAGGGATTAGATTGGAATAATCTGGTATCCTCAATTGAAGAAGAAAAACCAAATAACATAACAACCAAGGACTCTTATTTCTGGAGAGAAATAAAGAGATTAGTTCCTTTTTTTTCCAGTTATTGTTTTGAACCAAGCCAAGGAAATAAGATCAACTTCTTGTTTATCAATTTGAAAAAATGTTGGCTTTGTGACAGATTTCCAGGTTTGTTTTCCTTTGCAGAGATTAACAATGGCAGTCTAGCAGATTTTGTCAATCTGCCATCATTAGAAGAGGCTTCAAAGAAATGGGATCCTTAATCCTTCAGCAAGAATTAAAACAACTCTCAGAAATTCGTAGAAGTGTTCAATTATCTGGCAGATGTAATTTACGAGAAAGCGTGTCATTTTCGAATTGCCAAAATTAACAAAAATAATTATTTTACCCTAATACAATTTAATAACTGTATACGTGGTATTTGAGATAGGGGTCGATCCACAGGAAAAATGGGTAAATTAAACATGTTCACAATCAATTATCAAGTTTTTAAGATCTTATTTGCAAAATTTCATGAATTAGAAACCCTAATTCAAATTTATTCAAATTATCAGATTTGACACACTTTGTATTTTAACTCAAAACTAGGTCAACCCAACTTCAAATTCAGCAAATTATATATCTACGGAAACTATGAAGAGAGATATTCTCAGTGGTTTCTTACTAGTATTGAGGGTTTATTCAAAAATTTCCAGAAAACTTCAGTTTAGTCCAGCAACTTTTTTAATTTCACACAATGCAAGAGTCAACTTCATAAAATTATAGAAAAATCACCTTAACACTAGCAATCCCCAAATTTGTACAGCAATTCAATCATACACAAAAGACACTGCAGTAAAGTTTTCAAAATATTTTACCAAACAGATTAAGAGAATTCCTTAAAGTATAGACAGTAGTTCAGAAAGTTCAGCAGACAGAACAACAGTTGAAAATGGTACTATATCTCAAAATATAAGATTTGAATAGTAGGATTAAAATTCAGAATCAAATTTTACGCTTCGAAACAGTTCAGGTAGGTCTATTTGTGATTTTTATTTTTTATATTTTTTAAAAATTCAACAAAGAGAACAAACAAATCTGGAACAGAAAATTAGACTACAGGAAATAACAAACTTAAAATAACTATATCTCACAAAATATAAACAAGAATTAGGCAAAGTTTAGATTGATTTTGATCTACTAAATGTGAATTTTAATAAAACAATAATAATTTTAATAAATTTTTATTTTTTGACACTCAATTTAATAGGAAAAGACTGACAGAAACTTAAGTAATGCAGAAAAAAAGAAAAAAAAAACTGAAACTCAACAACAAGACTTTTTTATGATAAAAATAGGGTTTAAATGGTAATTTGCATGTCCAGGCAAATATTAATCATTCAATACACAATTTTACAGATTTGGATGCTAGGTTGAGCAATCTAAGCTAAGAATTTACTCGATTAATGAACCAAACTCAAGAATAAAACCTAAAACAGTCATTTCAAGTTTATATTAAACAAATTCAATCCAAAACCTAATTTAATCAAACAAGAAACTTAGAAAAGTCTTTTAATGATTAACAAGCACTTAATTAACAGGTTTTCATGTCCAATTTCAATCAAAACAACTCAGCCAACCATATTTCAATCAAAAATACAAAACAGTGAGAATTAAGTACTAAACATCACAAAATAATCAAATTGAGTAGTTACAACACAAGATTTCATGCCATAAACTCGCAAACACCAAACCCTATCTATAAACTACTCACTCATGCTCAAATAAATAAGACTCAAGTCTATTTTATTCATTTTTATAAGGAAACTGAAATATATCCAACAGTGAATAACAAGGAAAACTGAGTAAAAAAAGATTAAAAGTACAAGCTAGGACCTCTATGTGGTTGATCTGGATATCCTTGAATCTCCACACTCAAGCTAGAGGGTGAATTACGCGTCACAACTCGAATCAGCCCGAAACAGTGAAAACATACTCTTTTTAGTCTTTTTCACTCAAATTAGGTAAAATTAGAGCTCAAAAATGGAGGTGAAAGATTGGGAGAGATGAAGGAGGGTTGTGAGAATGAAATGGATCGAATTTTGTGTGGAATGATGGCAGGATTAGGGTTTTTAGACCTTATAAGGTCTTATATGATCAATATAGGCTGATTTTATTTGTGGACTTGGTGTATGAAATCGGGTATGATCCGAGTTATTCTATTGGTTCAGCAATGATCTAGGGTTGATGAGGGACAAGTTGTCCTCTGTATTGCTGATATGATTTTTGTGTTGCTCACATGTCTTTTTGTCTTGTTGTGTTTTCTATGTCTTGTTTGTATTGCTGAAATGTCTTTTGTACTTTTTGATATGTCTTTTTTTACTTAATGATATATTTTTTTTTTGTATTGCAATATGCGTTTTTTTATTGCTGATATGTCTTTTGTATTAGTGATATATCTTTTGTTTTGCACGATTATGCGAGAAGGTGGACAAATATCCGTAGTACATCTGGCCAGCTAAGCTCAAACAATATCTAAAAAATTACAAAAGAAAAACACAAGAAATAACTTGAAAATATGTTTCTGGGTTTTAAAAAGAAAAAAATGGAAAAAAATTAAAATGCGCCATCTGGTATGATGGTTGTCGTTCGTTGTAATGTGCCGCAGAAATGCACAAGTATTAAGGTGTTTCACGTGTGGGTAATTCTTTCTAGAAGCGCGTAGTGCGCACGTCTTTTTGGCGACGTGGCAATTTTTTATTGAGTCGATGGTACGGATGATATATAAGTTGGTGTTAGATATTCGGACTCATTTTTCATATGTTGGGAAAGTCATTTTTTTCGCCCTTAGGTTGGCGAAAAAGG
The DNA here is from genome assembly GCA_024447665.1 of Juncus inflexus. Taxonomy (NCBI): domain Eukaryota; kingdom Viridiplantae; phylum Streptophyta; class Magnoliopsida; order Poales; family Juncaceae; genus Juncus; species Juncus inflexus. The sequence continues at coordinate 10,517,951 of JAJHPC010000010.1, forward strand.
TAGATTTACAAATATTTCCAATCCAACACTAGATTTGCAAATAATTTTTAATCGGACGTTATATGGGAAAATAAACTCCACGTATTGAAATAAGGCTAGCGATTATGAAAATGCCAAAAAGATTAAAATAGTGAGTAAATCATAATCATACAGTTTAATCTTTAGTATTGAAATGGCAGCTACCAGCAATTCCAATTCATTAAGAAAATCGGGCCAACAAACAAAGTAGAATCTGTACTTACTCCGTTAATTAATCGAACTCAGATCTCATTACCTGTTCATCCATTTGACAACTCGGATCAGTTGGGCCCTACAAATTTATTAACCAACCTTAAATAATTCATTCTTATTATTCAATGTTTTTAGTACCAGCAACCGAACTACATAAAAAGATACAAATTACAACTCAAAAACTTTTCATTACCAAGTTAAAAACAAGCATTGTTCAATTAACACTAGGAGTGTTCAATTAACACAGTTACCCATTACAACAAACTCACAATCAAACACTACATCACAACAAAAGAAAAGCTAAACCACCTCACAAATCAATAGACAATTGCTTCTTATGCTTATTAACCCTAGCTTGAAGCTTCTCTAACTTGGCACTAACACTCCTAGTTCCCTCACTAACCGACCCCTCTTGCGCACTGCACATTTGATTATTCTTAATCATCTTATTAAGACTAAACTTCTTAATAATCCCACTTCCTTTCCCCTTACTCCCTAACTTCTCAATCTCCTGCCTCATATTAGAGCACTCCTTTTCGAGCTCATTCAACCTCATTCTCATGTTATCCATCCCGACTTTTAAAACTTGGTTTTCTCTCACAGCTGTCGCCCAGCTCGGGCCTTCACCTGAAATGGGTATCACCCCGCTTCTTAACGGGCGCGACCCGTCTAGGTTGTCCGATACAAGCAAGCATCCCGCGATTGAGGTTCTTAATTGCAATTGCTCAAAGAACAAAACCTGAAATAAGAAAGAAAAACTATCATCTTTCAATAACTACGAAATTAAGGTCCATATAAAGTTACTCAAACATTGCATTGGGAGAATCAATATTCATACATAAAATTAAGTAAGGTCTATATAAAGTTACTCAAACATTGCTTTAAGAGCATCAATATTCATGCATTAGGTGAGTCAATAATTATATATTTTATTTTGACCTGAACAACAACACGTAAGGGGAGGCGTTCATTTTGCGCAGCGTGTGTGCAAGCTTCGAGCGATAACTTCTGGCAATCTATCAGCCTACATAATTTCTCTCTCTCTTCTTCCGTCAACCAAGGATGCCCCTAAATAACCAACAAATAGTAGCATTAATTTTCTTTTCAAAAATTACAATAATAATAATGACGGAAGGATGAGATAGCAACAAAAAATTAACCATTAAACAAGTTAGCACGAGATAATTAATACATGTCATGTGGCCCTCCATACACTAACCAACCATCATAGACAATTATTGACATTCCTAGCAAAAATTATTTTTAAAAAGAGTTTACCTTCAAGAAAATATCAATCGCGCGATATATCCCATCATCGAGCGGCCTAGCATAATCTGGGACAAGACTCGCCAACGTTTGAAACTTGTCCAATTTCAAGTTAACATCGGGCGCGATTTCCGCCAAAAATCCATCAATCAATTTCGCTACATTCGTAAGGGGCGTCATATCGCTCGACCCAATCGCCATGTCATCCATCGCCACATCATCATCATCGTTATCAATTTGGTCCATCTTCAAAAAATGTTCAACCATCCTTTGCACGCACTCCACGTTGTACAAGGTCTCCATTGTGTACGAAAAGTTTGGTAATAATAGGTCTTCTAAGTTTGCTTGGTCGAGTTGGAGACCGATACGAGTCTCCAAGTTGCTCACGCAAGTCGGCCCCACCTTTAGTATCATGGCCGTGCGTAAGAGCCCGAACAATATTTTAGTGGATACTAACCCCTTTTGGATGGGCAATAAGGAGTTGAGTTCTTCTAGAAGCTTCTTTTGCTCCTCTTCCGACAGCTGACCTGCCGCTCCAGTCGGCACGGAACCCCGACGCCTATTTAACCCGGGTAAATACTTTTGCGCGTAATATGTTAAAGACCCCACTATTATTTCTTGCCTAATTCCTCTCGCCTCAATGGCTAATATTAAACGCTTATACAAGGGAAAACTTAGGTTTGCCACATCATCGTACCACCAATCGATACGGAAATTTCTCGGTCTCGCGCCGGTGCTGATACCGTTCCACAAAACGGTACCGCCCGGGCTTTGCATGGCTCCTCCATACTCCATGGGCCATGAAAATAAATTCGGGTCCATACAAGCTTTAACCGCTAAAGAGTCTATACATCTCTTCACGATATTTAAGGTTTCGGCATGCGGTACGAGCTTTTCGCAAGATTGGAGGGCTTTTAAGGAATCTTTCCAATTGCGTAGAATTACTTGGTTGAGGAACATTTCGGTTTGGGAAATTAGGTTTCCCTCGGAGATTCCTTCGGTCATTTGGAGATGGTCTGCAGCGCAACGGAGTTGCACGGTATTCGAGGCGGTCAGCTCGAGTTTGACCCCGTAACAGAAGCGTGCCACCAGCTCGAATGATTTTACGCCACCTGGCAGGTCTGCGAGTTTTATTATGCATTGGTCCTCGGATGAGCTGGGGGAGTTTGAAGTTTCTTCTATGAGTTTTTCTAGAAGAGCACTTTTTGATAGGAGTGGGAACTGCAAAAAATAAAAATAGTATTTAATGAATAAAAAGATCTAGTAAGAGATGATGAATTAATTGGTTGAAAAGCAAAGGAAAAAAAATGGAAAATTGACCTTGTGGAGGTGAAATGACATGTCACCCACTTCAACAGTGACATCACTTGCAAGTCCAGTGCTACAGATCCTGATATTCAAAAGAAAAACTTAATTGATACAACTTATACGCATCCAGAATGGAATTTCAAGCTTTATGACTCAAATTGTTGGCTTATTTTGTCATTAAAGAACAAGAATCGGAGTCGCATTACATATTTCGAAACAAATTACTCAATTTCGTAAAATTGCTTAAGTTAATTTCAATTACGATCCCAACTCTGGTTTTTAAGCCCAAAAGTTTTGCACAAAACTACCCAAGTTCCATAATTCCTAAGAACTAAGCTTATCAATGGAAAAAAGAAGAAACAGAAGAGAGATAATCACAAAATTCATTTAACTCGAGAAGATGAAACTTGAAAAGTGATATGATCAGTGAGTAATAAAACCAACATAAAAAGCAAAGCATAAAAATTCATCACTCAAATGAAAGGAATAAAAAAGAGGCATACCAAGCTTGCCCTTGCCTTTTGAAGGAATCAGGCTTTGACCCCAATTTCACACAAGCCATCTCTTCTCAGTTCTTAGAAACAGAATTCTTCACTTCAAAAACTCCAAAAGAGAAAAGAGAGCCCAATTGAAGGTTCACCAATTAACTGCCATCCAATTACTTAGCTAACGTCTCCTCTATCCAGCCAAACGAACCTAAAAGTCTCAATTATTCAGCCAAGTTAGGCCCTTAACCCCACAAAGGTTGACCTAATCTCACCAAAAACACTACAAAAATCTACTAAAACCTCTTCAGATCGACCCAAAAGAACAAAGTGGTATAAACAGAGAAAACAAAAGGGCAGCTTCTATTCTGTCTTTTGCTCGACTTCTCTCTCTACTGAATACATAACCTTACAAGGGAGTCCCAGTTTTCTAGGGACTATTTCGTAATTTTGGTTTACAAAAGGACAAAGTAGAAGAGAGAGAGAGAGAGAGAGCGCCTAAAAAGGTGTAATAAGCAAGACGGAATAGTGAGTCAATGACAACTTTAATTATTCTTGAAAAAATAATTCTGGGTTACTGGAACAGTGAAATTCAAGGATTACTCAAGATTTATTCTACAAACCCTGTATTTATTATTTATTAAAACTTAAATGCTTTCTAGAAATATCGGGACCAGTGCACAGAGATTCCCTGAGGAGCGCAGTACATTGCAACTACTTCAGGTACATGCAAGTCTAACTTATGGGAAATAAAATTATATTAAATTTCATAACTAAAATATGTGCCGTTAATTTTGAGGATTTATGAATTATTAAGTATTGTAATAATGATGGAAAGGATGGTTACAACTAATGCCACATGTGCGATGAAAGTGCATTGATTTTCTTATTCGGCTATTTTGGGTTTAAGCCATTGTAGAATTTATTATATTGAAGTGTAGTGCAAGTTTATTTTATTGATGTTTATTAAGCCAATTAATAAATATAACACGGGCTATAATTATATAAAGAAAAATTATTTATATCATCCGCTTAAATAGCATATAAATAACGTTATTATACATTTATAACTTTTTAATTATCTACTAATTGAATTAACTGAAAAATAATATCATTTGTATATCAATATAAGCCGGCAATATATATGAAGTTCCTTGTATAAACAGGAAAGTCTTTTCAAAATTGAATAACAAGTGACATAATATGTTATAATTTTAATGATAGCAGTACTTTTTGAGATTGAAGAACAACCATTTGTATCAAAATTTAATGTGAGAAAAAGTTAGTTGAAGGGTTTATCAGGAAAAAGACCATTGAAATCATTAATTGCAACCCAAAGCAAACTGTATTATTTTTATTAAATAAATCATGGCCGTCAGATCAGGCAGAGAATCATTAATTGGATGTAATGAATGACTGTTGGTGCATTCTGAGATGTTGAATAGCATTTAACGAAGAAAATGTTGCTTTTATAATGGGCTGTCTGTGCTTGTGCTATTGCTTAATTGACCAAACGAATTTATTCTATGGTTCATGTAGACCATGTCCATGTAACAACTCCGTACAATGATCTTTAACATGCATACCTTAAAACTTATTTAATTTTGACATTCTCTTAAAACTACGATGCTGTGATCTTGACTGTTCATTGATTGATGATTATCCCTACGAAACTCTGAAACATTCTGATTTCTATTCAATGACAGCAATTTTTTTACTAAAATATTTGAATTGATCATTTAAAAATAGATTTATTAACATTAAATTTACTATTTTAGATTCTAATTTTTGTAAACAAATATTTTTTTGCCAATATCATTTTCCGAAAAGGTAATATGATATGATTGTGAAATTCTGTATTAATTGGATTTATTATTATATTTAGTGGGAGGATTAAATTTATTCCTTATTGTACTTGAAAGAATTTAGATTTGTTAAAATATAATATACTCAAATATTAGTATGTGAGTGAATTCATGTGTTAACGGACGGATGAATGTGTTACTTATGTCAACGCATGGGGGTTTTCAATACGGATGCTTGCTTGCTTGCCTTCAAATCTACGGTTTGTGAGTTGTGGCCCCGATGTTCCTATCATCAATCACCACCAATTACTTCATAAATATCTTGTCAGTCAAATTTTAATTCTAACCCATGCAAATTTTTTGTGGGATTTATTTATTTATATGATATTAATAAATCATACTTTTCATGTATGCTTCACATATACAAATACGGATGTTGATATCATATCTAATATCATACAAACAAATTATACGGTAAATTTAGAAAAACCTCAGAACACGAAACGTCAATATTATATAATGTTTTATTAATTTGTTAAAAATTATTTATTTTTTTAGACATGTACAATCCGAAATCCGAATGACCCGAGACTATTCGGACCTGAATGACCCGTAATTAGAATGACCTGCTCACTTATCTGAACCTGAATGATCTAAACTTGCATAAAATTAATGAATAGTCATGAAACTGTTGATTTCATTCTTATACTAGTATTATATATTATTTTCTAATATCTTATTATGCTTTTTATAATGTCAATATATTATTTTTGTTTTATATAATGTATATATATTATTTCAGAAGATATAATATTAGTTATATTGGTTTTTAATACATAAAACTCAATTTGAGGCTTTTGAGCTCGTAGCCTCTTTAGTTGCGCAAAAATGAAATTAGATAGATATTTATTTTTTAAAAAAAATTTCATTACAAATTAAACACAATGCGTAACTAGAGCTTGCAAAATCTGACCTGACCCGAAAATATGACCCGACCCACCCGAACATAAATCCGACCTGACCGGACCCGAAAATGTTGGTAAGTCAATGACCCGAAACCCGCCCTGACCCAAACTCAAATGACCGAGACTCGAAATATCCGGAATCTGAACGACCCGAAACCTGAAATACCCGAGACCTGAAATATCCGAGATCCGAACGACACGAGACCCGAATGACCCGGGACCCGAACCCGAAGTGACCCAACCCAACCCACTCATTTGCCACCTCTAGTTCTGGGGAAGCCTTTTCTGTGCCAACTCGTCACGATTGCCAAACTTCCTCCTTATAACGCGAGGGTCTCTCACTTGTCCTCACGCGGAGGAATTGTCACTCACACTCCTCTAGCAGGCCTTATAGTCCTCCTAACTCCTCAGCTCAGTCCTTGAAGTAGAACGGCACTTCCGTACTCACTCCACCAAGTCTCGTCTTGCTGTTCAGATTGGCAGGCTTTCACCTCCAAGGTCTCAGGTTGACGGGATAAGTAATTCGACACCTGCCCACTAGGATTTACCACGCAATCTAATATCTAGATGTTAGATCTAGGCCTAACGACTTGGTTTCTCCCGGCTAATAACCTGCTAACATGTATACCCAAGATTCAACTTGAGTTGAATTGAAAAGCACAAAATAAGATACTAAGTACGAAACTTAAACAACACAAACAAATATGAAATTAAAAAGACATTAAATCTACTACTCGAACTTTACCCTAGAAGGGGGTTTAGTTAAAAGAGTACATAACTAAATCCAAAATATAATAGAATTGATAAATAAAACAATACAACATTGGTTGTCTTTGTCCTTACAATGAAGTACGGCTACCTACTACAAACTACGATAAATCTAATCCCCAATCAAGATCTAATTAAATCATCTCTTACGGTTTAATCCTAACTGAAGATCAAATCTAATATGGGATTTATTCTTCTGCCAAATGAAGTACGTTATTTCCGCACAATGGACCTAAAATGCTAAATATGCGTCAATCTTCTAAAAGAATCATCTGCCACCTTCCTTCTTCGGTCGTGGCGCTCCTCACCTTGACCGCTATGAGATAGTGACCCGCTGTTGCTGTAAATGCTACCACGGTTGTGGTAAGAAAGACCGGGCCCGCGGTTGTAAAGAAACAACAAATATTTATTATTTTTCACGAAATCACAAAAATTGTAGTCTAATACATGGAAAAACTATGTTGTTATAGATTTTTACAAAATCAAAAAAATCAAATTGAAGTGTGAAAGCAATCTTTTGTAGTTTTCACAAAACCACAATATTTGAAGTCTAGTACATGGAAAAAAAAACAAATTTTGTTATTATTTTTCGGAAAACTACAAAAAGTCTAATACCTGGAAAATACTCTATTGTTATAGATTTTAATAAAACCAGAAAAAACGAATTGAAATGTAATACATGGAAAAAAGCAAGCTTTTGTTTTTTCATAAAAGGCACAAAAATTGAAGTCTAATATATAGAAAAAACACAATATTTATTATTTTTCATGAAACCAAAAAAATTATAATCTAATACGTGGAAATATATACTCTCCCTAATTACAAGATCCGGCCCTCAACTATAAAAGAACATATCCTAGGGACGGCCACATGGTCGCTCCAAAGAGGAACATAGCCAAATTTCAAATTAAGAGAAACAAAAAACATAGCGACAAACATGGTAGTTTGTATTAAAGCGTATGCACCTTGTTTTATATTTTATTGTTTAAGTTATGTATTCTTGTAACTAAATCCTATTCTAAGATAGAGTATTAGTAATTGTTTTGAAGTTTTTCAATTATGTCTTGTGTGTGATTGATTAATCTTCTATTTGGTATTTTATCAGTGCGTGTTTATTTGAGTTTCTATGTCCTCAACCAATACAGATAGATCTTGGTGACTCGTGAGCACGAGAGTACCCATGTAGCCTCGGGGAACAACAGATTTCCGTAGATGGCCGACTTTGGAGGATTAGTGACAACCCTCTATGCAGAGATAAGTGACAGACCTTCGTGCAGAGATAAGTGGCAGCCCTTAGCATGAAGAGCATAGAGTACGGTGGTACGTGGAGAGGACTAGCTGCAACAGACTTCCACGGATTATAACGGGCTCTCGACTATAGGAGTCCCATGAAGATAAGTGATAGATCTTCGTGCCTGAAGAAGAGAGCACAATGATTTGCGGCAAGAGCCGCTCTCATTCACCGAAGGGAAAGACCCCCAACAAAAACAAGAAGAAATCACCACTAACAAGGCAGAAGCGAAAACAGATAGCGACGAAAATACTCAAACCCCAGAACGCTCTCTCAAAAAATGTACCAGAGCCCTACAGTAGACATGATAAGTGACAACCGCGACTACGGCAGTAGCAGTGCAACCAATTTTCCTTTTTATTTTCTTTTATTTAATTTATTTCAATTCCCGTAATTATTCTTTTCAAACTGCATTTAAGTTACATTAATTAAACTGATCTTTTCTGCGGATTCGACCCCTCTTAGATCGTGCACATGAAATCAAAAACCATTCAATCAGGATTATTTGAAAAATAGTTGCACCCTAACACGACAACCGCCAATGGAATTTTCTCCTAAAATTCGGCCTACAAAGTGTTGAGAAACCCTGATTTAGGCTTTGAATGGAGCAAGAACTGATGGAATATTAAATGCCCTTTAAAAGTGAAGTTTTTTGCTTGGCTTGCAATAAAAAATAAGCTCATGTTTTACACTAATCCAAGGAAAAAGAGATGGCCTATCCCATCTATTTGTTTACTACGCAGAAAGAGTTAGGATTGTGGGTACTTTCGTTTTATCCAATGCCCTTCGGTTGGGATCTTTGGAGAGAATTCAAAGTGTCAACAGCTACTTTTCATGCTAGATGCCCTCCAATTTCGGAGAAAAATCGGAGAAACATGATTGGTAACGAAAAGAAAACATGAGATGTTTTATGAGTAGCTACTTCAAGGATCATCTGGAAGGAGAGAAACATGAGTTTTTGCAGGAAACTCCACAATGATTTAGCAACTAACGCTCCAAATCACTATGAATGTAGGGGATTGGTTAAAATTTTGCTAAATAGCCTATATCAGTTTAGGTTAGTCAACAACTATCATCATCTGTCAGGAGAGGAGTTTTATTTTTTCATCTACTGTTCTTTCTTCGATTTCTTTTTTAAGATGTTATTTTATAACAGTTTTGTAATTATTGTAACTAATCATGGATGATTTTGATTTGCTTAATATATATATACAGAGATAACATGACTCGCCTAATTACCTTAAAAAAATATATTATGTAAAAACTAAAAAGAGATGTATAAGCAGTCATCGGCGTTAATTTAGAGGTGAAAAACTGGCGATGGAAAATATTTCCCTGTTTTCTTATAACCAAATTAGGATTTGTCATTGTAATAATAAGAAAAGTAAATTGACAAACGAGATTTGACTTGCCATGAAGTCCAAGACATTCATTTTCTAATGAGGTGCGCAATGACCAAAAAAAAGAACGAGTAGTAGTACATTCGCCGCCAGTCAAATGTACACTACAACAAAAATTGCTCTTAATCATGATTTTATGGTAAGCATTTATACTTAGGGTTTCGATCGCGCGTTTAAGGCTACCACGGGTTTTTAAGCACGGTCAAAACCTTGTTCAGTACGAGTACTTTAACATGGTTAAACCGCGAGTACGTTTGCACGGTTAGAACCATGTTAACATATAGTTCAAATATTCCAATTCTTAATACAGTTAAAACCGTGGTTAGTGTGCATTTTATATTTATTTTTTGTATATATTTAATTTAACCAAACTTAGATTTTATATATTAATAATCAATCAAGATTCTCAGTCAACAAACATTTCTATAATTAAAATAAAAAACAATAAAATTATATTTGAAGCAAATATATTCTATTAAATCAACATAAAAACAATAAATATATTCAATACAATCAAAATAGACTACACTGAAAATATAGAATATTTCAAAACCAAACTTCTGTTCCGAGATTAAAGAGGGAGGCCTAGTCTAGTACTTCAGTCTTTAACAATATCCACATTTTGGCTTTTTCGCAAATTTTTGCATATTCTTCAATACCTGTGATAAATTATCATTCAAAATAAAACATATAATCATCATTCTATTTATACATATGGTAACAATTAACAAGTTTAAATTCAAAAGAGTTAACATTTAAAAACAGATCTTTATCTTTACAGTACCATCTACATAAATGAGCCTTTATCTTTAGTATTTTCAGATTATGTGGGGTGGGGACCTTACTTTACGCCAAGACTAATAATGATCTCATATAAGCTTTTTCGGAGATTCCACTCATTTGTATCTCACATAATCCGACACCTAAAATAGAAATAAAAAAAAAATAATTAAAAAAGTGAGCGCCAAAAAGTATAAAATTCAGAAAAAAAAAACAGGAAATCTAAAGTGAAAAAGATTACTAGTTGTTATAGAGAATTATAAATTTATCTTAGTTTAGTTAAAGAACTAATAATCCTAACTATAAATTTATGAATTATATTTTTTGTACCTTAATTGGAGGAGGAATCATTGTTCATTGCTTAAGAGTCGATTTTGACTTGGATCGTGTATTAATGCCTCCTATAAATAAAAATATTACTTTATTGGGCAATTTATCGAACAGTTTGTGTCATGTTTCTGGCATACTGATTAGTGGTATCAGTATTTACATGTTTCTGGCAAAAAATAATAAATAAAATAATAAAATGCACATTAATTTCCAGTTTTAGCTTAAGTAATTAAACAGTAAAAAAAATAAACTAGAAAGAAAATAAAAGCAGTCGAAATCTGTTGAAATCACTCTACCAGTTGAAATCAAGTCTCAAGCTGTACAATTATAATCGCATCAAAATTGACCTACAATAAAGTATAATTCACACTAAATTAAGAAAACCTGCTACCAAAATCAAGCTCAAGCTGTGCAAATCTAATTGCAACAAAACTGACCTAATATAAAATCTACTTCGCACTAAATTAGGAACAAAATCGCAAAAATCAGCATAAAATTTCAAAGATAAGTTAGGACTCAGTGAAGATCGTAAAATAGCAAAGATCAGTTAGGGATCCATACCTGATTGAATTCTTCAAAGATCAGTTACGATGTAGTTCTCTACTTGCAATTGCTACTATGATTGAATTGCTTTCTAGTCGGATATCATGCTGATAACAAGCTGATCAAAGATCTTGTTTCCTCAAGCTGATCGGAAATCTTACTTCCTCATTGCGATCTTGCTATTGACAAGCTGATTGAAGATCATGCTAGCCGGAGAACTTGCTTCCACATCCATAAATTCAGCACCTAAATCAGCAAATCAAAACAATTCAACAACAATTTCAGTCTTCACCAACAAAATTCACAATCAGACTAATCCAAAACCCTGGATGCTAGATGCATCCACATCCAGATCTGAAAGGAACAACACAAACAGATCAAGTAACAGAGAGGTGAATTACCAGGGCGATTTTCTCTCCTTATGATTGAAAGAGGTTGAATAACGACGGTGCGTCTTGAGGCGGTGATCGCCGGCGGATCAATCTCCGCCATGTCGGACTCACAGGTGTGGAATCGCCGGCGTTCAATGAGCTTTTGACGAGATCTGGCGGAGGGACGGGGAGAGTGGACGGATCTGAGCTGACGGGTATCCCGGTTTCCATTAGAGGTGGCAAAATCTGACCCGACCCGAAAAATCCGACCGACCGAACCTGAACCTGACCCGATCCGAAGAGGTTGACAAGTCAACGGCCCGAAACCCGACCTGACCCGAAACCCGAATGACCCGAAACCCGAAGAACCCGAAACCCGAATGGCCCGAAACCCGAACGACCCGTAACCCGGATTACCCGAACCCGAACCCGAATGACCCGCCCAATTTTCCAAACCTGAATAACATGTAATGCAAAGATGAATAACGTGAAGTTCGAATATTTGTGTCTTGATTTTGCCATAATTATTGGACTTTCGTAATTTTACATTGAAAAAGTTGTATATCTACATGTGTTATGTGTATAATGATGATTTTTTAATTCTCACATCTTATGATATTAAATTATTAATACATTAATGAATTAATATTTTTTAATAGAAAACTTGGTTTGTTATAGTGAACTCATTTTGTATAAATAACACATAACTAATAATAACATACAAAATTAATATTATATAATATCGTGCAATAAACAAATTCAACAACAAAATTAAACCAAGTTCGATTTTTTTTATTTTTTCGATTTTTTATTTTTTTCGATTTTTTTCATTGCCCCTCTTAAATAAAAAATATAGTCAAAAATATCATATATAATAGATATATCCAAATATATATGATTATATTTTATTTGAATCTTTCCATATTTTTATAATTAAAATTTTTTTTTTTCATTTTATTCCATTTTTTTAATTTAAAGATAATACTTTAAAAAAATCAGATTCTCCGATTCGACTCGGCCGATTCCAATCAGAGTCGGATGATTCTTACTACACAGACAGTGAACGAGTTAGATCCCGATTCCAATTTTAGGAACTATGAAAATTAAGTCGAATTTTCGATATTTCGTCTATCTATATACAAACTTGAATTGCTCAAAACACAGACCAAACTTTTTCGAAACACGGACCCGAATTACCCGAAATACAAACCCGAATGACCCATAACCCGATTGACCTGTAACCCGAACCCGCCTGACCCATAACCCGAACGACCCGAGACCTGAACGACCCGAGACCCGATCGACCCGAGACCCGAACAACCCGGTACCCGAGCGACCCGGTACCCGAGCGACCCGAGACCCGAACGACCCGTGACCCGAATGACCCGTGACCCGAACGACCCGTGACCCGAACGACCCGGAACCCGAAATGACCTGACCCGAACCCGGCCCAACCCGCCCATTTGCCACCTCTAGTTTCCATCTAAACCGTAGTTTGGTTATTACGGTTTCTAGATATACCGTGATTTCAACAAACCGTATTATCAAAATCTGCCAATTAACAGATCTTTCATTTTAACTATTGTAATATACAAGCGGTTTTAAAACCATGTATAAGAGCAAACAATTTTCTTTCCATTTACATGGCTTCATTATTGTGTATAAGAAACCGTGTATTGAAGCATTTTTTGTTGTAGTGGTAACTGGAGACACCCCCATTGCTATATGGATGGGTCAACGTCAATTGATGAGAGCATGTTTTATTTACTAGTTTATAATTATGATTTTATTAATAAAATTTGCATGATTTAAATTATGTACTAAGTATAAAAAGGAGTTTCTTTTGAAATATTAAGAAGTTAAACATCAATTCATTAAAATATTAACAAAAAATTAACATTAATCATTAAGTTGATAGCTCTAATTCCATAAATTAATCAAGGTGAAAGTACAAATGGAAGTATGATCTAAATTAATCCAGGCGAAAGTACGATGGCAAGAAATTATGCATTTTCCGTAATTTTCAATAAACAATTGCCATGACTGCCAAGAAGGCTGCCGAAATGGCCAAGAAATAGATGCTAGTGTTGGACGCAAGAACGTGAACGCAAGTCTGGGAACTGGAAAAATTAGGCTTCCATTTTTTTTAGTTATTTCTTAGAAAGTAGTTGAATGTTCTAGGGATTACCTTTGTGTGTTTTTAGTTTTTTTAAGCATTGTCACGGCAACTTCCATTTTTTTTAGTTATTTCTTAGAAAGTAGCTGAATGTTCTAAGGATTACCTTTGTGTATTTTTAGTTTTTTTAAGCATTATCACGGCAAATAATCCATGTTAATGTTTTATTTATTCGCATTAATACAACGTAAGTAATTGCTTATCTTTCAAAAAAAAAGTAGTACAATTCAACTTCAATTATTTTTTACTTTTTGAAAAATCTCATACACTTAGGGCTTGCTTGGTTTGAGGGGAATCGAGGGGAAGGAAAGGTAGGAGAATTGAGCAGGGGAAAGAAGGTTAAATGAGTGTTCTTACCTTTGTTTGGTTTAAATGAAGGGAAAGTAAAGATAAATGGAGAGGAAATTTAACTAAACTAAAAAAAAGTTTAAAATAAATATATTTTTTAACCAAATTTTTTATATATAAGTATTCATAATTTTTAATATAACAAAATTATTATAGCATTCAAATTTTTCTTTTAATATGATACTAATATCATCACACTTGTAAAATTATTATTTTTCAATAAATTTTATGGAATATGCAATTTTTTATTTTACAAAAATGTTTATTTTAAACATGATAATTTCAATAAATATTTGATTAAAAAAAAATAGAATATAAATGATTGAAAAATGTGAGTGTTAGATTCAAATTTTAGAAGATAAAATATATTATGTTAAGTTAAAAAAATAAAATAAAATTGGTTTAATGATATTGTCTCCATTTCATGTCATACTTGACACCTCAATTTTTCTTAATTCTCTTTAGTTCTCTTTCTTTCCCCTAACTTACCTTCAAACTAAGCATGATTAAATTTTTTCCTTAACTTTCATTCCTCTCAAACCAAGCAAAACCTTATATGTCTTATGATATTTTGATGAGCCTCGGTCACAAGTCAAATTAGAAGGTTATAAGGACCTATTGACCTAAACTAAGATAAAGGAAGCGAAAATAAGAAACCAGAAACCTAAACTAAAAACCTTGAAATGAATTTTAATTTTGCTGAAACATAAATTTTATCTGGGTCAAAATAAATAATGATAAACACTACACAGATGTGATAAATTAATGGATAGCAAGGTTGGACGACATATTAGGTTTTACGAATTATGACATGATCATTGTTCTTCCTAATTGGATTAAATATCTAAATCAGTTGACGAATTCCCCTACTGAATCCTAGGTATAAATAGTTAACCCCCGACTAAGATCCGCAGTTTTAACCCGAATTTGGTAGTTTGATTCGGACTAAGATTTGCAAACCTACTAAACCCAAATCGCATTATGATTCTAACACTGAACTTGTAACTCGACTATGATCCGCATTTACTGATCTAAACTCTCTAAATCCCTTACTAGTACAGGTGACTAAGATCCGCCCTGCACTGTACCACTTGATTCCTAATAATAAGTTGGCTTGAATTCTAAGATAGGCTGGTATAACTAAAATTAAACCAATAAACAATAAGCATAGAAATTTGAAATATAGAATAATCCAAAAGATATTCAAAACAGTTTCAAGAACTCGCACAACATTATTCTGAGCTAATACATTATCCTACTAAAGAACTACTCGCGATACATGTTTAATTCAAAATAACAAATAGTAAGGTAAAAATTACAACAAATAGACGAAGGCTCAATGAAGATATTGTTCATGCACTATCCTCTCTTTAATTTGTTCTTTGCTGTCTGGAATCACCCCTTCGACTCGCTACAACTCCTTCAGTTAAGACCTTCGGCTTGGAAGTGGATTCGTGGTCAAAAACCATAATTTGCTCGTGAAATAACTCTCCAAAGCTGATGACAAAGTGGTAAAACCATAATTTGCCTTGGCAGTAAGCTCTGTGAAAGAACCGTGTTTTTCACCTTGAGGTTGGCAGAAACTAGAATCACATGTCTTTCCAAGAAGTTGCAGCCCTCCATGTTACCTTCCAACGCCTATTCATACACGTTCATATGAGCTACAGAGAAAAAGTTACAGCCAAAATAGTCAAGTGCTATCAGCAGATCATTGCTGATTCTTTCCAAAATGGTTTGCTATAAACAGCGTTTTACACCTTAATGACGATGAATTTTAATCTGAATATAAAGAAAGAGTTTTAAATTTCTCTTCTAACTTACAAATATTTTGGAGTGACCTCGTTTTCATTTTCTTACGGCAAAGATCTGACCGTAATACTGGACACATGTCGGCAGGATCCAGTTGCCATATTTGCTCCATTTGCATTCTAGGGAATTGATATCGGCATACAGCAAATTAATTAAGACAGCAAATTAATTAAGACAGACACAAAAATTGAAAATGACAATTTTGCCCATTATAATAAATGCTTGCTATCTTAAATGTTAAAGTTGAAAAATTTTCTTAACTCTTTTTCCATGATGAATCAAGACAAATGTTCATTTTTGTATGTGTTGATTTTGCACTATTTTTTCTAATAGTAGAAATTTAATAAAATGAGAAGTAAAAAACTTTATAAATTTTTTTATTTCGAAATTCATAAAAAGGATTAAATATATAACATTTTATATATCATGATGAAAAAATAAAATAATATTTTTGTCTATGATTACATCTAATTTTTTTATAATGAAATTATTGTTTTAATTATGTACTCGACTTATTAACTTATTTTTTAATGGAAAAATATAAGTAATTTCATGTATTTCTAAACTTGAACACTTGTGATTTTTGTATGATGTTAATCTAATTATTCCAAAATAATAACCTTTATGATTCATTCAATTTATTATTTTTTCAAGAATTTCATATATAAAAACTTGCATGATTTTTTAACTTCTCATTTAAATGACTTTCTACTTGTTGGAAAAAATAGTGAAAAATCAAGACAGACAAAAAGAAGATTTGCCTAGACCCATCATGTAAAACTAATTAAGAAAATTGTTTGACTTAACATGTAAGATATCAAATATTTATTACTATGGGGTAAAATTATTATTTTTTATTTTTTTATCTGGATTCATTAATTTGTTGCTTGCCAATATCAATTCCCGCATTTTTGGTACCCGCCAAACCCGTAATTAACATAGTCACCGTAATGAACTGTTTAAAATGAGATAATTATGCTAAACTCATTAAAATTGACATATTATTTAGATAAATTAACCATATAAGAGATTAATTAAGTGGTATAAATAGCAGCCAACATATTTTTATTATTAAAATGATCAGTTAGTGCTATATTAATAACCTAGCTTGTCGTATTGTATCTTATCGGATACCAATACTCAATGTTGGATATTTCACGTGATGTATCTTAATGTTTATTTACAAAATAATGGCGGATATTTCGCATATATTTTTATAGTCACATCGGAAATCGCTGATGCAAGAAGTATTTCGGGTCATTCGGGTCTCAGGTATTTCAGATTCAGATTATTCGGGTTTCGGGTATTTCGGATTTTAGGTCGTTTGGGGGTTCGCGTCGGGTCGAATTTCGGGCTGTTGACTTGTCAATATTTTTGGGTTTGAGTTCGGATGGGTCGGGTCAAGTTTTACCACCTCTACCCAGAACACATCGCGGCTCTCGATTTCAGAATCGTCCGAGGATAAAGGAGAACCCTCTAGACGAGGGAGAACGAGTGCAAGATGGATATCAAACCCGTCATACAAAGGAAAAACCCCCTTGCTAAGAAGAAACGGAAGCAACACTGACAAAGACAAAATAGATTAGATGGAGAACTATGAAATAACTGGACCCCTAGAATCCTCTTTTATCAACTTCAAGAACTACCTACTACCGTGGGCAAGGATCGTGAAAATCTAGTCTGCGGCTTGATAAGTGACCAATTTATTTTTATTTTATTTTAATTATAAAGGGAAACCCAAATAAATATTCCGTCTGAACTACGTATTTAAAACTAAAATAAACTATACCTTCCTTTGGATTCGACACCCAAAATACTATGCATAGATCATACGCTTGCGGTCGTAACTGAGTAATTTAGGATATTTTGAAAAACTATTTTACTATATACCCTCACAACACACCATAAATCTAAAGTGTCTCTTTTCGCAATAATTTAGGCCTCTACTATATAAAGGGTTCATATGCTATTGTAAAACTCAGAATTTAGTAATGAATGAAGTTATTTGTTTGAGTTGAATATTTACTTCTCTTTGTATCCTATTTTGTGCTTATTTCTTTACTGTTATCTAGCATGTTCATTATAAATACCTTTTGGAGTATGGATATATATATATTTTTAAGGAATGTCAATATAAGCGATCACTTATTGTTACTTATATTAATAGAAAGTAGCATTACAATAAAAAAAATAAAATTAAAAATAAAAAGAAAATCGTCATGAACTAGCCTCTCAAATTTTATACTCTCAATTTTCAATGAGAATTTTCTTGATTCAGCTCTAGCCAGCTGACCAAATTGTCATGCCAAAAAGTCTCAACTTTTTTGATTGACTATTTTCAATAGGGGGAGAAGCATGAACGTAGTCTTCTAGCGTGCTTGAAATCCTACTCATCATTAGTCATCACCTCATTAGTCATCATCAAGAAATGCAGTAAAACAAAAAGCAACATCACCAACTTGCAATGGAGCACCGTGCCGCCATTAGAGAGATTGAAAGAGGGAGCAAATATGACATTCACTTCATAGAGAGTCAACCAATTGAAAGAAGGCTATGTCCGCAAGGAACAAAAAGCTCCACAATTGTGTGTTGTCTCATTGCCAATGACCGATAACTGGTTAGCCAGCTACATCTTTACCTCGCGAGAACTACCATCGGGATAGTGGAGGGCAAAAGCCACATGAAGGCTTTCAAGAGGAGACAAGAGAAGCGCATTCACATGAAGGCTAGCCAGTTAAGGCTTTACACCTAAGGGGAAGACGATACTAATGCAAGGTACGTGATGTAGGATTAGTGCCCTAGGCCAAATGTATTTGTACTAGGAAATTGATTATGTATCAAGACATTATTCTTTATTCAGTAAAGATTGTTTCTTATATATCTGTGTGTATGAGTTGTGAATGTAAATCTTATATCAACAAAGAATGACACTTCGGGTTCACGTCATCAGAATACGTGATTCTGATAGTAGAACTGTGAACCAACGAATGACATTCTAAACTGTCTCTAGTGATATGTAGGATGTTTATAGAGATAGACAGACTTCAGGTAAGAAGCTGCATATCCACACTAGCATATTCGCAGGCTGGATGATCATGTTCTGCTGATCATGGACATAGAGATGTCAAGCCTGAAATATAGGTACTTGTTAGCGAACACGTACTGGACTGACCACACTATGAGAATATGCATGGTATATGTCATTAGTGATTTTCATATGAATAGTGTGCTTATTCCTACGACCGGAGGTCACCATGGATTCCTGTATGAGGAACTGCATACTTTAATATGATCCTACGTCACCATGGATTTCTGTATTAGGTTCATCATTAGGTATGTACTGAATCATGATGAGGAATGTGAGTGACCAAGATGAGATTTGTTTCTCTCGTTATGAGGGAGATATCTCTGGGTCCCCCTGATGAACTAGGACTGAGGGAAATGCATGTCCATGCTCAAAATGGATTAACATGTGTTGTTAATATCATTTTGTATTCACTCAGTCTAATTCTCGATCAGGAAAGAGACTTTGATCAAACTCAAGGATGACATATTACCGTGCCTTGTGATCAAAACGTATATCGTAGAACAAAAGGAATAAGCAAATGTCTATTCAGATAGGTTTATGATCGCTGATTATTTCATTTAACATGTGTAGTCATGACATCAGTCTAGAGGTTACTCATGACTCTTGATCTTTAGAAGATCGTTGCCAGCGTTAAATTGAATCTACATGGTCACACAATGAACTCCATTCGTACGGGATGAATATGCCTCAAAACAGTTAATACCTATGATGTATAAATTGGTGAACGAAGTAATCAACTATTGGATAATTGATTGAACAAAATAGTGCCATTCCGTTGGCAACGGAATAGTTCCGTTCCCAAAGGAATATATATGGAAACTATAATAACCTTAGCTGCCAAGTATTCCTTTATGGAAATACCTATTCCGTTGGCAACGGAATAGGCGCAGATTAGGATTTTAGTTATGGTAACTGAGTAATCGTTAGCCCCTCTCTCTAGTATAAATAAAAGGGCATAGTGTCTCTATTTGAAACACAACTCAGAAGCCTTAGAGGCCGTGTATTACGCAGAAAAGAGAGAGAAAGTCTTGAGAGTTATTTGGAAAGTATTTCCGGACTTGTAGAGGTTCTCTATCTTGAGAACTAGCGAGTGATCCATCTTCATCCCTAGGAGAAGAAGGAGCATCTCGAGCCGAGCTTCAAGAAAGCGTTTCGCGAGCCGAGCTTCAAGAAGGAGTTCTTCGAGCTGAGCATCAGGAAGGAATTTTATAAGCCGAGTTTCAGGAAGGAGACGGTTGCGAGTCCGTATAGTTCAGACCTACATCTGTTCTTCATCTCGTGGATCAGGAAGATCCGAGGTATAAATTTTAATGGCTAATCTCGTACTTTTATTCCCTTAACATAGATCCTAGAGAGGGTTAAATCCATAGGTTCCGCTGCGCATATAATGTACATGGCTATGGATTTCTCAACACGTGCTAGGGTTCCACTCGAATCGGAAAGCTCAGAGGGCCGCCATATGTACGGCCGACATGGCAGCGTCAAGTGCACCGAAAGAGACCACTATCGGCGGAAGTTGATATTTTCAGACTCAAAGATATATATATCCGTGCAAGATCCAACTTAGCCACGTCACATACATGAAGATCCAACTCATCCACAGAGCAAGATCCAACTTGGAGAAAAAGATGATACATAGAAGAAGAAGGGATCCCATGTAGAGGGAAAAGGGGGGATGGTATAAAGGGGGTTAGGGAGCGGAGGTGGAAGTGGAAGTTGTGGCTGGCGCAGGGAGAAGAAGTTGGTGGCTAAGCTTTTCTGCTTTCCGAGTTTCCACAGGAGCTGATCTGTACTTCTAGGTCAATGGGACTGAGAAATGGGGAAGAAAGGGGGGGGGTGGTGGAAGGATTTCAGGGAGTAGTGGTGATTGGGAGGGGCGGTGACGCGAGATGATATAGGGTAGGCAGCGGAGTGGTCACCTTCCGAGATCAGGGTTGGGAGTCGTTCTCACCAAGGGGACAAGGGAGAGAGACCGTAATTAATTTCTCAATCATTCTATTGTGGAGTATGGATATACTTTAATATAATCTCCACAATAGATAGTAAATGTTTGAAGGAAAGTTATATGTCCTTGAGACACCCATCCCAAATCCATCGCCTTCGACCGCTTCTAGAGTCGTTCAAGATACTTATCAGAAGTATATTGACGATTCTGATGAAGTAGTCTGGATGATGTTAGCAGGAATGAAACCTAAGCTTCGGAAGCAGATAGGTTTCATGGATGCCTATGATATGATCAAGGCGCTGAAGGAAATATTCCGAAAGCAGACTAATATTCAGCGCTACAAGGTCACCAAGTTATAATCAAGAGCAAGATGGCTCATGACTCCTCTGTGGATACTCATGTGTTCAAGATGAGAAGTCACATTGATTACTTAGAGAGACTATCGCTTCCTCCGAGCTTTGATTTGTTCATTACTGAATATAATAAGCGTCGGATGGAGATGACTATCACAGAATTGCATAAGATGCTTAAAGAGGCAGAGAAGGACATAAAGGCAAAAGTTGTCAGTGATGCCCTCAGGATTGAAAGGGAAAGGGAGTTGAATAGACAAGCCGCATGAGAGAACTGGATCAAGAGTAAAGGCAAGAAGTTGCCTAAACCTGAGTAATCGGAAGAAGTGAATGTATGTTCTATGCGTGATCACTGAAGAGCAGGATGTAAGATATGTCAAGAAGAAGAATCAATGGCTGCCATTTCAGGTATTCCTCTTTCTAAATCTCTACTTGGATATTGGATATCCACTTTAATTCTCACATTTTGAATGTGCAGGATATTGCTCAGAAGTAGAAGATTAGCTAGAGGAGAATTCAACCTACAAGTGGCGAATGAAGCAAGAGTTGCTACATCAGCTCTAGGATTTTATTGACTTAGCCATTGTGGACTTGTAATGAAATAAATGTTATTTCGACATTAGCATTAAAATGGTTGTAAACTTTATTATTTAGAATAATAAATTTTTCCTAAATTTGTCTATTGTTCACTTAGAAAAAGAACCTTTATATGCTAAATAATAAGTCCATTGATTTCATACTTCTAGCAATGTTATCTAAGTCACAAAATAAGAATCGCATTTGTAAAACTCCACCCTACGTGGAAAGTTTGACTCACTGGATCTAGGATCAATTGAGATGTGCGAATTTTATTTATCGAACAGGATAACAAGAATGGGCAACCATCACGAAGTTGATGGGTTAGTTTGTTGAGTCTCATGAATATAGATGCATAAGAGACAAAAAGCAAGCCGTCTAGAAATAAGGAATTTCATATTAAAATCTTTAAGTAAAATGTTTACTTAATGAAACACAAAATATTTGAAATGTTCAAAGCATTTGAGAATGAAATTCGGTATCACCTTGACAAGATAATAAGAGTACTTCGATCAGATTGATGTGGTAAGTATTTGAGTCAATAGTTTAACAATTATCTTAGAAATTGTGAAAAGAGTTTCACAATTAATTCTATATGCAGCATCTCACGATGTACACATAAAGAAGAAGATGAATCTTATTGGATAAGGTTCAGTCTATGCCTCCGAGATGCTTATAGGTTTATACTCTTGAATATACTAAATACTAAATATCATAAGGTTCAAATAGACACCATATATGATATGGGTTTGGGATAGTCCCAAATTATCTTTAAAGGTTGAAGTATGACTCGTGTCAAAAGGTTTGATAGTGTCAACACAACAATCTTTCTGGAATATCAACTCAATATTGTTTTACATCCATTATGAGTTCAAATTGTTTGCTACTCATAATTCAGTCTTCTTTAAAAGAGATCTCATCTCCTAAAGAAGTAGTGAGAGTAATACATCTCGAAAGATTCGAGATCCACATACTAGTGATGAACCATTAATAAGACTATCAAGTAGTTGATAAGGCTATACTTGAAACATAAGGTCCCCCTCACAGACCTGGTAGACATTAGGTTGAGAGATATGATCTCTCATAAGAGATGCTCAGCTTTATGTCATCAAAGTGGGTGACTTTGATAGTAAAACTATAAAGTGTTATGAATGCTATTCTAAATCGTCCCTGGTCATTTATAGGATATTTGTGGAGACAAATATACTTGCGGATACATATAAATATATATTTATATACAAGCTATAAATGTACACCAGTATATTAGTTGACTGATGATTATGTTTTACTGATCATGGATAAATAGCTATCAAGTCATTAACATAGGTATATGTTAGAGACCATATACTGGACTGACCCGCCATAAGAATGCTACATGTTTTACGCCATTAGCGATTCTTGTAACATAAAGTATTTATAGTCCTTTGACCTGAGATTGTCTTGGTTCCCAACATGAGTAATTTTATACTTTAATATAATCTAACACTGCCTTTAACCGGGTGGTCATAACGGTTATGATTAGGTATACAATGAATCATGTAGAGGGATGAGTGCAATCAAGATGGGATTTGTTCCTCTCATAAATGAGAGAGATATCTTTAGGCCTCTTGATGAATTTAACTGAAGAAATGTATGGCCATACTCAAATGAATTAATAAGAGTTATTAATGTCATTTGTTCTTGTTCAGTTTAATTTGGGATCAAGAAATATTAATCGATTTATATAAGGATGTCATATTACATGCCTTATGATCGATATAGATATCGCGTGACAAAGGGACTAAATACGTGATTGTTGATTAGGTAAATCGGATTACCCGATATTCACTTAAATTGGGTAGTCATGATGGCTTGCTAGAGTCAGCTCATGATTTATAGACTGTTAAGTCTATTGCCAACATGAAGTGAACCTACAGGGTCACACACAAAGAACAAACTGAAACGGGCGCAGAATATCCTAGCGACTTATATGATGAGTTGAATAAGAATGTCACAAAATATATTGTTATCTTATGTGATAAGATGTGATATATATGTATATAAAGACTATGAGCACGGAATATCATGTAATCTAGAAGAGTCTAGATGATGGCATATGGATAATGATGAGTGATGTCATACACATCTTTTAGTATGAAGAGACATGACTCTTCACATCTATATAAAGACATAGAGAGCTCCAAATTCAATATACAACATATCATTCTTTCTCTCATTATTTCTAATTCTCTTTTGTGAGACAAAAGAGAGAAAATATAATTTCTAATTTGTATGACAAAATTATGAAAGAGTGTTTTTCTTTTGTATGACAAAATGAAAGAATGCGATTATATGAGAGGAATTATATACATCTTTTATGAGATAAAATAAGAAGAGTTTTCTTATGCAAGAGGAGAACAAGCTACTAGCATATATATTGTTCTTCCTCCTATTTTAAGAAGTTTGTTCGTGTGGACACCGGTAGAGGCGTTCGTACTTTCGGCGCTTGTGATCTATTCGGCCTAAGAAGATGAGAACGGTTTGTTGAGATTTTTGGTGGAGACCGATTGTGTGTGCGGTAGATGACTTCTGCACGATCCGACCTAGACGGCCTAGACGGACGGAAAATCGGTTAGGACGGTAACCGGTTTAGAGGCGCATGGACAACACGCATGATTTGAGCGTCACGGATTAAGCGTAATCCGAAAGGTATCTTTAATATTTATTTTTTTGATTTAACCGATACGCACAGATCTTCGGATTGGTTTTGGAAGAATATTTTTGTTTTTCCCCTGCGTTATGCACGTTCGAGACCCAAGAGTGGTATCAGAGCGACGTGCGTGTTTCGGTTAAATTGAGTTCATATATATGTGATATATATTATGTAGATACCATTTATAATTTTGATTTATAAATATAAGGCTTGCATATAGGGTATTCAAGTGTTGAATATTCTTAATAGAAAAGATGCGATTAATGGATATGATCCAAGAGTTGAATCCAAAGAGTGCGACCAAAGGATATGACCAAAGGATGTGATCCCAAAGTTATGTCCAAGAGATGCGATCAAAAGATGCGATGAATAGATGTGATCCAGAAGTTGTGTCCAAAAGATGCCGCCAAGGGATACGATCCAAATGTTGCGTCCAAGTGTTGCATCCAAGAGTTGCGACCAAGAAATATGATCCAAAGGTCACGACCAAGGATTGCGTCTAAAAGTTGCGACCAAGGAAAGCGATCCAAAAGTTGAGTCCAAGAGTTGCGACCAAAGGGTGTGACCAACGGATGCGATCCAAATGTCACATCCATAAGGTTGCGACCAACGGATGTGACCAAAGGGTGCGAGCAAAAGGTGCGACTAACGGATGTGACCAAGGGATGCGATTCAAATGTCACATCCAAAAGACGCGATGAAAGGTTGCGACCAACGGATGCGACCAAAGGGTGCGACCAAATGGTTCGACTAATGGGTGTGAACAAGGGATGCGATTCAAATGTCACATCTAAAAGACGCGACGAAAGGTTGCGACTAACGGATGCGACCAAAGGGTGCGACCAAAAGGTGTGACTAACGGGTGTGACCAAGGGATGCGATTCAAATGTCACATCCAAAAGACCCGACGAAAGGCTGCGACCAAAGGATGCGACCAAATGGTGTGACCAAAAGGTGCGACTAACGGGTGTGACCAAGTGATGCGATTCAAATGTCACATCCAAAAGACGCAATAAAAGGTTGCGACCAACGGATGCGATCAAAGGGTGCGACCAAAGGGTGCGACCAAATGGTGCGACTAACGGGTGTGACCAAGGGATGCAATTCAAATGTCACATCCAAAAGACGCAACAAAAGGTTGTGTCCAAGGATGCGACCAAAAGGTGTGACTAACGGGTGTGACCAAGGGATGCGATTCAAATGTCACATCCAAAAGACGCGACGAAAGGTTGCGACCAACGGATGCGACCAAAGGGTGCGACTAAAGGGTGTGACCAACGGATGCGATCCAAATGTCACGTCCATAAGGTTGCGACGAATGGGTGCGACCAAAAGATGCGTCTAATGATGTCACATCCAAAAGACGCGACGAAAGGTTGCGACCAAAGGGTGCGACTAAAGGGTGTGACCAACGAATGCGATCCAAATGTCACGTCCATAAGGTTGCGATGAATGGATGCGACCAAAGGGTGTGACTAAAGGGTGTGACCAATGGAAATGATCCAAATATCACGTCCAATAGGTTGCGACTAACGGTTGTGACCAAGAGGTGCGACCAACGGGTGTAATCGACATGCGCAACTAAAAGGTACGACCGAAAAGGTGCAATCGCAAGAGTTGCGACCTCTTGAATAGTTGTGTCTTCATGAAAGGGTGCATACCATGAATTGCCTTTTTGAAATGGTGCATGTGATGCATCATTTCATGAAAAGTTACATGTGATGTATTGAATTCATGAAAAGATGCCTATGATGTCTTAATGTGTAGAAAAATGTGTGTCGACAAAGTTGACCAGGTGTTGACCATATTGATCATGTTTACTGTTGATTGTTGACCCACTTTGTTGATTGTGGACTATGTTGACTGTTGATTGTATTGACTGTTAATTGTTGATAGTTGACTACACTAATTTAACCCTTGACTGTTGACCATTAAATTAGACAAAAGTTGATCCTGACCTGGTAAAAATATTGACCATTGACTGTTGACCTTGTTAAATGTTGATCGTTGACCGAGTCAAATGTTGACCAAATCAAATATTGAGTTTTGACCTGCCAAATGTTGACAATGATGACCGCGCCCCGAATTCGCTTTCGTAAGCCTTATATATATATATATATATATATATATATATTATAAATGGGTAAGTAATCGAAACATAATATGATTATGTTTATATTTGATATATTTGTTGATATGTGTTGATATAATGAGAGAGTTCATTAGGCATAACACATACATCATTGAGATGAAGGAGTTCATCGTCCATCATGAATACATCAGTAAGATGACAAGTTTATTTTAAACCACACATCATGGCAATGAAAGAGTCCATCGATTTCTATACATGGAGATAAGATTTCCAAATACAATCTAAGAAAAATTTCATGGAGATGAAACATATATTAGGAAATCTTTATGTTAGTTCATAAAGATCAAGGCCATGATATATCATTGTAATTATCTTTATTCTATTAGTACATGTGATGTTCTTTGAGTAATGCATAATAACATATAGTATTAAATAAAATCCCTCAAAACAATGTTAAGTCATGAAGTGCCTTCCATAAGTCTAAATCTCTCGATACTCGATCGACCCTACATAGGTCATGCCAAAGCTGGGTATGTAGGGACAATATTACGAGGAGAGAATGCGGGAAATGGGAGCCAACATAGGTCATGCCAAAGCTGAGTGTGTTGGGTACTATTTTACCGATGATTAGACTTGGTTTGACTTAACTGGGCTATCAAGTCAGACTTGGGCTCGGGGCATACGATAGGATATATACGTCGGGCATATGATGCTTATCCTATGTTGTTCAAGAGTTGTATGAGATACAATTGGAATTATTCCTACCTAAATAAGTTAACTTCTTGGAGATGAGCCAAATCTCACTTAGGACTTAATTGAAATATGGATCTTGTCTCACTATGAAACTTCATGGATTGAAAGTTTCCGAATCAATGTGATTAAGGGTTATTGATTTGATTAAAAAATAGTGGGAGCCATTATATGAAATATTTAAAGAATAATAGTCTTTGCATATTATTCAATTCGAATAGTATATCTATTTTTGTCTCACAATAGGTTCTTGAGAAGGACATATAACATAAGATGCTTATAATCGTTAAAATGAACATGGACAAGTGTTGTCAATAATGTTCTCGTGCTTAAAAGGAACATAAAAAATACTCCTAAAGATAAGGGCAAGATGTTGCCGAGGGTTCGGCCTTAGGAAAGAAATTAGTATCTTTTGCAGTGAATCGGTTCATTGAAAGAAACCATAATTTCTCAAGAAGATATGAAAAAAGGAATGAAAGGATAGTGTGACTACCGCTTCAAGTTTTTTGTTATAGAAATTAACTTGTCTATTTTACATCGTGTATATTAGATACACGATGTGAATCACACATTTGTGAAAATGTGTTGACAAAGTTGTAGGCTATTGAGTAATATGATGTTAACATATGAGTGACAAATGTAGCAAAAGTTGTTGCATTTTCTTAAGTAACTCATTTGTTTACATTATCTTTTTGGACTTATCGCCGACATAAATAATTGTTATTTAATGTCGACAATAAATTTTGTATTATCTATAGTTCGAGTTTATCTATGAATGGTTATTAATTTATTATTGAGAATAATAATTTCACCATTCACAAATGTCAATTTTCTTTGGAAATGTTCCAATAGAAAAATTACCTTATGTGTTATATCGAACAAGATAATTACAAGTCTATCTATAACATTAATATTAAGAATTTAAATCTAGCTTTGTCGCTTGGTCTACTTAAATAAGATGAATATTTATTAATTCATTAAAATGAATTCTCAAATTCATTTGATTTTGAATCATTTGAAACATATGTAACTTATTTATTAGACAAGATGACATATACGTCTTTCACAAAGTAAGGTGAAAGCAAGTTACTTATTGGCTCTCATACATAGTGATATATGTTCATCAATGAGTGAAGGTGCTAGAGAAAACTACTGCATCGCTTTATTGAAACAATAAATTTGAATATTTTGAAAAGTTCAAAAGTTACAAATAATGAAGTAGAGAATAAAACTTGGCTTCGAAAAGTCAAATTTCTTTGATGAGATCGAGGAGTCGAGAACCGAGTGTTTGATCATCATGATAACTGTGTCAAACTTTATTGGATATAGTTCGATTATGATGAGTCAAATATATCTTCTATTTCTTTCGGGGTTACGCTCTTATTGCGTTCATACTGAATATAATTCCATCTAAAGCAGTTGTAAAAGACTCCATATGCGATATGGACTGGTAGGTGCATCAGATTATCTTTTATCAAGATTTGAGGATATGATACTTAACTGAATCATCATGCATCTAATCGGATTAGTGCTTATTGTGGAATATCCTAAGAAAAGTAAAGGATATTACTTTTATAATTAATATGAGAACAAAGTGTTTGTTACTCGAAAATTATATCTCTTTAGAAGAAGTGTTTCCAAAAGAATTAGTGGGAGTAAATTTGAAAAGTTCAAATTCCACATACTGACAGTAATGCTCGGATGAAAATTAATTCAGATTTCAACTAGTGATTGAGTCTGCAATTAATAAACTAGACTCTCAAGATGTTGAAGAGTCTGAGTATATAACATAAGTGTATTCATGTAGATCTATTAGAATTTATCGCAGGCCCGAAAAATCTAGATTTTTCGTGTCTAATGATAAAAATTTCGTACTCATAGATGATGAGTCCACATTCTACTAATGGACTATGATGAGTCAAGGCTCTAATGGTAAGAGACTTTGAAAGTTGAGATGTAATCCATGTCAGACAATCATGTTTTGAATTTGATTGATCCATCAGATGGAAATACGGTTTTAAAAGAAAGACCGACATGGATAATGTGCAAACATATAATGCATGATTTGTGGTCATTCTTATGTATTTCAGAATTTTCTTGGGCATATGTTTATAGTATGACTATAAAAGATGCCAAGTGGATGTCAAGACGTTGTTTCTTAATAGAAACATATGAAAGTATGTATATGATACAACTTGAGAGTTTTGTCTATCCTAAATTTTTTTGAAAAGAGTTTGCAAGTTGAATAAATTCATTTATGAATTAAAGCAAACATCTCTAGGTGAATATTTATTATTTGATGAAAAAACCAAACAGTTTGGTTTTATCAAAAATTAAAGATAAATCTTATGTTGACAAGAAATTCACTGGGAGCATAATTACATATGATGTGAATTAAGTGTAACAAGCACACATAAGTTTAATCTTAGTGAAAGTCACTAAACAATAATCAAGAGTATGATTATATACTTGAGAAGGATAAAGTATTCTTCTTAGATTATGGTGGACATAAAAATATAGAAAGTATTTGCATATGACAATGTTTGATAATCCATTTAAAAACCCAATCCCTTAAATTATGGTGATCACGTTAGGTCAACTGGTATGTGATACCACATTGATCAATGAGTATGAGATACTTGGTTGATTAGGTCTAGTGCAAGTGGGAGATTGATGGTGTTATGCCCTAGGCCAAAGTGTTTGTGACCTAGATGATGGATTGTAATAACAACCATAATATTTATTCTAAGATATTTCATCTAATATGTGTGTATAGGTTATTTTAATATAATTAAAATAGACCATGAATATGCAATTCAGCTTTATGTCATCAAAGTGCGTGACTTTGATAGTAAAACTATAAAGTGTTATGAATGCTATTCTAAATCGTCCCTGGTCATTTATAGGATATTTGTGGAGATAAATATACTTGCGGATACATATAAATATATATTTATATACAAGCTACAAATGTACACCAGTATATTAGTTGACTGATGATTATGTTTTACTGATCATGGATAAAAAGCTATCAAGTCATTAACATAGGTATATGTTAGAGACCATATACGGACTGACCCGCCATAAGAATGCTACATGTTTTACGTCATTAGCGATTCTTGTAAAATAAAGTATTTATAGTCCTTTGACCTGAGATTGTCTCGGTTCCCAACATGAGTAATTTTATACTTTAATATAATCTAACACTGCCTTTAACCGGGTGGTCATAATGGTTATGATTAGGTATACAATGAATCATGTAGAGGGATGAGTGCAATCAAGACGGGATTTGTTCCTCTCATAAATGAGAGAGATATCTTTAGGCCTCTTGATAAATTGAACTGAAGAAATGTATGGTCATACTCAAATGAATTAGTAAGAGTTATTAATGTCATTTGTTCTTGTTCAGTTTAATTTGGGATCAAGAAATATTAATCGATTTATATAAGGATGTCATATTACATACCTTATGATCGATATAGATATCGCGTGACTAAGGGACTAAATACGTGATTGTTGATTAGGTAAATCGGATCACCGATATTCACTTAAATTGGGTAGTCATGATGGCTTGCTAGAGTCCGCTCATGATTTATAGACTGTTAAGTCTATTGCCAACATTAAGTGAACCTACAGGGTCACACACAAAGAACAAACTGAAACGGGCGCAGAATATCCTAGAGACTTATATGATGAGTTGCATAAGAATGTCACAAAATATATTGTCATCTTATGTGATAAGATGTGATATATATGTATATAAAGACTATGAGCACAAAATATCATGTAATCTAGAAGAGTCTAGATGATGGCATATGGATAATGATGAGTGTTGTCATACACATCTTTTAGTGTGAAGAGACATGACTCTTCACCTCTATATAAGGACATAGACGGCCTAGACGGATGGAAAATCGGTTAGGACGGTAACCGGTTTAGAGGCGCATGGACAACACGCATGGTTTGAGCGTCATGGATTAAGCGTAATCCGAAATGTATCTTTAAGATTTATTTCTTTGATTTAACCGATACGCACAGATCCTCGGATTGGTTTTGGAAGAATATTTTTATTTTTCCGCTGCGTTGTGCACGTCCGAGACCCAACACGAAGAATTCCTTCTTGAAGCTCGGCTCGAAGAACTCCTTCTTGAGGCTTGGCTTGTGAAACACTTTCTTGCAGCTCAGCTCGAGATGCTCCTTCTTCTCCTAGGGATGAAAATGGATCGCTCGCTAGTTCTCAAGATAGAGAACCTCTACTCGTATCCACGTGAACTTCACACGAATGGAATAACCGGACTTAGCTAGACAAGTCCGGAAATACTTTCCGAATAACTCTCAAGACTTTCTCTCTCTTTTTCTGTGTAATACACGGCCTCTTATCTGAATTGTGTGTAGAATAGAGAGACTCTGCCCTTCTATTTATACTAGAGAGAGAGGCGAACGATTGCTCAGTTGCCAACGGAATAGGTATTTCCATAATGGAATACTTGGCAGCTAAGGTTATTATAGTTTCCATATATATATTCCGTTGGGAACGGAACTATTCCGTTGCCAACAGAATGACACTATTTTGTTCAATCAATTATCTAATAATTGATTATTTTGTTCATGAATTAATACATCATATGTATTAACTGTTTTAAGGCATATTCATCCCGTACGAATGGAGTTCATTGTATGACCGTGTAGGTTACATTTAACGCCGGCAATGATCTTCTAAAGATCGTAAGTCATGAGTAACCTCTAGACTGTTGTCATGACTACCCATGTTAAATGAAATGATCAATGATCATAAACCTATCTGAATAGACATTTGCTTATTCCTTTTGTTCTACGATATACGTTTTGATCACAAGACACAGTAATATGTCATCCTTGAGTTTGATCAAAGTCTCTTTCCTGATCGAGAATTAGACTGAGTAAATACAAAATGATATTAACAACACATGTTAATCCATTTGGAGCATGGCCATGCATTTTCCTTAGTCCTAGTTCATCGGGGGGCCCAGAGATATCTCCCTCATAATGAGAAGAACAAATCCCATCTTGGTCACTCACATTCCTCGTCATGATTCAGTACATACCTAATGATGAACCTAATGATCATCCCATTACGGATGATGTAGGATCATATTAAAGTATGTAGTTCCTCATACAAGAATCCATGGTGACCTCAGGTCGTAGGAACAAGCACACTATTCATATGAGAATCACTAATGACATATACCATGCATATTCTCATAGTATGGTCAGTCCAGTATGTGTTCTCTAACACGTACCTATATTCCAGGTTTGACATATCTATGTCCATGATCAGCAGAACATGATCATCCAGCCTGCGAATATACTAGTGTGGATATATAGCTTTTTACCTGAAGTATGTCTATCTCTATAAACATCCTACATATCACTAGGGACAGTTTAGAATGTCATTCATTGGTTCATAGTTCTACTATTAGAATCACGTATTCTGATGACGTGAACCCGAAGTGTCATTCTTGGTTGATATAAGATTTACATTCACAACCCATACACACAGATATATAAGAAACAACCTTTATTGAATAAATAATAATGTCTTAATACATAATCCATTTCCTAGTACACATGCATTTGGCCTAGGGCACAAATCCTACAGTCTCCCACTTGCACTAGGCCAACTTTAAGCATCTTATGCCCATAGACCTAACATGATCCTCATGTTTCGCTTGTGGGAGTGGTTTAGTTAATGGAACGGCGACATTGTTGTCCGATGGCACTCTACACATTTTAACATCACCCCTTTGTATGATCTCTCTGATGAGATGGAAGTGTCTCAGTATGTGCTTGGACTTTTGGTGAGATCTCGGTTCCTTTGCTTGTGCGATCGCTCAGTTGTAGTCACAATATGGATCCACTGGTTCTGAGATGCGCGGAACTACTCTTAGCTCCTCCAAAAAGTTCTTTACCCAAACAGCCTCTTTAGCCGCTTCCGCAACGGCTATATTCTCTGCTTCCGTTGAAGAATATGCTACAGTACATTGCTTGGAACTCTTCCATGTCACTGCACCTCCATTTAGGCAAAATAAATAAGCAGATTGCGATCTGAAGTCATCTGAATCTGTATGGAAGCTTGCGTCGGTATAACCCTTTACAATGAGCTCGCCTTCTTGACCTCCATAGACTAGAAACAGTCCCTTAGTTCTTCATAAGTACTTAAGGATTCTTTTAACAGCTATCCAGTGACTTTCACCTGGATTAGATTGAAACCTGCTTGTTGTGCTCAATGAGTATGACACATCAGGTCTTGTACATATCATGGCATACATGATAGATCCTATAGCCAAAGCATATGGGATCTTAGTCATGTGTCTTCGTTCCTCCTCATTTGTAGGACACTGTGCCTTACTGAGAGACACGCCATGTGACGAGGGCAAAAATGCTTTCTTGGATTCTTGCATTCTGAACCGTTTCATGACCTTATCTATGTATGTACTTTGACTTAGACCTATAAGCCTTCTAGATCTATCTCTATAGATCCTGATTCCTAACACGTAGGAGACTTCTCCTAGGTCTTTCATCGAGAAATTATCTCCCCACCATTTCTTGACATTCAATAATGTTGGGATGTCGTTTCCCATGAGTAATATGTCATCTACGTAAAGTACCAGGAATACTACCGTACTCCCACTAACCTTCATGTAAACACAAGGCTCACCTTCACTTTTGGTAAAACCAAAACTTTTGATGACTTCATTCCAACTTCGAGATGCTTGCTTCAATCCATAGATGGATTTCTGAAGCTTGCAAACCTTACCAGAATTCTTAGGATCGACAAAACCTTCGGGTTGCATCATATGCACATCCTCGGTCAGATTTCTATTCAGGAAAGCTGTTTTGACATCCGTCTGCCATATTTCATAGTCATAATATGCTGCTATGGCTAATAGAATTCTGATAGATTTAAGCATAGCCACCGTCGAGAAAGTTTCGTCATAGTAAATAACATGAACTTGTTTGGAACCTTTCGACACAAGCCTTGCTTTGTAGGTTTGTACCTTTCCATCCACGTCAGTCTTCTTCTTGAAGACCCACTTACATCCGATGGTTTTCGAGCCTTCGGATGGATCAATCAAGTTCCAAACTTGATTGTCTTGCATGGATTGCATCTCGGCTCTCATGGCCTCTAACCATTTATGAGAGTCGGGACTCTTCATAGCATCTTGGTAGGACGTGGGTTCATCATCTATAAATGTCACATTATCATCATTAGACACGAGAAATCCGTATCTCTCGGGCCCGTGACGAATCCTACTAAATCTTCGTTGAGTCCGTTGTGTTTCAAGCTCACCAACTCCCTGAGAGCTTGTTCGTTCCTCCATCATAGGTTCTGCAACTATAGGTGGGTCTCGAATTTCTTCCAGTTGTACTTTGCTCCCACTGCTTCTCATAGAGACAAACTCTCTTTCCAAGAAGGCTCTATTGCGAGTAACAAATACTTTGTTCTCCATGGGTGGTAAAAATAATATCCCTTGGTTTCCTTAGGATATCCCACGGATAGGCACTTATCAGATTTGGGTCTGAGTTTATTTGGGAAACTGACGTTTGACATAAGTCTCACATCCCCAAATCTTTTCCCTATCCACATCTCATATGGCATCTTTTGAACCGCTTTGGATGGAATCCTGTTCAGTATAAATGTGACAGTCTCAAGAGCATAACCAATATCCAAAAGGCTCATTTGACTCATCATCGCTCGAACCATATCCAATAAGGTTCGATTCCTCCTTTCGGACACTCCATTCCATTGAGGAGTTCCTGGAGGAGTCAGTTGTGAAACTATTCTACATTCTCTAAGATGGCCCTCAAATTCCTGACTCAGATATTCGCCTCCTCAATCAGATCGAAGTGCTTTAATCTTCTTGCCAAGTTGATTCTGTACTTCATTCTTAAATTCTTTGAACACTTCAAAGGATTCAAACTTGTGCTTCATTAGGTAGACATATCCATATCTACTGAAGTCGTCTGTGAAAGTTATGAAGTACTGATACCCACCTCTAGCTGGTGTACTCATTGGTTCACACACATTAGTATGTATGAGTTCTAATAAGTCATTGACCCTTTCACCAACATTTGTGAAGGGTTTCTTAGTCATTTTGCCAAGTAAACAAGACTCGCACGTCTCAAATGATTCCAAATCAAATGAGTCTAAAAGTCCATGAGAGTGGAGTTTAGAAATGCGTTTCTCATTTATATGGCCTAAGCGACAGTGCCAAAGGTATGTCGTATTTGAGTCATTTGTTTTGAATTGTTAGTGTTAATGTTATATATGGACTTATAATTCGCTTTCTTAAGTTCTAGCACGTAAAGACCTCTTTCTAATAGAACATTTCCATAGAAAAGATTATCTTTTAAGATAGAACAATTATTATTCTCAATAACAAATTTATAACCATCCAAAGCTAGACTAGAAATATAAATAATATTTCTGCTCATAGCAGGTACAAAATAATAATTATTAAGTACTAATACAAGTCCACTAGGCAAAGTCAATAAATAAGTTCCTACGGCTAATGCAGCAACTCTTGCTCCATTTCCCACACGCAGGTCGACTTCGCCCTTGTTTAGAATGTCATTCATTGATTCACAGTTCTACTATTAGAATCACGTATTCTGATGACGTGAATCCGAAGTGTCATTCTTGGTTGATATAAGATTTACATTCACAACCCATACACACGGATATATAAGAAACAACCTTTATTGAATAAATAATAATATCTTAATACATAATCCATTTCCTAGTAGACATGTATTTGGCTTAGGGCACAAATCCTACATGTGGCACTAATATGAACAATGAAAGTCAAATGAAGTGGATTCTATGCTTTAAACAATATATATTGAAAGAGTTCAATATGCAAGAAAGAATTCTTGCCTAGGACATTCATATAATGAAGACATGTGCTTATCATCCGTTTATTGAAAGGTTCAATATATAAGAAACAGTTCTTGATAACGGAATGAATAAGATTTTTTAAGCCATACAATGTATTGTGCAATATGCTTGGAGCATAAGAGAGCAAATTATATTCATTTGATGACTAAGATAAATATCTAAATTCTTATGAAGAACTGAGATATCCCAATCTATGAGGAGCTAAGTAGTGGTAAAAGATTACACTTTTCTAACATGGATCATTATCGCAATTATTTGTTTTTCCAACATAGTAATTTGTAAAGAGTTCCAAATAAGGTACTGTGACTGAAACAAGATCATATTGCCGCTTTAGAATCGGACAATAGGTATGCTTGGATCAAGCACTTGTTCTTGAAACTTGGAGTAGTCCCGATTGCTCATAAAGCATGACGATCTATGTTATGAACAAAGAGTCGCTTAAAATAGAGCAACAAGGATACATGCGCTTGTTTTTAGAAGTTCTCGACTAATGATAGAGGTCAATAGTAGTCGTTACAAGTTTGCAATGTAAATTTCTATAATTTGATAGGCATATATTTTTCGCTAGTAGAACATGAAGGTCATATTGCCTAATAAGTATTGGATGCTTAAGATTGGCCTAGTGCAAGTGCGAGACTGAAGGAATTATGCCCTAGGCCAAAGTTTTGGACTAGAGATTAGATTATGAGAAACACGTTTATTCAGTTCATATAAGAATGAGATGTATGGGTGAATAATATATTTACATATATCAGACTGACCATGAATGACACTTCGGGTTCACGTCATCAGAATAAGTGATTCTAATAGTAGAACTATGAACCAACGAATGACATTCTAAACCATCCCTAGTGATATGTGGGATGTTAATAGAGATAAACATACTTCAGGTAAGAAGCTACATATCTACACTAGTATATTCGCAGACTGGATGATCATATTCTGCAGATCATGGACATAGGGATGTCAAGTATGGAATATAGGTGTTTGTTAGAGAACACATACGGACTGACAACACTATGAGAATATGCATGGTATATGTCATTAGTGATTCTCATATGAATAGTGTGCTTGTTCCTATGACCTGAGGTCACCATGGATGTTTCTTCCATGACTCATTGTAGGTTTGCGAGAAAGGTTGGCGTTGGTTTGAATAGTTTCCGATGGCATTGACATCTTCTTGTAGCCTATCGCACTCATCGGTCGCATGACTTGTGTCCCCACAAAACTCGCACTTCTTTGGTTCGATTTTCGCGCCCACAGCCTTGAGCATTTGACTAAATCTTGTCTCGAAATTTTGTGTGATTCTTGATTCCATTGCCTTGAGGTCAACCGTACTTGTCATGTTTACTTGACCCATTCTTCCCCCCGCGTCCTTGGTTTCCTTCGGCCATGGTTTCGATAAGAGCTCGCACTTCCGATGGAGTCATGTTATTGAACGATCCTCCAGCCGAGCATTGGAGTAATCGTGCATCGAGATCATTCATCCCTTGTAGAAATTGATCGATAAGTGAGGTCTCGTCGAGGTTATGGTTGGGGCATGATGCGCATAATCGCACAAATCGCTCGTAATATTCTTGAAGTGTCTCTCCTCCCCCTTGTTGGATCCCTGTGATTTCCTTGCGGATTTTGGCCGTCAAAGTGCTCGGGTAGTATCGTTTGAGAAAACGCGTTCCTACCTCCTGAAATGTCGTAAAAGGGCCTCCTTGCAAGTGGGTTAGCCAATCCCTTGGTGCTTCCCCAAGTGTGTGGGAGAAGAGGATCAATTTGATATTATCCAAGTTATCAGATTTACCAAACAATGCAGTACATTTACGATCTAGATTATCTAAATGTGCATATGGGTTCTCATTTTTATGTCCTTCAAATATGGGTAATACGTTTAATATAGATGGACTTAGTTTAAAATTTGGCACAGTTGGTATAACAATATTTCCCGGATTTCGAGGGATTTGATGGTCTAAAAGTTCCCCTAATGTTCTTTCTTGAGCCATTTTATGAGTTTGAGATGATGATGGTTTTGAATGAGAATTAGAATTAAAAAGAGTTTGAGAGTTTAGCCTTGATGATAATGAGTGAATGATTGGAGAGGTTGGAATTCTTTCTTGTGGCTCTTCCACTCGTTGTTGCTCCCAATTTTTTTCTTCTTCCTCTTGAGGCCCTTGGATGAAAGGAGAAGCCTCGTTACGTCCTTTTTGCCTTGAGTAAATTTCTTCTTGCTTGTTTTGTGCTTTATCTTTCTTGACCTTCCTTAGATGTTTGTTGATGTCCTTCTTTACAGGTGTGTGCACTTCGCCTTGCGATCTTGTCTTTCTCATGCACCTTCAAAATTCAAATGAAACAAAAACACTAGACAATTGATGAGAGGTTAGTAATAAACTCAATTAAAGCCGTCCCCCGGCAACGGCGCCATTTGTGAATCATGTTAAAACCGTCGTTGAATTTCACACAATTTAACAAAACAATTTATATTTCCCTATTAATTAATTACGAGTATGAGTGGTAATGAGTTTAGGGGTCGAACACAAGGAGAATGGCCTTGAGGTATTACAATTCTTTTCAAAAGTAGGTCTTGTTTTTGTTCGGATGTTGCGACTATTTTTAGAAGGTTATTGATGAATTGAAATAAATTCGTACACAAATCCTTTGAAAATTCTTGAATAATATTTCCAAATATCCAAAAGTTGCAAATGATATGTCAATGGAAAATAGAGAATGAGATCTTCACAATGCAAGGTGAATCAATTATCACTTTTGTTCATATTTTTTATGTAATTTTCGTTTTAGTCCTCAATTTTCACAATTAGTCAACAGAGTTGTTCAAAAAATCACAGAAAATCGAAAATTACTTCAAAAATCACCAAAAATTAAGAGAAATTAGGAAAGCAAGTTCATATTATGTGGTAAAAATCTCAGATCAAAATGATTGATATTCCAAAAGTTATGGTCAAAACTCAGAACATATGACAGGATTGGACAGAGAATGGTATTAGTTGTCAAAAGAGGGTGGAATTCAAATTTTATCCAAATAACAACTCAATTAAAATTCAGATTAAGAAACTACACTTCAAAATGAATTACTGAGATCTAGATTTTTTATTTATAGGATTTTTCTACTAATTTCTAAAAATCGTAGAAAAACAGTCAGAATCACAAATCAAGAACATGAAATTAAAAAGTCAAGACTTTGCACAGATTTTTTTCTTACAAATTTAACATAAAAGCATTGGGCACATATTATATGAAAGTTGTTCTAAAATATCTAAAGAAACACAAAATATTTTTTTTATGATTTTCTTTGATCAGATCTGAGATCAAACAATTTTTTTACTGAAACTGATAAAAATAAAATGCAGAAAATTGTGTTTTTGAATTAATAGGATAAAAGTAGGGATTTTTAAGGCAATTTGATCAAGAATTGTATCATTAATCACTAAATATTCAGTTTATCAGATTTGGCACAAGTTTGAATTATTTCCAACCAGAAAAATTCAGCAAATAGATCAAAAATTCAGATCAAACACCAATCAACCAACTAGTGTTTGATCTCAATTTTTGAACTAAAAACTTCACTAAATCAAGCAAAAACCTCAACCAAGATTCAAGATGATAAAATGGACTAACATGCATGAAAAATTCAGTTCTAAATGACCTAATTAATTCAACCAAATCGATTAAATCAAGAAAAATCCAGATTTAACAGCATATTAAGAACAGTACCAAATCAGTCAATTTAATTCAAATTAAAGCAAGATTTCAAACAATTCTATCACAAAAAGCCTATCCCTACAAGATTCTACTCACACATGATAAGATCAACCGAAATTAGGCATGTGTTCATCATGTTCTTTTACAAATTTGATCTTGTGATCTAAAATTGAATATAAGAGATTAAATGAAAATTGGATCGAACCGAGACGTGGAAGATCAACCAGAAACTTCCTTGAGCCGATTTGAACCTCCAACTGATGCTTGATTCCAGCCGGACCCAATCAATTGCCTTTTTCACCCAAATCAACCCGAATTGGTGAATTTCACTCAAACTCGAAAATTGAAGCTCGAAAAGCTCTGAGATTCAGTAATGGAGTTACTGAAGCTTTAAGAAGATGATTGGAGAGTAATGTGTTGAAAGAATTTGGAGAATGGAAGAATGATTTTCATGAATGGGTTGATCGGTCGAATTTATAGAGAGGCTGGTCTGGAGAGTGGGGGACAAACCGAGCGATTCCATTGGCTCAGGCAGATCAAGTGGGGTGTACTGAAGATCTGGACGAAATTTCGTTGAATTCGGTTGAGATTTGATCCGGTTTTGGTTGGAAAATATTTTCCTCTGTTTTGGCGGAAGAACGCTCAGATTGAATCTGAGTTTGAATTTCGCGATGTTACGCTGACAAGTGGGCCCATTCGTTGATCTGCTGAGTTAAAACGGGTTGAAACGCGCGTGAAATGAGTCACTCACGGAGTAAGAATTCGCGCTGAAGATTTTTTTCCGATTCTTCTGTGTCGCTGCGAGTTGAAACTTCGATGAAACGAGTCGCAGAACGCATGAAACGGGTTGCTCGCATTCCTTCAGATAGGTGCTGAGTTTGAATCACTCTGTTGATCTTTTATGGCGGAATGGGTCGAACGCGCGTGAAACGGGTTGCTCTCGAGCGAGAATGGCGCTGAATCCATTTTGAACGAAGATTGCTTGATTTTCTGTGGATCGCGATCTGCAGTCTGTCCTAAAACGAAACTCTGACAGACCAGTGTGAAGTAAATATGGAGTTTGGATCCAATTTTGCATAAATTTCCAGACCCGTTATCGCTTCTTCTTCAACCCGTAACTCGAGTTTTCTCTACTCTTCATTGTAGCTCGTGATTTCACTCTCAACGACTTCCTCTCGTCATCACGAATCTACAGAGCTTTGAAATGCAGAAAATGGTTGAGAGTTCATCGAGTTTTCCTCATTTTTCTCCCGTTTCAGTTCATTTCCGCCATTGATGGCTGTTCGAGCTTAAAGCTCGCTTTTTGAGCAGCGGCAGCTCAATCCAGAGCTCAGGCTTCCTTCCTCACTTCCTTACGATGCTCTGCGTTGCGTTTTATGCGTCAATTCTTCCCTTCATTCATGAATTTCCGCCATTAACCAAACTTAGCGAAAATAACCATCAGAACAAAAAAACCGTGAATCAAAACGAGATTTCAAGTTGTTTTTCTATCGAATTGAGGCTTCAGAATTCATTAAGATGCCCCACTGAAGCTATTCGACTCGTCAAACATCATCACTATGTGGGAAAAATGCGAGAAAACCGATCGAATTCATCATACTGCCGAAATTCCGACCGTTGGATCATCCAGTTTGAAAAGTTCATTGAGGATTTCGTCGAACAGTTTACTCAAACACGAGATTTCTCAATCGATTCCGCACTATTCAATGAGTTCTTCATACGGTTAGAAAGGGTAGACGATGGAGAAGAGAATGAGATCGGCTTTGGCTCGAATGGATGATGGTGGATGGCACGGCAGATCAACCATGGTTTCGGTCCGTTTTTGGCACCTGTTTTGGCCGAATTCCGGCGATCGCCGGAATTTCCAAGATCGGAGAATGGCACCGGCATGTTCCTCTCGTCATGCTTGAATCCATGGCTGGCCGGTTTGTTCGGTTTTGAGCGAAATTTCGGAATTTGGATGTTGAAGAAGACGGGTTTGACCTAGTCAACCGTTGACTTTGACCATTTTGATTTGATTTTCAATTAGTGATTCCGAGAGTTGTAGAAGGTTTCGATCACAAGGGTTGTACCATTGGATTCGTCTCGTCGAGCTCTTCGTTTTGATATACCGTTTGACCCATTTCGGAAAAGTTGACTTTTGGTCAATTCAGCGTTTTTGGCATTTGGCTTGGTTTGATTTGGTTGTAAAAAGGTTTTTGACTTTTTGTAGAAGTTAGAGGAATTTCTTTGTGGGGTGTTTGAGGTTTTTAGTTTGCCATCTTTGGCCCATTCTTCGCGTTTTGGTCCAATTCTTCATCTTATGGCCTTTTCGCCTGTAAAATCACACAAAAAATGTATTAAGAGGTTTCAACTTATGTTTTATGAATTGTGAGCATTTTTCATACCTTTAATGTGAATTATGAATGAATTTGAGATGATAAAAACCCTAAAAATGTGTATAAAAATACACATTACAAATTCCACCACACTTAAACCAAGCTTGCCCTCAAGCGTAAATTAAAATCAAGTCTTAGGGTTTTTAGAATCAGTTTAAAGTATTTTGAAAAGAAATTTAGTTATTGCCATGAATGTTATTTACTAATATTTGATTATTATAATAATACACGAGGGTCGATGAATATCCATTAATAATTTTAAATTCAAATTTATTTAAAATTCCCCCATCCTTCAAATACGAACCTTTTCCCAAAAAGCAATGCCCTAATTTTGTTTTTGATACTTTCTCCTCCCTATTTTTAAAATGGTGAATTTATACAAATTACCCCAAAAGTTCCAACTAACTCAACTTTCTCTTTTATAAACACGTAAAAGTTGGTATGCGATCCACTCATGTTATCAAAAGACAAGTCGTGCTTTGCACGTACAAAAAATCCTTCATTTTCTATTGCGGATATGTAAAAATTTTTTTTTTTTCAAGGGTTTAAAAATAATTTTTCACATTTTTGAATTCTTTTTGTGAAGGGATAACAGGTTACGATTTCGGTCACTTGCTTTTAGTGCGAAAATTAGAGATGGACATACGAGTCATTAGCTATGCCATGAAAGATAGGTTGAGTTAGAAATTTTTTGCGAAACTAGTGGTATTAAAAATAAGGTTGGATTTCTCAAAAGTTTTAATCACAGCATTACTTTTAAAGAAAACGATTTATAATTTCGTTAAAGGGGCAAGTGAAATATTTATGAATTTTCGAAACGCTTAATGGATTTTACATGAATATTATAAATGGAAATGAGGTGAAATGTGGCATTCATGATAAAGGTTAAATCCCTTTTGAAGTTTTTTTCAAATCTTTTCATCATTTTCCAAAACCCTAAGTATTTTTCAAAAATTGCTTGAGAGGGCTTAGTTTTTAAAAATCGTTTCCATTTTTCAAAACCTGCTTTTCATTTTAAAATCCTCACACACACAAACTTATTACAAATACAAATAAGGAAAATGAGTTTTTAAATATTTTTGAAATTTTTAAATTTTCCAATTTTTAAGAGTTTTCACATTTTTACAAGAAAACAAAACTTGGTTTTGCACAAAACCACCCCACCACACTTAAACCTTTGTTTGTCCTCAAACAAAAAGTTAAAAAATGAGAAAATTTGTGGAAATTGGAAAAATTATTGGGGTTTTATGCAAAACCTCCCCCACCACACTTAAACTTTTGTGTAGCAAATGTTTAAGTGTGAAAGAGAGTTTTGTGAAAATAAGAAAAGAAAAATGACGAAAGGAAAAATACGACCTGACACGACGAGTTGCCTCTCGCCAAGCGCCCTTGTTTTACGTCTTGAGCTCGACGCATTTATGCTTTCATTCTTTCCTTTCCTCGCTTTGTGGCACCGCTTCCAAATTCTGCTCATCG
Source organism: Juncus inflexus (assembly GCA_024447665.1). NCBI lineage: Eukaryota > Viridiplantae > Streptophyta > Magnoliopsida > Poales > Juncaceae > Juncus > Juncus inflexus. The sequence goes on from JAJHPC010000010.1 coordinate 10,561,820, forward strand.
AACCATCTTGTATCATGATTCTCGTAAAAGGCCTTCAAGCGATGACCATTAACCTTGAATTTGATGTCTTCGCCCCTAGAAATTTCAAATACTCCAAATGGCAAGATATGGGTAATTATGTAAGGACACGTCCATCGGCTCTTCAATTTCCCGGGATGTAATCTCAACCGAGAATTGAATAACAAAACCTTATCGCCAATTTTAAATTCCTTTTTGCGAATAAGTTTGTCGTGAGCGATGGTTAATTTTTCTTTGTAAATACGAGAATTATCATAAGCCTCAATGCGAAGCTCTTCTAATTCTTGAATTTGTAATTTCCGCAATCCCGCATCTTTTGGATAATCTTGATTTACCTTTTTGATTGCCCAAAATGCTTTGTGCTCAATTTCCACCGGTAAGTGACAACTCTTTCCATAAACGAGTTTAAAAGGAGTCATCCCTATCGGTGTTTTGTATGCGGTGCGGTAGGCCCATAGAGCATCCCCAAGCCTCTGACTCCAATCCTTGCGAGAGGGGTTAACCACTTTCTCAAGGATTGATTTTATTTCCCGATTGGATATTTCGGCTTGCCCATTAGTTTGGGGATGATAAGCGGTTGACATGCGGTGTTGTACGTGATAATTTTTCAAAAGAGATTCGAGATACTTATTATTGAAATGCGAACCCCTATCGCTAATGATAGCTTTAGGTACCCCAAAACGCTGAAAGATATTCTTTTTAAGGAATTCAATCACCGTTTTGGAGTTGGCATCCCTTGTTGGTATGGCCTCAACCCATTTTGAAACATAATCAACACACACAAGAATATATAAATACCCATTTGATTGAGGGAAAGGCCCCATGAAGTCTATCCCCCAAACATCGAAAAGCTCAAAAAACAATAAAGCTTTAAGAGGCATTTCGTTTTTGCGGGTTAAATTGCCCGTTTTTTGGCAATTTTCACAACTCTTTACAAAGGAATGAGCATCTTTATAAAGAGTTGGCCAATATAGTCCACTTTGGAGTACCTTATGACTTGTGCGTTGCCCTCCAAAGTGTCCCCCACATTCTAAAGTGTGACAAAAAGAGAGTACCGAATTTATCTCGTGGTCGGGCACGCATTTGCGCACCATTTGATCGGAACAAACCTTGTAGAGGTAGGGGTCTTCCCAGGAGGTAATATCGTGAGTCATTTTTTATCTTGTCCTTTTGAGCTCGAGAGAGAGTGTTTGGCAATTCGCGAGTTTCGAGGTAGTTGACGATGTCTGCGTACCAAGGTGCCATGCCATGGATAGTATAGAGTTGCTCGTCGGGAAAGAGTTCGTTGATCGGAATGATATCGCCTTCGTTTGTTGGGAGTCGGCTAAGATGATCGGCCACTAAGTTTTCGGCTCCTTTTTTATCCCGAATCTCCACGTTGAACTCTTGAAGGAGAAGGATCCATCGGAGGAGGCGCGGCTTGCATTCCTTCTTTTTCATTAAGTGCTTGAGCGCAGCATGATCTGAAAATACAACAACTTTTGTCCCGACCAAGTATGATCGGAACTTTTCCAATGCAAAAACAATTGCTAACAATTCTTTTTCCGTTGTTGTGTAATTCCGTTGGGCGTCATCTAAAGTTTTAGAAGCGTAGTAAATTACGTGGGGTACCTTCCCGATGCGCTGCCCCAAAACCGCCCCGACACTTAGATCACTTGCGTCGCACATGATCTCAAAGGGAAGATTCCAATCTGGTGGTTGGATAATGGGCGCTTCGCACAGTTTCCCCTTTAGTTTGTCGAATGCCGCCTTGCACGCATCGTTGAACTCGAATTTGATCTCTTTTTGGAGAAGCCTGCACATTGGTTGTGCGATTTTTGAGAAGTCTTGAATGAAACGCCGATAGAAGCCGGCGTGTCCAAGGAATGAGCGGACATCTTTCACATTACGAGGGTATGGAAGTGTCTTGATAACGTCAATTTTCGCCTTGTCGACTTCCAACCCTTTTTCTGAAATTAAATGACCTAAAACAATTCCTTGGCTCACCATAAAGTGGCACTTTTCAAAATTCAAGACAAGATTAGCTTCCACACACTTTTCCATTATTAGGCCCAAATTATGGAGACACTCGTCAAAAGAGTTGCCATAAATGGAAAAGTCATCCATAAACACCTCAATGAATTTAGAAATATATTCAGAAAAAATAGAGATCATACACCTTTGAAATGTACCAGGTGCATTGCACAACCCGAACGGCATCCTTCGATAGGCGAATGTACCAAAGGGACACGTGAATGTTGTCTTCTTTTGGTCGTCGGGGTCGATGGCGATTTGGAAATATCCCGAAAAGCCATCCAAGAAGCAATAGTAAGGTCGTCCTGCTAACCTTTCGAGCATTTGATCGATGAAGGGAAGAGGGAAGTGGTCCTTCTTTGTTGCCGCGTTAAGTTTCCGATAGTCGATACAAACTCGCCATCCGTTCTGCACTCGCGTTGGCACCTTCTCTCCTTCGGCATTTTCCACAATCGTGATTCCCGTCTTCTTGGGAACTACATGAATTGGAGATACCCATTCCGAGTCGGCTACCGCGTAAATGATCCCCGCATCGAGAAGCTTGAGAAGCTCCTTTTTCACCACCTCCATCATGACTGGATTTAACCTTCTTTGTGCTTCTCTTGACGGTTTTGATCCCTCCTCCAAAACAATTTTGTGCATACATGTCGAGGGGCTTATACCTGGCATATCGGCCAATGTCCATCCGATTGCCTTCTTGTGTTTTCCAAGAATTTCCACCAATCGGGTTTCCTGAGCAAGAGTTAGGTTCGATGCGATGATAACGGGTAATGTGTTGTTTGGTCCGAGGTATGCGTATTTAAGGTGATCGGGAAGAGGTTTGAGTTTGAGAATAGGAGCTTCCTCGATTGATGGCTTAACGCGTTCTTGCGATATTTGGAGTTCGTTGTGAGGGGAACCCGAAATGAATTTAATTTCTTCATTATGTTCTTGCTCTATTTCTTGCTTCTCTTTTGCTTGGTCGATCTCTCCCCAAACATCCTCAAAAATCGCATTGTATTCCTTCGAGTACTCTTCTTCCAATTGTTCTTCAACCATCCCATCGATCTCATCAATAATGGTTATGCTTGATACATTGTAGTCGTTAGGGTATTTTATAGTGTCAAATATGTTGAAGGTGATTTTCTCGTTGTCGAATTCCATGGACAACGTTCTCGAGTGGCAATCTATGCATGTTCGCGCGGTCCTCAAAAAGGGTCTTCCTAAGAGGATGGCGGATGAGTCGGCATTGTCGCCCATTTCAAGAATGTAGAAGTCGGCTGGGAAAACCAAACCATTCACCTTGACGAGTACATCTTCCGCGACACCGAGGACGGCGGCCGTTGAACGGTCGGCGAGTTGCACCATCACCCTTGTCTCCTTTAGGTCGCCCAAACCCAAGGTCTCGTAAACGGACCTAGGCATTACATTTATGGAGGCTCCCAAGTCGAGCATACACCTCGCGAGTTGTTGAAGACCAATGGTGCACGGAATGGCGAAAACTCCGGGGTCTTCCTCTTTTTGTGCTACTCGCGTGTTGATGCTCATCACAGAGGGTAGGTTTATCGTCTCGTTCCCCTTTAATTTTCTCTTGTTTGTGCATAGATTCTTGAAGAACTTGGCATATGGAGGATGCATTCGTATAGCATCGATAATTGGAATATTTACCTCCACCTTCTTGAACACCTCCAAAATATCTTTATCGAGTTCATCCTTCCGAGAGTTAACCGCTAGTCTAGTTGGGAATGGTGCGCGCCTCTTTTCCTTTTCTTGCGCGATTTCCCTTTCTTCGTTCTTTCCTTGTTCTTTCTCGTGAATTGGTTTTTCCTCTTTCCTGATTTCTTCTTGTGCCTCGTCTTGTTCTCGCGCGCTTGAACTTGTTTCCCCATCTTGCTTCCTTGTAACCATTAGCTCTTCTTCTTCGTCGTGTGAGCCAACCTCTTTCCCACTTCTTAGGCGTATCGCGTTGATGGGCTTGTATTCCAGCGGTCCCGAACCTTGAGAAGGTAACCGATTGCCCCCTTGTCCTTTCAATACGTTGACTTCACCCGCGATTTGCTTGATTTGCATTTCCAAGTTTTGCATTTGACGCCCTTGCGTAGCTTGGTTTTGGGTAAGCGAGCTTACATCATTCTTGACGGTTCCCAACTCCGTTGTGATGTTTGTGAAATTCCCCGCCATTAATGCCATCATTTTATCAAGCTTTTCATCAAGAGAAGAGGTTTGGGAATTCGATGTGGAGGGTTGAGGAGGTTGTTGATGAGCTTGAGGTTGTTGTGGCGCTTGTGCATTTGGATGAACATACACATTCGGTTTTTGATAACCTGGATTGTGAGAATTGAGGTGGCGCATCGTCATTCCTCCAACGGAAATTTGGATGTTTCTTCCATGACTCATTGTAGGTTTGCGAGAAAGGTTGGCGTTGGTTTGAATAGTTTCCGATGGCATTGACATCTTCTTGTAGCCTATCGCACTCATCGGTCGCATGACTTGTGTCCCCACAAAACTCGCACTTCTTTGGTTCGATTTTCGCGCCTGACCCTTGAGCATTTGACTAAATCTTGTCTCGAAATTTTGTGTGATTCTTGATTCCATTGCCTTGAGGTCAACCGTACTTGTCATGTTTACTTGACCCATTCTTCCCCCGCGTCCTTGGTTTCCTTCGGCCATGGTTTCGATAAGAGCTCGCACTTCCGATGGAGTCATGTTATTGAACGATCCTCCAGTCGAGCATTGGAGTAATCGTGCATCGAGATCATTCATCCCTTGTAGAAATTGATCGATAAGTGAGGTCTCGTCGAGGTTATGGTTGGGGCATGATGCGCATAATCGCACAAATCGCTCGTAATATTCTTGAAGTGTCTCTCCTCCCCCTTGTTGGATCCCTGTGATTTCCTTGCGGATTTTGGCCGTCAAAGTGCTCGGGTAGTATCGTTTGAGAAAACGCGTTCCTACCTCCTGAAATGTCGTAAAAGGGCCTCCTTGCAAGTGGGTTAGCCAATCCCTTGGTGCTTCCCCAAGTGTGTGGGAGAAGAGGATCAATTTGATATTATCCAAGTTATCAGATTTACCAAACAATGCAGTACATTTACGATCTAGATTATCTAAATGTGCATATGGGTTCTCATTTTTATGTCCTTCAAATATGGGTAATACGTTTAATATAGATGGACTTAGTTTAAAATTTGGCACAGTTGGTATAACAATATTTCCCGGATTTCGAGGGATTTGATGGTCTAAAAGTTCCCCTAATGTTCTTTCTTGAGCCATTTTATGAGTTTGAGATGATGATGGTTTTGAATGAGAATTAGAATTAAAAAGAGTTTGAGAGTTTAGCCTTGATGATAATGAGTGAATGATTGGAGAGGTTGGAATTCTTTCTTGTGGCTCTTCCACTCGTTGTTGCTCCCAATTTTGTTCTTCTTCCTCTTGAGGCCCTTGGATGAAAGGAGAAGCCTCATTACGTCCTTTTTGCCTTGAGTAAATTTCTTCTTGCTTGTTTTGTGCTTTATCTTTCTTGACCTTCCTTAGATGTTTGTTGATGTCCTTCTTTACAGGTGTGTGCACTTCGCCTTGCGATCTTGTCTTTCTCATGCACCTTCAAAATTCAAATGAAACAAAAACACTAGACAATTGATGAGAGGTTAGTAATAAACTCAATTAAAGCCGTCTCCCCGGCAACGGCGCCATTTGTGAATCGTGTTAAAACCGTCGTTGAATTTCACACAATTTAACAAAACAATTTATATTTCCCTATTAATCAATTACGAGTATGAGTGGTAATGAGTTTAGGGGTCGAACACAAGGAGAATGGCCTTGAGGTATTACAATTCTTTTCAAAAGTAGGTCTTGTTTTTGTTCAGATGTTGCAGACTATTTTTAGAAGGTTATTGATGAATTGAAATAAATTCGTACACAAATCCTTTGAAAATTCTTGAATAATATTTCCAAATATCCAAAAGTTGCAAATGATATGTCAATGGAAAATAGAGAATGAGATCTTCACAATGCAAGGTGAATCAATTATCACTTTTGTTCATATTTTTTATGTAATTTTCGTTTTAGTCCTCAATTTTCACAATTAGTCAACAGAGTTGTTCAAAAAATCACAGAAAATCGAAAATTACTTCAAAAATCACCAAAAATTAAGAGAAATTAGGAAAGCAAGTTCATATTATGTGGTAAAAATCTCAGATCAAAATGATTGATATTCCAAAAGTTATGGTCAAAACTCAGAACATATGACAGGATTGGACAGAGAATGGTATTAGTTGTCAAAAGAGGGTGGAATTCAAATTTTATCCAAATAACAACTCAATTAAAATTCAGATTAAGAAACTACACTTCAAAATGAATTACTGAGATCTAGATTTTTTTATTTATAGGATTTTTCTACTAATTTCTAAAAATCGTAGAAAAACAGTCAGAATCAAAAATCAAGAACATGAAATTAAAAAGTCAAGACTTTGCACAGATTTTTTTCTTACAAATTTAACATAAAAGCATTGGGCACATATTATATGAAAGTTGTTCTAAAATATCTAAAGAAACACAAAATATTTTTTTTATGATTTTCTTTGATCAGATCTGAGATCAAACAATTTTTTTACTGAAACTGATAAAAATAAAATGCAGAAAATTGTGTTTTTGAATTAATAGGATAAAAGTAGGGATTTTTAAGGCAATTTGATCAAGAATTGTATCATTAATCACTAAATATTCAGTTTATCAGATTTGGCACAAGTTTGAATTATTTCCAACCAGAAAAATTCAGCAAATAGATCAAAAATTCAGATCAAACACCAATCAACCAACTAGTGTTTGATCTCAATTTTTGAACTAAAAACTTCACTAAATCAAGCAAAAACCTCAACCAAGATTCAAGATGATAAAATGGACTAACATGCATGAAAAATTCAGTTCTAAATGACCTAATTAATTCAACCAAATCGATTAAATCAAGAAAAATCCAGATTTAACAGCATATTAAGAACAGTACCAAATCAGTCAATTTAATTCAAATTAAAGCAAGATTTCAAACAATTCTATCACAAAAAGCCTATCCCTACAAGATTCTACTCACACATGATAAGATCAACCGAAATTAGGCATGTGTTCATCATGTTCTTTTACAAATTTGATCTTGTGATCTAAAATTGAATATAAGAGATTAAATGAAAATTGGATCGAACCGAGACGTGGAAGATCAACCAGAAACTTCCTTGAGCCGATTTGAACCTCCAACGATGCTTGATTCCAGCCGAACCAATCAATTGCCTTTTTCACCCAAATCAACCCGAATTGGTGAATTTCACTCAAACTCGAAAATTGAAGCTCGAAAAGCTCGAGATTCGGTAATGGAGTTACTTGAAGCTTTAAGAAGATGATTGGAGAGTAATGTGTTGAAAGAATTTGGAGAATGGAAGAATGATTTTCATGAATGGGTTGATCGGTCGAATTTATAGAGAGGCCGGTGCGGAGAGTGGGGGACAAACCGAGCGATTCCATTGGCTCGGGCGGATCAAGTGGGGTGTGCTTGAAGATCCGGACGAAATTTCGTTGAATTCGGTTGAGATTTGATCCGGTTTTGGTTGGAAAATATTTTCCTCTGTTTTGGCGGAAGAACGCTCGGATTGAATCCGAGTTTGAATTTCGCGATGTTACGCCGACAAGTGGGCCCATTCGTTGATCTGGCTGAGTTAAAACGGGTTGAAACGCGCGTGAAATGAGTCACTCACGGAGTAAGAATTCGCGGCCGAAGATTTTTTTCCGATTCTTACGTGTCGCCTGCGAGTTGAAACTTCGATGAAACGAGTCGCGAAACGCATGAAACGGGTTGCTCGCATTCCTTCGAGATAGGTGCTTGAGTTTGAATCACTCTGTTGATCTTTTATGGCGGAATGGGTCGAACGCGCGTGAAACGGGTTGCTCTCGAGCGAGAATGGCGCCGAATCCATTTTGAACGAAGATTGCTTGATTTTACGTGGATCGCGATCTACGATGCGTCCTAAAACGAAACTCGACGGACCGGTGTGAAGTAAATATGGAGTTTGGATCCAATTTTGCATAAATTTCCCGGACCCGTTATCGCTTCTTCTTCAACCCGTAACTCGAGTTTTCTCTACTCTTCATTGTAGCTCGTGATTTCACTCTCAACGACTTCCTCTCGTCATCACGAATCTACGAGCTTTGAAATGCGAAAAATGGTTGAGAGTTCATCGAGTTTTCCTCATTTTTCTCCCGTTTCGGTTCATTTCCGCCATTGATGGTCGTTCGAGCTTAAAGCTCGCTTTTTGAGCAACGGCGGCTCAATCCAGAGCTCGAGCTTCCTTCCTCACTTCCTTACGATGCTCTGCGTTGCGTTTTATGCGTCAATTCTTCCCTTCATTCATGAATTTCCGCCATTAACCAAACTTAGCGAAAATAACCATCGAACAAAAAAAACCGTGAATCAAAACGAGATTTCAAGTTGTTTTTCTATCGAATTGAGGCTTCGGAATTCATTAAGATGCCCCACTTGAAGCTATTCGACTCGTCAAACATCATCACTATGTGGGAAAAATGCGAGAAAACCGATCGAATTCATCATACTTGCCGAAATTCCGACCGTTGGATCATCCAGGTTTGAAAAGTTCATTGAGGATTTCGTCGAACGCAGTTACTCAAACACGAGATTTCTCAATCGATTCCGCACTATTCAATGAGTTCTTCATACGGTTAGAAAGGGTAGACGATGGAGAAGAGAATGAGATCGGCTTTGGCTCGAATGGATGATGGTGGATGGCACGGCGGATCAACCATGGTTTCGGTCCGTTTTTGGCACTGTTTTGGCCGAATTCCGGCGATCGCCGGAATTTCCAAGATCGGAGAATGGCACCGGCATGTTCCTCTCGTCATGCTTGAATCCATGGCTGGCCGGTTTGTTCGGTTTTGAGCGAAATTTCGGAATTTGGATGTTGAAGAAGACGGGTTTGACCTAGTCAACCGTTGACTTTGACCATTTTGATTTGATTTTCAATTAGTGATTCCGAGAGTTGTAGAAGGTTTCGATCACAAGGGTTGTACCATTGGATTCGTCTCGTCGAGCTCTTCGTTTTGATATACCGTTTGACCCATTTCGGAAAAGTTGACTTTTGGTCAATTCAGCGTTTTTGGCATTTGGCTTGGTTTGATTTGGTTGTAAAAAGGTTTTTGACTTTTTGTAGAAGTTAGAGGAATTTCTTTGTGGGGTGTTTGAGGTTTTTAGTTTGCCATCTTTGGCCCATTCTTCGCGTTTTGGTCCAATTCTTCATCTTATGGCCTTTTCGCCTGTAAAATCACACAAAAAATGTATTAAGAGGTTTCAACTTATGTTTTATGAATTGTGAGCATTTTTCATACCTTTAATGTGAATTATGAATGAATTTGAGATGATAAAAACCCTAAAAATGTGTATAAAAATACACATTACAGACATACTTCCATGCCTTGTGATCAAGACATATATTATAGAACAAAAGGAATAAGCAAACGTCTATTCACATAGGTTTATGATTGCTGATAATTTCATTTAACATGGGTAGTCATGACATCAGTCTAGAGGTTACTCATGACTTACGATCTTTAGAAGATCATTGCCACAGTTAAATGGAACCTACACGGTCACACAATGAACTCTATTTGTACGGGATGAATATGCCTCAAAACAGTTGTACATATGATGTATAAATTTGTGAATGAAATAATCAATTATTGGATAATTGATTGAACAAAACAGTACCATTTTGTTGAGAACGGAATAGTTCCGTTCCCAACGGAATAGATATGAAAACTGTAATAACCTTAGCTGCCAAGTATTCCGTTATGAAAATACCTATTCCGTTGACAACAGATAGTTCCGTTGGCAACAAATAGGCGCATATTAGGATTTTTAGTTATGGTAACTGGGTAATCGTTCGCCTCTCTCTCTAGTATAAATAGAAGGGCAGAGTCTCTCTATTAAACACACAATTCAGAAGCCTTAGAGGCCGTCTAATACACACACAGAGAGAGAGAGAGTTTTGAGTTATTTTCGGAAAGTACTTCCGGACTCGTCTAGCCAAATCCGGTTATTCCGTGCGTCTGAAGATTGACGTGGCTACGAGTAGAGGTCTTCTGCTTTGAAGACTAGTGAGCGATCAATTTCTTTACCCTAGGAGAAGCAAGGAGTTCGTTCGAGTCGAGCTTCAGGAAGGAGACGGTTGCACATCAGAAAAGTTCGGACCTACATCCGTTCTTTGTCTCGCGGATCAGGAAGATCCGTGGTATAAATTTTAATAGTTAATCTCGTACTTTTATTCCCTTAACGACATCCTAGGGAGGGTTGAACCCGTAGGTTTCATTGTGCATGTATAGTACATGGCTGTGGGTTTCCCAACAATTCATAATTCTCATTCCATTTTGTTAGACAAAAGAGAGAAAAAGAGAAAAGAGAGAAAATTCTGAATTTCTTTTTGGAATTTTCTTTCATACAAAACGTGAAGAACGGAGACTAGCATATCGTTTCTTCACCCATTTAAAGGGGTTATTCCGTGTGGATACCGATAGAAGACAGAACGGTTCATGACATCTTATTGATTCGGTTGAATTTGTGAAAGTCATTTTGGAGAATTGATTTGATTGAGAATCTAATTTGTTGTGAGTCGTTTTGGTTGGAGAAGCAATTGGAGGTGATTTTAAATGAACAAGTATGTGTGGTGAAAGTCAGTACTCATTACTGGTTTGTGCAAAAGGAGAAGAAAGGCTCTACGGCTTCAAGTTCAAGATCGGATCAATTCTCGATCCGATAGGTATTTCACTTAATCATATTTCACTGATCCGTTTTTTTGGTTTCCTTTTGGTTCTTCAATTCTTGAATGTCTTGAATATGGAATCCACTTCCGCTGTGTCAAGAATGCTCAAGAAAATCCAACAACTTATTCCCGTTATCCTTTCCAAACGTTACATACAACTGCTAGGATAAACTAGGTTAATTCAACAAATTGGAATAAAATATTATCACTCTTCCCAACTGTTGTATAATTGAGACCTAAAGTGGGGTCCATAGTTCTACAAAACACTTGATATCTTTACAAAATTCGGCTAAGTGATTTCATTAGTTGTAATCATCAGTTCTGCTAGCGACCGAGTTGCGTTCATGAGTGCCTACGTCTCCGGGTATGTCTCTTTGGCTCCTTGATTTCACTAATCCAAATATTGTTTACAAACTTGTCCATGACCGTTTTACAATCTTCTAATGGTGTCGACGAACTCAACTAGGTTTCCTTCAACTTTTACAATAAACTTAATCTTTATTTACTTTCTTAATTTCGCTCACAAATATTGAATAATTAAAATAGACAAAAGAGACAATTGTGAGAAAATTAATATAGCCTATTTAGAATTGGATTTTGCATGTGGAATTGGTGAATAAAGAATGGGCGGCATCTCCCTTTTTATAGTAGAGGGAGGAGCCCTCACAAAATCGGAAACATATATTGTACATTTGAATGGATGATATGGTCCATTCGAACGGACCTCATATATGGTAGAAAATTAAATCTTCCTAATGACTAGATTCATTAATGCTGAGATATTTTCATTAATTCCTAGATCTTTTGAATTTAATTTTTCAGATTGGTTTTGTATGCGAAATTAGACAAAAAAGGCTGAAAATTAGAAAATTACAAAAAAAAACTTGACAAGAACTTCGTATTTTTGGATAAAAGTAGAGATTTTTAAAATAATTTGATCAAGAATACCATCATTAATCACTGAATATTCAATGTTTAAGATTTGTATAACAAGTTTAAGTAATTTCAAGCTAGAAAAACGCAATTAATGGATCAAGAATTAGATCTAGATAAAAATCAGCCAACTCATCTTCAAATCACAAAATTCAATCCAAAACTTCAATCAATCAAATAAAATTCTTAACCAAGCTTGACTTTGAATGAATAACTGGTCATAAAATTCATGCAAGTGATCAATTTCAATTAGTTCTACTAATGTCATCAGGAGTTTCAATTGATCTAATTAATTCTGTCAAATCAATCAAATCATCAATTCCAGTTTTTATTATGAATTATGAACAACTAAAGAAATCGGTCAATTGATTCAAATTTAAAGCAAGTTTAAGTAATTCTTTCACAATTGTCAATCCCTACTATAAATTACTCAATAATGACTAAAAATCCAGAAATTAAATCAAATACCATCATGATTTGAGAAGAAAAATTCCAAACTTTATTCTTGAGAACTCAACTTGGTTAATGGAGGATTAGGGTTTGGAGAAGGATGAAGAGGACGAACAGAGGTTTGTGGACTGGTTGTGTGAATGAGAGAATGAATTTTGTAGACTGGATTATTAATGAATGATTGAGGATCTATTTGAGTGTGTTTTATAGGAAGATAAAGTTTTGAGATCTCTTTTTTGCCCTCAACGGATATAAGACTACTCAAGGCCAATGCCAGTGATATAGATCTCATCCAATGAATAAAAATAAATTGCTCTTCAAATTTGATGAACATTCATGGAGAATTGAGCGGGAATTAAATTATTTTAACCTTCCCTCTGTTTCATGCGAGAAGAATTCAATCATCAGATCTAAAGAATAGATATTTTCGCGTATTTTCCATTCATTTTCACCACTGGAAACTCCAGTAAAGTCATGTGGCAAGTTCTGAAGTATACTCATCCTGAACTTGACTGGACATGGTCAGTGTGATAAAAATGAAGGGGAATTATGTTATTTGATTTTGTTGACGTTTTGTTGAAGATTTGTTCCTCTGTTGAGTAGTCCAACAATCAGCACGATCTTTTAAGGCTAAACAGATCAAAGATTCATAAAATGAGTTACTCTTTTGGCGCTGAATATTCAAATAAGTGAATATTTCAAATCAACATGATCACCACGATATTCGTTTTAATGATTACTGGAGACATCCAGTTCATCATCTGACATTACACTATCTATTGCGATACCAAGAAAAACAAGGAATGGAGATCCCAAATTAAATAGAACTAGAGGTGCTTTTTACTCGAAATTCCTTTTTATTACAATTATGCCATTGATGAGTTTTGAGCTGAAAATCACTCCTCAACCATCTCCATTCGAATTGAGTGATTGGGTCTTCTTCCTGTTGGTCTTTGAACGTGCATAACGCAGCGGAAAAGCAAAAATTTTGTCCAAAACCAATCCGAGGATCCGTGCGTATCGGTTAAATCAAAGAAATAAATCTTAAAGATACCTTTCGGATTACGCTTAACCCGTGACGCTCAAACCATGCGTGTTGTCCATACGCCTCTAAACCGGTTACCGTCCTAACCGATTTTCCGTCCGTCTAGGCCGTCTAGGTCGGATTGTGCAGAAGTCATCTACCGCACACAAAATCGGTCTACATCAAAAATCTGAACAAACCGTTCTCATCTTCTTAGGCCAAATCGATCACAAGCGTCGAAACTACGAACGCCTCTACCGGTGTCCACACGAACAAACTTCTTAAAACAGGAAGAAGAACAATATATATGCTAGTAGCTTGTTCTCCTCTTGCATAAGAAAACTCTTCTTATTTTATCTCATAAAAGATGTATATAATTCCTCTCATATAATCGCACTCTTTCATTTTGTCATACAAAAGGAAAGCACCCTTTCATAATTTTGTCATACAAATTAGAAAGTAAATTTTCTACCTTTTGTCTCACAAAAGAGAATTAGAAATAATGAGAGAGAGAATGATGTGTTGTATACTGAATTTGAAGCCCTCTATGTCTTTATATAGAGGTGAAGAGTCATGTCTCTTCACACTAAAAGATGTGTATGACATCACTCATCATTATCCATATGCCATCATCTAGACTCTTCTAGATTACATGATCTTTTGTGCTCATAGTCTTTATATACATATATATCATATCTTATCACATAAGATGACAATATATTTTGTGACATTCTTATGCAACTCATCATATAAGTCGCTTGGATATTTTGCGCCCGTTTCAGTTTGTTCTTTGTGTGCGACCCTGTAGGTTCACTTAATGTTGGCAATAGAACTAAGAGTCTATAAATTATGAGCGGACTCTAGCAAGCCATCATGACTACCCAATTTAAGTGAATATCGGTGGTCCGATTTACCTAATCAACAATCACGTATTTAGTCCCTTTGTCACGCGATATCTATATCGATCATAAGGCATGTAATATGCCATCCTTATATAAATCGATTAATATTTCTTGATCCCAAATTAAACTGAACAAGAACAAATGACATTAATAACTCTTATTAATTCATTTGAGTATGGCCATACATTTCTTTAGTTCAATTCATCAAGAGGCCTAAAGATATCTCTCTCATTTATGAGAGGAACAAATCCCGTCTTGATTGAACTCATCCATCTACATGATTCATTGTATACCTAATCATGACCGTTATGACCACCCAGTTAAAGATAGTGTTAGATTATGTTAAAGTATAAAATTACTCATGTTGGGAACCAAGACAATCTCAGGTCAAAGAACTATAAATACTTTATGTTACAAGAATTGCTAATGACGTAAAACATGTAGCATTCTTATGGCGGGTCAGTCCAGTATATGGTCTCTAACATATACCTATGTTAATGACTTGATAGCTATTTATCCATGATCAGTAAAACATAATCATCAGTCAACTAATATACTGGTGTACATTTATAGCTTGTATATAAATATATATTTATATGTATCCGCAAGTATATTTGTCTCCACAAATATCCTATAAATGACCAGGGACGATTTAGAATAGCATTCATAACACTTTATAGTTTTACTATCAAAGTCACCCACTTTGATGACATAAAGCTGAATTGCATATTCATGGTCTATTTTAATTATATTAAAATAACCTATACGCACATATTATATGAAATATCTTAGAATAAATATTATGTTTGTTATTACAATCCATCATTTAGGTCACAAACACTTTGGCCTTAGGGCATAACACCATCAATCTCCCACTTGCACTAGGCCAAATCAACCAAGTATCTCATACTTATTGATCTACGTGGTATCACATACCAGTTGACCTAACATGATCACCATCATTTGCGGGATTGTGTTCTTAAATGGATTATCAAACATTGTCATATGAAAATACTTTGCATATTTTTTTATGTCCACCATAATCTAAAAAGAATACTTTATCCTTCTCAAGTATATAATCATCACATGTAATTAAACTTATGTGTGCTTGTTACACTTAATTCACATCACATGTAATTATGCTCCCACTAAATTTCTTGTCAACATAAGATTTATCTTTAATTTTTGATAAAACCAAACTGTTTGGTTATTTCATCAAATAATAAATATTCACCTAGAGATGTTTGCTTTAATTCATAAATGAATTTATGCAACTTGCAAACTCTTTTCAAAATTCTTAGGATAGACAAAACTCTCAAGTTGAATCATATACATACTTTCATATGTTTCTATTAAGAAACAATGTCTTGACATCCACTTGGCATCTTTCATACTATGAATATATGCTCAAATTCTGAAATATATTAGCATGATGACTTGGAAAAACATTATCATAGTATATAGTATGAGTTTCTCTTAATCACAAATCATGCATTATATGTTTGCACATTATCCATGTCGGTCTTCCTTTTAAAAACTTGTTTCCATCTGATGGATCAATCAGATTCCAAACTTGATTGTCTGACATGGATTACATCTCAACTTTCAAAGTCTGTAACCATTAGAGCCTTGATTCATCATATTCTATTAGTAGAATGTGAACTCATCATCTATGAGTACGAATTTTTATCATTAGACATGAAAAATCTATATATTTTCGGGCCTGCGATAAATTCTAATAGATCTACATGAATACACTTATGTTATATACTCGGACTCTTCAACATCTTGACAGTCTAGTTTATTAATTACAGACTCAACCACTAGTTGAAATTTGAATTAATTTCCATCCGAGCATTACGGTCAGTATGTGGAATTTGAACTTTTCAAATTTACTCCCACTAATTCTACACTTCTTCCAAAGAGATATAGTTTTCGAGTAACAAACACTTTGTTCTCATATTAGTTATAGAAGTAATATCTTTTACTTTTCTTAGGATATACACAAACAAGCATTAATCCGATTAGATGCATGATGCTACAATTAAGTATCATATCCTCAAATCTTGATAAAAAGATAATCTGATACACCTACCAGTACATATCGCATATGGAGTCTTTTACAACCGATTTAGATGGAATTATATTCAGTATAAACGCAATAAGAACGTAACCCCGAAATAAATAGAAGATATATTTGACTCATCATGATCGAACTATATCTAATAAAGTTCGATATCGTTATCATGATGATCAAACACTTGGTTCTCGACTCCTCGATCTCATCAAAGAAATTCGATTTTTCGAAGCCAAGTTTTATTTTCTACTTCATTATTTGTAAATTTTGAACTTTTCAAAATATTCAAATTTATTGGTTCAATAAACCGATGAAGTAGTTTTCTCTAGCACCTTCACTCATTGATGAACATATATTACTATGTATGAGAGCCAATAAGTAACTTTCTTTCACCTTACTTTGTGAAAGACGTATATGTCATCTTGTCTAATAAATAAGTTACACATGTTTCAAATGATTCAAAATCAAATGAATTTGAAAATCCATCGTAATGGATTTAATAAATGTCCATCTTATTTAAGTAGACCAAGCGACAATGCTAGATTTAAATTATTAATATTAATGTTTTAGATGAACTTATAATTATCTTGTTCGATATAACACATAAAATAATTTTTCTTTTCGAACATTTCCAAAGAAAAATGTCCTTTGTGAATGGTGAAATTATTATTGTCAATAATAAATTAATGACCATTCATAGTTAAACTCAAACTATAGATAATACAAAATTTATTGTCGACATTAAATAACAATTATTTATGTCGGCGATAAGTCCAAAAAAAAAATGTAAATAAATGAGTTACTTGAGAAAATGCAATGAGTTTTGCTACATTTGTCACTCATATGTTAACATCATATTTAGTCAATAATCTACTACTTAGTCAGCACATTTTCACAAATGTGTGATTCACATCGTGTATCTAATACACATGATTTTAAACAGATAAATTAATTTCTATAACAAGAATACTTGAAGCGGTAGTCACACTACCCTTCCTTTCCCTTTTCATATCTTCTTGAGAGACTATTGTCTCTTTCCATGAACCGTTCATTGTGAAAAATACTAATTTTTTACCTAAGACCGAAGCCTCGGCAACATCTTGCCCTTATCTTTGGGAGTACTTTTTACGTTCCTTTTAAGCACGAGAACATTATTGACAACACTTGTCCATGTTCGTTTTAACGATTATAAGCATCTTATGCTATCTATCCTTCTCAAGAACCTATTGTGAGACATAAATAGATATACTATTCGAATTGAATAATATGTAAAGACTATTATTCTTTAAATATTTCATATAATGGCTCCCACTATTTTTAATAAAATCAATAACCCTCAATCGCATTGATTCGGAAACTTTCAATCCACGAAATTTCATATTGAGACAAGATCCATATTTCAATTAAGTCCTAAGAGAGCTTTGGCTCATCGCCCATAACTTAACTTACCCTCAATCGCATTGATTCAGAAAGTTTCAATCCATGAAGTTTCATAATGAGACAAGATCCATATTTCATTTAAGTCCTAAGTGAGCTTTGGCTCATCGCCCAGAACTTAACTTATTTAGGTAGGAATAATTCCAATTGTATCTCATACAACTCTCGAACAACATAGGATAAGGCATCATATGCCCGACGTATATATCCTATCGTATGCCCCGAGCCCAAGTCCAACTTGATAGCCCAGTTAAATCAAACCATGTCTAATCATCGGCAAAATAGTACCCAACACACTCAGCTTTGGCAAGACCTATGTTGGCTCCCATTTTCCGCATTCTCTCCTCCTAAGATTGTCCTTGCATACCCAGCTTTGGCATGACCTATGCAAGGTCAATCAGAGTATCGAGAGATTTAGACTTATGGAAGGCATTTCATGACTTAATATTATTTAGAGGGATTTTTGAATTTAATATTATATGTTATTATGCAATCTTCAAAGAACATCACATGTACCAATAGAATAAAAATAATAACGATGATATATCATGGCCTTGATCTTTATGAACTAACATAAAGATTTTCTAATATATATTTCATCTCCATGAAATTTTTCTTAGATTGTAAGATTGTATATGAAAATCTTATCTCCGTGTACAGAAATCGATGAACTCTTTCATCGCCATGATGTGTGGTTAAAAATGAACTTGTCAATCTTAATGATGTATTCATGATGGACGATGAACTCCTTCATCTCCATGATGGATGTGTTATGCCTAATGAACTCTTTCATTATATCAACACGTATCAACAAATATATCAAATATAAACATAACCATATTATATATATATATATATATATATATATATATATATATATATATATATATATATAAGGCTTATGAATGTGAATTCGGGGCACAGTCGTCATTGTCAACATTTGACAAGTCAAAAGCCAATATTTGATTTGGTCAACATTTGACTAGGTCAACGATCAACATTTGATAAGGTCACCAGTCAATGGTCCACATTTTGACTAGGTCATGATAAACTTTTGACAAATTCAATGGTCAACAGTCAATGGGTAAATTAGTATAGTCAACATAGTCCACAGTCAACATAGTGGGTCAACAGTCAAGTGTCAACATGGTCAACACCTGGTCAACTTTGTCAACACATATTTTTCTACACATTAATTCATAATATGCATCTTTTCAAAAATTCAATTCATCACATGTAAATTTTCAAGAAATAATGCATCACATGCACTTTTTCATGAAATAATGCATCACATGAACCATTTCAAAAAAGGCAATTCATGATATGCACCCATTCATGAAGACACAACTATTCAAGAGATCACAACTCTTGTGATTACACCCTTTCGGTTCTACCTATTGGTTACGCATGTCAATTACACCCGTTGGTTGCACCTCTTGGTGGCATCCATTGGTCGCAATCTTTCATCGCGTCTTTTGGATGTGACATTTGGATCACATCTATTGGTCACACCCTTTGACTGCACCCATTAGTCGGACCTTTTGGTCACAACCTTTAGTCGCACCCATTGACCGCAACTCTTTAGACACAACCTTTTGACGTATCTCTTGGATGTGACATTTGGATCGCATACTTGCTCGCACCCGTTGGTCGCAACAATTGGACTCAACCTTTGGATCGCATCTCTCGGCGGCATCTTTTGGACACAACTTCTGGATCACATCCAATCTGATGGTATTATGCTCTAGGCCAAAGTGTTTGTGACCTAGATGATGGATTGTAATAACAAACATAATATTTATACTAAGATATTTCATATAATAAGTGCGTATAGGTTATTTTAATATAATTAAAATAGACCATGAATATGCAATTCAGCTTTATGTCATCAAAGTGCGTGACTTTGATAGTAAAACTATAAAGTGTTATGAATGTTATTCTAAATTGTCCCTGGTCATTTATAGGATATTTGTGGAGACAAATATACTTGCAGATACATATAAATATATATATTTATATACAAGCTATAAATGTACACCAGTATATTAGTTGACTTTTTATATGTTTTACTGATCATGAATAAATAGTTATCAAGTCATTAACATAGGTATATGTTAGAGACCATATACTGGACTAACCCGCCATAAAAATGCTACATGTTTTACGTCATTAGCGATTCTTGTAACATAAAGTATTTATAGTCCTTTGACCTGAGATTGTCTCGGTTCCCAACACGAGTAATTTTATACTTTAATATAATCTAACACTGCCTTTAACCGGGTGGTCATAACGGTTATGATTAGGTATACAATGAATCATGTAGAGGGATGAGTGCAATCAAGACGGGATTTGTTCCTCTCATAAATGAGAGAGATATCTTTAGGCCTCTTGATGACTTGAACTGAAGAAATGTATGGCTATACTCAAATGAATTAATAAGAGTTATTAATGTCATTTGTTATTGTTCAATTTAATTTGGGAAAGAAATATTAATCGATTAATATAAGGATGGCGTATTACATGCCTTATGATCGATATAGATATCGCACGACAAAGGGACTAAATACGTGATTGTTGATTAGGTAAATCGGATCACTGATATTCACTTAAATTGGGTAGTCATGATGGCTTGATTTATAGACTGTCAAGTCTATTGCCAACATTAAGTGAACCTACATGGTCACACACAAATAACAAACTAAAATGGGCGTAGAAAATCCTAGCGACTTATATGATGAGTTGCATAAGAATGTCACAAAATATATTGTCATCTTATGTGATAAGATGTGATATATATGTATATAAAGACTATGAGCACAAAAGATCATGTAATCTAGAAGAGTCTAGATGATGGCATATGGATAATGATAAGTGATGTCATACACATCTTTTACTGTGAGGAGACATGACTCTTCAACTCTTTATAAGGACATAGAGGGCTCCAAATTCAATAGACCAAATCATTCTTTCTCTCATTATTTCTCATTCTCTTTTGTGAGACAAAAGAGAGAAACATATCCTTTCTCATTTGTGTGACAAAATTACGAAAGGGTGCTTTCCTTTTTGTATAACTACGAAAGGGTGCCATCTTTTGTATGAGAAAATGAAAGGGTGCAATTATATGAGAGGAATTATATACATCTTTTGTGAGATAAAATAAGCAGAGTTTTCTTATGCAAGAGGAGAACAAGTTACTAGCATATATATTGTTCTTCTTCCCGTTTTAAGAAGTTTGTTCGTGTGGACACCTGTAGAGGCGTTCGTACTTTCGGCGCTTGTGATCTATTTGGCCTAAGAAGATGAGAACGGTTTGTTGAGAGTTTTGGTGGAGACCGATTGTGTGTGCGGTAGATGACTTCCGCACGATCCGACCTAGACGGCCTAGACGGACGTAAAATCGGTTAGGACGGTAACCGGTTTAGAGGCGCATGGACAACACGCATGGTTTGAGCGTCACGGATTAAGCGTAATCCGAAAGGTATCTTTAAGATTTATTTCTTTGATTTAACCAATACGCACGGATCCTCGGATTGGTTTTGGACGAAATTTTTGTTTTCCGCTGCGTTATGCACGTCTGAAACCCAACACAATCATCGAATCTTTTGATCGCATCTCTTGGACATAACTTTGATCACATCTGTTGGTCGCACCCGTTAGTCGCACCTGTTGGTCACAACTCTTGCTCGCAACCTTTGGATCTTATCCTTCAGTGGCAACTCTTTGACGCAACTCTTGGATCGCATCTCTTGGCGGCATCTTTTGGACACAACTTCTGGATCACATCCATTCATCGCATCTTTTGACCGTATCTCTTGGACATAACTTTTGGTCACATCTGTTGGTCGCACCCGTTAGTCACACCTGTTGGTCATAACTCTTGCTCGCAACCTTTGGATCATATCCTTTGGTCGCACCTCTTTGACGCAACTCTTAGATCGCATCTCTTGGCGGCATCTTTTGGACACAACTTTTGGATCACATTTCTTTCATCGTGTCTTTTGATCGCATCTCTTGGACATAACTTTTGGTCATATCTGTTGGTCGCACCCGTTAGTCGCACCTGTTGGTCACAACTCTTGCTCGCAACCTTTGGATCATATCCTTTGGTCACACCTCTTTGACGCAACACTTGGATCGCATCTCTTGGTGGCATCTTTTGGACACAACTTCTGGATCACATCCATTCATCGCATCTTTTGATCGCATCTCTTGGACATAACTATTGGTCACATTTGTTGGTTGCACCCATTAGTCGCACCTGTTGATCACAACTTTTGATCGTAACCTTTGGATCATATCCTTTGGTCGCACTTTTTTTTAACACAACTATTGGACCGCATCCTTTAGGTTTAAGCCTTTTGATACAACTTTTGAATCATATTCTTTTTGTTGCATCTATATGAGGGGATGCCATCGTATAATCTCTTCAAATGAGACATGACCAGATGAAACAAACTTAACCATCGTATAATCTCTTCAAAAGAGACTAATGACATATCATGAATTAATCATTATATGAACTCTTTCATATAGATGATATATCTTATGTACCTTTTCATGAATCCCCAAACATTCGCATCCTTTCGATTAAGAATATTCAACACTTAAAAATTATATGCCAGCCTTATAATTATAAATCAAAATTATAAATGGTATCTAAATAGTATATATCTCATATATACCATCTCAATTTAACCGAAACACATACGTCGCTCTAATACTACTGTTGGTCTTCGGACGTGCATAACGCAGAGAAAAAACAAAAAAATCGTCCAAAACCAATCCGAGGATCCGTGCGTATCGGTTAAATCAAAGAAATAAATTTTAAAGATACCTTTCAGATTACGCTTAATCCGTGACGCTCAAACCATGTGTGTTGCCCATACGCCTCTAAACCGGTTACCGTCCTAACCGATTTTCCGTCTGTTTAGGCCGTCTAGGTCGGATCGTGCAGAAATCATCTACCGCACACACAATCGGTCTCCACCGAAACTCTCAACAACCCATGCTCATCTTCTTAGGCTGAATAGATCACAAGCACCGAAAGTACGAATGTCCCTACTGGTATCCACACGAACAAACTTCTTAAAATGGAAAGAAGAACAATATATATGCTAGTAACTTATTCTCCTCTTGCACGAGAAAACACTTTTTCTTCTTCTTATTTTATCTCACAAAAGATGTATATAATTCATCTCATATAATCGCACTCTTTCTTTTTTGTCATACAAAAAGAAGGCACCCTTTCATAATTTTGTCTTAACAATTAGAAAGTATATTTTCTCTCTTTTGTCTCACAAAAGAGAATGTGAAATAATGAGAGAGAGAGAATGATGTGTTATGTTCTGAATTTGGAGCCCTCTATGTCCTTATATAGAAGTGAAGAGTCATGCCTCTTCACACTAAAAGATGTGTATGACATCACTCATCATTATCCATATGTCATCATCTAGACTCTTCTAGATTCCATGATCTTTTGTGCTCATAGTCTTTATATACATATATATCACATCCTATCACATAAGATGACAATATCTTTTGTGACATTCTTATGCAACTCATCATATAAGTCGCTAGGATTTTCTGCACCTGTTTCAGTTTGTTCCTTGTGTGTAACCCTGTAGGTTCACTTAATATTAGCAATAGACTTCACAGTCTATAAATCATGAGCGGACTCTAGAAAACCATCATGACTACCCAATTTAAGTGAATATTGATGATCCGATTTACCAAATCAACAATCACGTATTTAGTCCCTTTGTCACACGATATCTATATCGATCATAAGACATGTAATACGTCATTCTTATATTAATCGAATAGTATTTCTTGATCCCAAATAAACTGAACAAGAACAAATGACATTAATAACTCTTATTAATTCATTTGAGTATCGCCATATATTTCTTCAGTTCAATTCATCAAGAGGCCTAAAGATATCTCTCTCATTTATGAGAGGAACAAATCCCGTCTTGATTGCACTCATCCCTCTACATGATTCATTAAATATGTAATCATAACCGTTATGACAATCTCAGGTTAGATTATGTTAAAGTATAAAATTATTCATGTTGGGAACCGAGACAATCTCAGGTTAAAGGACTATAAATACTTTATGTTACAAGAATCGCTAATGACGTAAAACATGCAACATTCTTATGGCGGGTCAGTCCAGTGTATGGTCTCTAACATATACCTATGTTAATGAATTGATAACTATTTATCCATGATCAGTAAAACATGATCACCAGTCAACTAATATACTAGTGACATTTATAGCTTGTATATAAATATATATTTATATGTATCCGCAAGTATATTTGTCTCCACAAATATCCTATATATGATCAGGGACGATTTATAATAGCATTCATAATACTTTATAGTTTTACTATCAAAGTCACGCACTTTGATGACATAAAGCTGAATTGCATATTCATGGTCTATTTTAATTATATTAAAATAACCTATATGCACATATTATATGAAATATCTTTGAATAAATATTATGTTTGTTATTACAATCCATCCTTTAGGTCATAAACACTTTGGCCTCAGGCATAACACCATCACTTCCCTACCTCTCTCGGGTTCATTTCGCTAATTGTTGAGCTTCAATTCGCTTCCTCCCTCAATGAAAAATGCCATTTTCGAACAGAACCTTCATTTTATTTTTCTGAAATTCTGATTGAGGCATTTCGTCAAATACCTTGAGTGCTTAATTTTAAACTCGAATATCTCATTGATCCCTTTACCATTTTCTGTGTTCTTGGTATCCATGGAAAGAGGGGAGAGAGAGAAGAGAGTGAAATTAGTTTTACGAAAAACTGAGATCTGTGGAGTGAATGGTGGGCTTGAGAAGATTCCACTAGAATTGGGTTATTTCTGCAAAAACAAATTTAAATTTCATCAAACACTTACTTCAAATCCACTTTTCTCACTTAGTTATTGATCATTTTTTGTGTTATTTATACCATTGGAAGAGGAGAGAAAGGGGAAGACAATAGCACTAGAATTGTGAACTCTATAAAGGAAATGTCAAGCTCGAGAATTTCTCAGTTCAAAACGGGTTTATTTTTAGGCTAATAGGAGTTTTTTTTTGCGTTTTTCAACAAATTGATGCGGTTTTGGGGCCGTCGAGCTATATGGTTGTACTTATCTTATCGAGACGAGTCAAATGGTGGTGAGTTTACTCAATTCTGAACACTCCAAAAAATCAGCGTCTTTGAGAGAGAAAGAGAGAGTTGACTTTGACTTCTCAGAGTTGACCAAAATCTTTGGCGCATCGTTTTTCTGCGATTCTTGCGCTACTAGGTTTATTTTGAGGTCTACAGTCATTTGATATATAGAGATGGTTGCAATCAACTTAATCCGAATGTCACGTTTCGATTCCAAACGTCATGAAAAGCATGGACGTTTCTTTTCTGTTTTGGAGCCCAACGTGGTCAGTTCATATGTCAGTTTCGGAAACCTCGGGGATTCGTTGGAATGTTGGGAGAGTATGTTTAGGGATGTTTTGGCCAGAAAATAGGTTCGTTGAGTTTTATTTTGAGGTGTATTACAAAGATGGTTAGGAACGTCACATTCCGATTCCAAATATCATGCAAAGATTGGACGTGTCTTCTCTGTTTTGGAACTAAACGTGGTCGTTTTACATTTATATTTGGCTCGAAAAATGGCATCAGACAGTGGACGTTTTCATACTGTTTTGTGCACTTTTCCACCGACGTTTTTTATCTTTTAGGGTTAGAGAAGTATGTGTATGGGGAATGTGAGGATTTTAGGGATAATTTGGCATCCTTGACCCATTACTTGCACTATGGTACTTCTTTTGAAGTTGACTTTTCAAAAAAGTCCTCAAATTCTTCTTTTTATTGCCTTTTATCCTGAAAAATCACATAAAAATATATTAAGTAATTTTAAAATGAGTTTTACGAATTTTAACCATTCATCATACACTTTAAGTGAATTAATGATGAATTTAATATGATAAAAAAATTCTAAAAATGTGTATAAAAATACACATTACAATGGGGCCATAGAGTAAAGAACTTGTAGTAAGGAGAAAAAGGGTGTTTTCATCCAATAAAAAAACTACAACCCAAAGGTTAGTCTAACGATTTTATTGGAAGATGGTTAGGTTGGGCAAATTTGATATTTTTTAAGTTTTGGATGGGTAAATTTGATAATTTTGAATTTTGTAAGGGCATATATGATATTTAGAGGTTTTGGAAGGGTAAATATGAAATTGCACCACAAAAACTAAAATACATACACTAACATTGTAATAATTTGGATGTGTTGAAAAATAAGAAGGAAATGCAAAGGAGTAACTTTCCGGCATGTTCGACGAACCGAAAATGGAGAAACCTATTGTCTTGAAAGAGGAAGAAGAGAGATAAAAAATCAACTTAATCGGGTCGACGTATCCTCTGCCGTTCAGATAGAGGCATAAGGAGTAGGTTAACGGGAATCATGAAAGTAGTTCTAAAACAAGGGACAAGTGGTGTTTAGTTGTGTTTTGCATTTTTTTCATAGGTCTCTTGTTTAGTTTTTTTATTAGGCCGAGATAAAGTTGTTTATTTCTACAAGGGACCTTGACAAACCCTTGTTCGGTTTGATTCTTTTAAGGTTGCCCCTCTGTAATTGATCAAACTTTTGTTTTATTTAGTAAGCCTACCGGCAACTTAAAGGGCAAAAAAATAATCTCATGTGAAATTTCGGTAATTTTTTATGGTTAGAGAGCATGTGTATATGAGCAATTATGATAGAATTGAAATTTAGTTATGTTTGCTTTGTTGAGAACTGTTTTATTTTTTATTTTATTTTTTGACAAACTTGTTCTTATTAAATATAGTCTTCATTGCATTTTTAAAAGTGTAATACTAAAATCATGTCTCTTTGTATATACAGAAAACTCAAAATTTATAAAATATCCAACAAAAAGGTGAAATTTGAAAAACTGAAGTTACAATTGTATTATTTTGTATTGTTTTCTAGAGACTGTTATAGTTACAAAATTAAAAATCAATATGATAAAATATTAAATAGTGAAAAGTAAAAGAGTAAGAATAAATATTAATAAAATTATTTTTCATGAATTTGAAAAAAAATCTATTTTAATGCGTTATTAACTAACAAAAATTAAGATACTAATATGAAAAAGAAATTGTGAATAAGCATATTGTGTGTGTGAAGCATAAATTTGTAAAAAATGTTAAAAATTGAAAGGTTGCCGTTAAAGCAACAAATATAACTCTCTAAATAGTACAATAAAAAAGTGCAGGTCTAATAACTTACCCAGTATTTTGCATAGAGCATGATTGCTCCAAGTAGGGTTAATTACTATGAATAAAAAGCAGTTGAATTTTGGAAGCCAAGCTTGATGTCATGCTAGAAAAGTGGCATTGCATCGTAATCAATTAAATAATAACTAGAGATGCCCGCGTTATTCATAATCATTGTGATAGATGTCAACTGTACATGTAGCATATTAATGTAAACGTAAATGAGAGAGGGTCTCGTTCTCCTTCCGTACAATAAGATTTTTTTTATTATAATTTTTAAATGTAAGATGATTATTTTTCAATAAATAGAAATAATAAATAAATATAAAAAAAATGCAAATCAACATAAATAAAATAGTATTGATTTATATATTGTTGATTTATTTTGTGTATTTACATAATTAACAATAAAAGTAAACGATCGCTTGCCTCAATAATGAATTATTTGATGGGATAACGAAAAGCCAATTTCGAATTTCATCTATCTCAAAAAATAAATTTAGCAATAAAAACTACAATAATCTTAAAATAATACAATTTATACCTCACTTCCCATTCATTATCACCTTTTGTTTTGTAGTGATTTGTCAAATTATTTCTATTTAGAACAATACTTTTTCATCCAAGACTTGCCTAAAAAAAACTTTTTCATCCTACTTTGTAATATATAATAAAATTAATCTATAAAAATTTAAAGAAAAATATCATGTATGATCTCCGAAATGTTAATGAATGATGTGTATTGTTTACCCCTTCGTAAAATGAAGAATATTTAATTGTCATCTTAAAAGAGTTTTTAATTGTTATCTTAAAAGAGTTTCATTTTAGTACTATATAATTTATAGTCAATATTTTTTTTGTCATCAAATAAAATATGATTGAAAGAGAATGGATAGTTATCAAACTTCGATAAGAACTTTATTTATGTTAAAACTTTATAATTTTAGAGGAAAATAAAAAATTCAATTCTTTCTAGTTTTCCTTTACTTTAAAAATTGAATACTTTTAGATATTAATGATGGTTGACTAAACAATAGAATACGAAGTTCAGAAGTTGACAGAAAAAGCGTAGAAGCTCCTCTCCATTTTTCTTCAACAGAGGATCCATTTATCCCTTCAGAGCGTGTCTATGGAGAAACGGAGGTATTCATTTTCACTTTAACCGGAGATTATCATTTTTTTTCAAAAGATCCTCTGCAATTTATCTTTCCACCCGTCTGGACCAGGCTTTTTCGCACTGAGACATGGTACTGACATCTATTAAATGATCCCCAATAGCAGGCTGCCACATATTCTTTTCAACTCAGATTTTAAGAGCCTCTGCCACGTGTCTCACACAGATTAGGTGAATATTTAATTGTTCTACCATATGGCAAAGAACGATTGGATCAATTTAATTTCTCATAGTGATTTTTAGGAATTTTGAGGAAGATAGAATTGCCACATGACATCTCCGGATTGGTTCAGTAGGGAGTTGACCTAGTCAGAAGTTGACTTTGATCAGGTTTGACCAGATCTTCTATCGTGAGTTTTTGGACTTCTATAAGGTCTTTTTTCTCAAGGTTTGTACCGTTGAATTCGTCGGGCTCTTCGATTTGGTACCTAGTTTGACTCTTTTTGGGATAGTTGACTTTTGGTCAACTAGGCAAATTCCCGGGTTTGACTTTTGTCATTTTGTCGATTTTGTAGGTTTTGGCTTGGATGGTTGGTTGATAAGGGTTGTAAGAAAATTGGAGAAACGTGTGTAGGGTTTTCGCGGAGATTTGTCGAGAATTTGGTCATCTTTGGCCCAGGATTTGTAGATCGGTCTTTCATTTGGAGTTGACTTTTCACCAAGTCCACTAAATATCATTTTCTTGGTTTTTTTACCTGAAAAATCACACAAAAGTGTATTAAGAGTTCCAAAAATATTTTTTATTGATTTTAAACACTTTTATACTTTTTATGTAATTTAAGGGTGAAATTATTATGATAAAAAGCCTAAAAATGCGTATAAAAGATATACATTACAGAACTGTTAATGTTTGTCGAGTTGTTTCTCAATTTGTTAGAGCTATCACATCAAGTTCTCGGAAATATCTCGGACGCATCTTGCCTATCTAAGAAGAATAAGAAGTCGTCACGCATGCAAAGGATTTCAAGAGAGTATTTCAAGGCGTGGGAGCAAGTTTTTTAGTTCTTCGTGTGTGTGTAGTTTGGTGAGAAATTTAATTATTACTGAAAAGAGAGTATAGTCTGCAAATTGCCAAATTCTGGCCAGTTTCGTTGACAACGTCAGTGGTCTGTTGCCAACGGACCACTAAGTTGACAACGGAATCACCCATTGAAGATTTCTTCTTCCTGACATCGACTGTCAAATTTTGTTGCATAGTCTGTTGGCAAAGACCTATTCCGTTGGCAATGGACCATTGGATTTTTAATCGTTGCGAGAATATCTTGTTTTAATTTCCTTCTGTTTTTGCATTTCGTTGGCAACGAAACAGATCCGTTGGTAACAGAATGGTGCATATTTTCTTTTCTGAGGGCTACTCTTTCCTCCTTTAAAAAGGGGGCAGCCGTCACAGATGAGACACACGAATTCCATATACAAAAATTAGAAATAATCTTTTCTTAATACTGTTAAATTGCTTTAAATCACAAGAGAGACTAATCGAGTTGTTGAGCGTGTTGCTTGTTGTTGGTTGAGATCGAAAGATATCGAGTTTGTAAGTTGACTGTTTCACTAGCCGTCAAGTATGTTGTAATGCGACGATGGATCGTAGTTTTGTAATCAAACGCTATTTGGATTAGTGATTATCGGAGACGCAAGGTAAGTCCCGGAGAGTAGGCAACTCGTGAACGCGATAATGACCGCCAACGACTAAACAGGTGGTTAAGGCTAACGCGACCATCTCTCCGAACTTCGTCAACAAGTTCGTGTGTTCGGTACCTCTTTATTTTTTCTATTTACTTTAATTTCTTGTTTATTTATTTTACTTTGTTAATTAGTATTCAAACAACCATCAACAAAAGTCTAAAAACATTAAAAATTACAAAACCCTAAAAATATAAATATTCACATTTCCTCATATTAGGCCTTTTAAATCCCCCCTATAGGCCCCAAATCAAACAACAAGAATATTTGTTGAACTCGTTTTGAAAATCAAAATTTTCTCAAAATACCTAATCATTCTTTGAGTTATATATACAGTTTGAAAGGGGAAAGAAAGAAGAAGATAATTAGATTGGTTTCATCGAAAAGGAAAGTATGTGAACAAAATGGCAAGCTTGCCATTGTTGCAGCTCGTGTTGAGGCATATTTGGGCAAAAAAACATGGTTGACTCAGTTTGACCGGCGGATTTTGGCCGTTTCAGGCGGTTCCAAGTCATGGGACCCACATAGTTGGTTTTATCTCGCCGAGATGTGCCGAATGGTGGTGAGTTTGGTGGATTTTTTAGGGGAAGAAGGGTTACTTTGACCTGGCTACCGACTTTTTTAGAGTTGACTAGTCTTTGACTTGAAATTTCTGACTATTTTATGAGGTTTTTGATCAAATAGTTTGTATGTTGACTGTTGGTCAAAAGTTGACTGTCTCATCGTGATCTTAGTTTTGACATATAACTTGTCTCGTTTGGTAAAAGTTGACTGTTGGTCAAAAGACCTTGGTTAGATTTTTGATTTTTTGTTGACTTCGTGAGTTTTTCTTGTTTTATTAATTTGTATAGGGTTGTTGTAGGTTGTAGAGATGTGTTTAGGGTTTTTGTAGAGATTTCTAGAGAATTTGACCATCTTTTTTCCATTATTTGCGTTTGGTCATTCTTTTGGAGTTGGTTTTTCAAATAAGTCTTCCAATTTCTCTTTTGATGGCTTTTTCGCCTGAAAAATCATTTAAAAATATATTAAGAAATTTTAAAATGGGTTTAATGAATTTTAAGCATTTTTCGTACATTTTATGTGAATTAAGGTTGATTTTATTATAATAAAAATCCTAAAAATGTGTGTAAAAATATAAATTACAAAGGTCAGTGACAGTCCCTCCGTACAAGGATAAGTGGTTGCCACTTGTGTTGGGAGAAACAGGTATGGTGATCATGAAGAATAGGTGCAAAAGGGCTTCAATAGAACCCAAAAGATTCCTTGCTACAGATGTTGCATGGGACCAAATCAGAGACCCCAGTGCGGTGAAGACAAGAGCATGGTGGATCACATATTCATTTACCAGTGGGATGTACCCCTACTAACACAACTAGATATTAACTCTAGCATGATTGAGGAAATCAGACGGAGACTATGATAGAACTAAAACCTTAGAGTTATCTCTACAACAACTGCTATCAACATTCTACTACGGACGTATGGCCTTTGACAACCCACGTCCATGACAACCTAAGTTACCATTTTTATTTTCTTTTTATTTTATTTTCAATTCACAAGAAAATCCAAAAAGATTATGTCCAAACTATATTTAAGAAACTTAAATCAACTATACCTCCATGTTGGATTCAACACCCCAAATACTACACGTAGATCATACGCTTACGATACAAACTAGGTATAAAATGTTATTTTGGAAATCATTACACACAAAATACGTCACAAATCACCTCCACTTCCCTCCAAATCCACTAAATCCCTGTAAACTCTATTTCACCACCATATCTTACCTCACAACTTCTTCCCAAGCCCCAAATCAAGTCATCTCTCTATTAGACATTTTTGGTGCTTTATTGGTGAGTTTATTGGAGGATTCTCACATCCCGGCAAGATTATCTATGCGGATCTTCTACGTGCTTTATACGCCACTCATTTTTTCTCTAATTTTGATTTTTAAGTTTGTTATTGGAGCTTGTTGTATTTGCATAAAATGATTAGTCCAGTTAGCTTCAGTGCCAATTAAACCAACAAGAAAAATATTACCTCTATAAAAATGCAACTTCCCTGGGAAATTACTAGAAATAATTTGCAAAATGATCTCTCACATTTTATTTCTACAATCGTCAAAATGATTACACAACCGAAATTACCGACTCGGTTCGTCCATATGCAAATTTCTGGCATTTTGTGCGGTTTTTGAAAATCAATGAAGTTGTTTATCCTGAAGTTGTCCGATTATTTTATGCAAATACAAAATTCAATTAATCGAATCTTGGAATGGATTCGTGGTTGTTGGTCGACATGTTAAATTTGATGCGACTCATCTTTGTGAATGGTTCAGTCTCATTCACAATGATGAACTCAAAGAACTTTACCTCTCCAAGATTGACCGCATTACCTCAAACCAAGGCAAGATCACAAAAGGATGTTGGGACCACCTCCTCTAAATAAGGTAACTTACTATAATCTGAAACAATGGATAGTCTTTGATTTTTGTAACTTGCACTAGTAGAAAAAATAAAAACAAACTTAGAGAATAGACAGACTTACCTACTGCGACATCTATACTACATGGATTTGCAGGTGAGCTATACGTTATATTTATTGTTCTCTGTTTGATGATATTTAAAACAATTCTGAACTACTAATCATATTTGAGTTCATGTTATGAGAATAGGAAATATACAAGTTCGAGATGATGTGTATGAAGCTTAATCGCGAAACGAATTAAGAAAGCAACATGAAGGAATCAGAAAATGTCGAAGAGACCAGCGATCATTTTCAATGCATACAAGAATCGCTCTCAAGACGTTCATGGCTTGAATATCTCCTCGAATGTTAAGTAATTTTGTAGTGTCTTATTCAATATTCAATAATATAAATAATGCCTAGAGAGAAAACAAGTTCAGAAAAACTAGATGATTGTCTGTTCGAAAAGAAGCTCCGTCCTTCGAATGGACCTAAAATTAAAAATTTTGTGTGATATGTCCGTTCTAACGGATCAGTTATTTTTCTAGGCGTTTGTTTCAAATCTTAGTGTCTATCAATTTTCATTTGTTCCGTCTATTCGGATGGACCACCAGTCCCGTTCAAATGGACCAGATGATTGTTTTCTTTTTTTTACAGACTGCTCCTTCCTCTTTAAAAAGAGACGAGTCTAATTCGTTTTATTCATACATTTATTATTCAATCTAGAATTCTCTCTAGAGTCTAATTAAATTATTCAATATTTTGTGAGCAAAGCTGAGATATTAAAAGAGAGATCAAGTATGTTTTACCATATAATTATGACACAAAACTTAATACTCATAAATATGTTAAGCACTTTATCCGTAATTGTGGATGTTTATATTAATGCTAATCAAATATGACAAGCTCTCCTAAACCAGTTTGAAGGGAATAGTCAAATGAAAAGGATCAAATTAATGGGACTTGAACAATAATTTTACTGTTTCTGGATGATCAAAGGTGAATTCATTGAGGATATGTAGACTCCTATGTCTCATATCTGAAATGGTTATACCGCTTTAGGAGAGACTCTAATGAATCCTTAAGTTATTGGAAAACTGATAGAGCAATACCTCAAAGCTGGGAAACACTTCAAGTTTCATTGAATGCGATGTTGGCGACCCAAGAGATCGGCCAGAAGATCTAATCAACTACGTCCGGAACTATGAAATCCGACTCAAGCAAAACAACTATCATCTGAAAACCATAGCCATGCCGGCAATTGATACACACAATGACGAGCTGGCATTTCTTATGAGACAATTTGGTGATTTATGAGCATGTGAGAAACGGTTCAATGACAGACGTAGACGCAACAACAAGAAGAGGTATTGCTTCGAGTGCAACAAGACGGGACATGCAATCAAAATTAGCTACACTTCATCCCGAGCTTGTTCCGTGGAAAGGATAAGAGATGAGAAGATCAATCCGATGATAGACACGAGAAAAGATGTGATAACAAGGCAAAGGATAAGAAAAAATCGAAGAATCACTCCGCCAAGGTGGCTATGTGGGGGAGATGACTTGAGTGATTCCTCCAACTCCTTTAAATCGGACTCTGACTCCGACTCAAAAATGACGAATGCTACTTTCATGGTGTATGACTTAGTGGATATTCTCATCGAGCGAGCCTTTCAAGAGACTCTCCGAAAATAAGGATGAGTTGCTCCTCTGTCACCTCCCGCAGTCTCCACATTGTCTTCCAATTTTTTTCGTACCATGAGTCACAAGGTATATCTAAACTCTAATCTTGATTTTAATTTACAAACAGTACAATTTCCATGTTCAAACAAATTAAATAATATAGAACTTGGATAAAGGGATGATCCAGTACAAAAGTTGGATCGACTTCGTGAGTGTCTTGTCAATACTTAACAGCTATTGATAGCTTTTGAAGCTTCGGTAAAGCTATACAAGGCACAAATAAATGAATTTGGTAAAATGAATTTAATAAATTGTGAATGTAAGAATTCATACAAGGCACAAATAAATGAATTTGGTAAAATGAATTTAATAAATTGTGAATGTAAGAATTGGAAAAGTGAAATTGGACATTTAAAAGTCGAACTTTCAAGTTTAAAAATTGAAAATAACTCTTTCAAGTCTGCTTTTGCCAGAAATGTCTCAAGTAGAATTGAGTTAGACAAGATTTTAATAGAACAAAAACCAAATGACAAATGTGGTCTAGGCTTCAAGAAGGAGGTCAGTTCAAAGCCCACTTCTTCAAGGCCTAAATACAAAAAATCAAAAGGGGAGATTAATCAACCCTAAGAATGGTTGAGGAAGTACATTATGTACCAAACTTATTCCAAGGATAAAAGTCAAACTTTTAGAACTTTTATAACAATAATAGGATTAATTATTTTCATGATTCTCGACAAATTCTTGTAACTAACCACAGTATCAAAGCTGAACTCATATATAAAAGAGCCCCAAATGATTATTTCTATGAAATGATTGACACACATGTCCCTCGAAATATTCAATCTAATGAATCGAACCATCAAGCTCCAAATATTTCACTAAAGAACACATTAAATAAAATATTTCAAATCGAAAGTTTCCAATACCAAGTCGACTCAACCAAAGTTGAGGAAAGAAGAATACACTAATCATTACAAATCTCATCTTGTTAAGAGTACTGAGAATACCTCGAGCCACACTTGTACATTTTGCAACTATTGTTGAAAAATGTATCATATTTCCTTAGACTTTGGTTTTTTATTTTCTCTATCACTTCCTTTCTCTTTTCCATTTTTTGTAGAAATTTCATGTATACCCCCATAAATATCAAAATAGCATTCATAATTATTTAGAAAAAATGCATTAATAAAAAAATTATATACCTCTTCAAATCCTCAAAATATTATATTATTTTTATCTTTAACTATTTGTAGGAAAATACTTCATGTAGGCTCCTACAAAAATTTTAAAATATCTGTATAACCCTAGATTATAAAAAAATTGGTTGAAAAGACAGTTTCATGTGTGCCAATTTCTATTAAATTTAAAACATCATATATAATCATGAAAAATGAAAAATGGTAGAAAAGGCAATTTCATATGTGTTTTTTAAACTTTCAAAATATCACATGTGGGCCCATACGATATAGAAATCTTAGGGTATTGAATCTATATGATATAAATGCCTAAAATAAAATATAAGGAAAAATGATAAAACTCTGAAGCCAACATACTAATGAATTTGGGGAAGAAACCCTTCTTGAATTTTCAGATGCATTTTCTATTGTTCTCTATTTAATAATGTTTAAAACAATTCCGAGCTATAAATAATATTTGCGTGTCATAAATAAGTTTAGTTAAAGTGCGAGTTCAAGAAAGCGTTTATGAAGACCTAATCAAGAGGGATGAAACATGATTTATTCATAATATCTGGAAGACCTCAAATTCTACCTCGAAGCGTTCAACACCTGAAGTTTTTATTTGTTAAATATTCACTAGAAAGAAAATGATATACATAAGAATTGAGTTCATGTCCTTCTATTAATTTATTTTCATCTTTGCAGTCCGTTCAGATGGATCTTCAGTCCGTTCAAACAGACATGACGGTAGCTTCCTTTTTGTGAGGCGGCTCCTTTCCTCTTTAAAAGGAGCAGACCCAATCTATTTTTTATCAAGCTTTGTCTATGCAAAATAAATAAAAAAATCTCTAATGTTAAACTAAATTACTCAATAATCTTATATGAGCTTAGAGAAAATTAGCGAGCGATTTGTTTATTAGTTTGATTGAAAGAGATCGATTGTTGTTTTGATTCGACGAATCGCTAAGAGTTTGTAGAGTGATCGTCGACTTGGGTCTTGTAAGAACACTATTTGGATTAATGGATCAAGGAGACGAAGAGTCATCATACCCGGAGAGTATGCACTCATGAACGTAATAAGGGTCACTAATGAGAACGGGCAATTATAGCTAACACAATCGTCTCGCCGAACTTCATCAACATATCACATGTTTCTTTATTTACTCTTATTTATATATTCTTCAATTAGTTATTATTGTTAATTAATACAACTGATCCGTCTAAAAGTCGAATCCCCTAAAAATCAATAAAACATAAAAAGTCGTTAAATCCACACTTCTGTACAAATTAGACTTATTCATCCCCACCCAGGCATTCATTAAACAACATTTTCGACCATCCAAAAATAATATACGTCGAATGTAATTTTTTTTTTCAATTTTCAATAATTCTGGGCATTTTTAAAATTTTTGCATAATATTGGGGCTTTTAAATTCCCCTTAATTATATTCGAAATTCAAGATAAATCAAATAAGGGATGAAAAAAGTTCACCTAACTTTGTAGGGATTAGAAAAAAGTTCAATTAGAAAAGTTTCATGATTTTGGAAAGGGAATCTAAAAATACGACGGACTTGAGCATGCTCAAAATGCAACGATATACTATTTTTTCCGCTTTTCAATATATTTTTTATTTTCTATATATTATTTTTCATTGTTTTATGTATGTATTATTTATTGCCTCTACATACTGGTTAAGAAAAATAACTTTATATATTGTTTGTTTAATTTTATATATTGTCTATTGCATCTATATATATTATTTTTTCGTGTCGTGTTACACAACGGAAAACCTCATCATGCAACATCAGGTTCTTTTAAAAAATTCCCCTAATTTTATAATTAGAATCATATATTGATGGATAAATTTTTAATTACAGATAAAAATGCACCCTTAGTCCATGTATTTTAATTGGTTGCACGTTTAATTTATGTACTATTAGTTTAAACTTTGTGATATGCATTTTATATAATCATGTACGTTTAGTTCATCACTTAACAAAAGTAGTTAATATCATTAACTTTTTAAAATAAAGTAAATATCCAACTGAACGTGTAAATAACCGATTTTATAAAAGGAGAACTTTTTTGTATAAACTAAAAGTATCAAAAATAATATATAATTTTCATCATTAAATAATACAAAAAATGTGAGAAGTAGAAGCAGAAAGTAAAATGCTGCTTATGACTTTTTTGTATTATGTTTGGTTAGCCTTTAAACGCACAAAATGTGTAAATTATATATAAACCAACATTAAGTTAATTAGTTTGCATTGTTTATTTATATTTGTTTTCTGCTTTATTTTAATCTATTGTAGGAAAAATTTAGATAGCACGGAAGTAGAGCCTTTTCTTGTTGAGTTCAAAATTATTTTGAGTTAAGAGGAAGAAACAGAGGCAGTGTTGCTGAAATCGGATTAATCGGCCGATTAATCGGCGATTAATCGGAAAACGGCACCCACCGTGCAGAAAACGCTCTAATCGGCTACATTAATCGGCCGCCCATTTTGGGCTGATTTGGGCCGTTTTTTCACCCGATTAGGTCCAAATCTGCCTTTTTTGTAATTTCAATTTTTAATTTTAATATTTTCCGGCCTGGCCCATTCAAAACCCAAAAAAATCAACCACTTTTTTTTTTATTTTTTTTATATTTTCATCATTTTTCTTTAGTTTTCACCCGGCCCGACCCATTTAATTTTTTATTTTGGAGTTTGTTGTGTGTTTTTGGTTTGGACTTTGATACGTGTTGTTTGTTTAGACTTTGATGTGTGTTGTTTTTTTGGATGAATTATGTATTTTGAACATCGTTTATGTTTTAATTGGAATTATGTATTTGAACTTTAAATTATATGTGTTTATTAGATTATGAGTTTAGGATATTGAATATTTTTGTTATAAATGTTAATATTATTTGAAATATATATAAAAATTCAGTCCGATTAGATCAAATCGATTAATTCTGATTAATCCCGATTAATCCCGATTAATCCCCTACTCGGAAATTTTCGGCCCGTCCGATTAATCCCGATTAGCGATTTCTGCAACATTGAACAGAGGACGCAGTTTCTTATAAATAGTAAAAATCTAGGGTTTTCTCAGAAAATGTGTTACAAATATGGCCATGTATTTTCTGGCCTAAATAATTGAGCTATGATGGGCCAGCCCATTTAATACATAAAACCTTGCATGTGCCAAGAAAGCCCTAA
Source organism: Juncus inflexus (assembly GCA_024447665.1). Lineage (NCBI taxonomy): Eukaryota > Viridiplantae > Streptophyta > Magnoliopsida > Poales > Juncaceae > Juncus > Juncus inflexus. The sequence continues at coordinate 10,600,138 of JAJHPC010000010.1, forward strand.
ACTAGCAAACCCTGATCCCTTCTAGAACCTTCCCACCAAGAGCACTTCGGATATTTCGATTTTTACGAACTTAACATGTCCAATAACGTGGCAAGATTTAAATGGATGATGGTATCGTTTTCTCAATATGTTACCAAATGCGTAAAATGGTTGCGTTGATAACGCGGTAAGAATAGCGGTCATATTATTGACATGAAATCTCTGAGCGCCCGCCCCCCTTTTACTTCTCGGCTTCTAAAACCCTAGGCCTCAATCAGCTTATGAACATCAAATTGAACTCGGAAAATCAACCGTTTCCATTCGTGCCTCGCTCAGTTCTCATGGCGCTCGAATCTCGAAGCGCCAAGACGAAGGACAAGAAGAACAAGAGCGCCAAGAAGGGCCGGAATAGTCTGGAAGGTTCTAGAGGAGTTCTTCTCAAATCGATTGCGGGCTTTTTGGAGAGTAACGGGTTTAAGAAAACCCTTGATATGTTCATCTCTGAGGCTCAGATTCAGGTATTTCCATGCTTTTCGTGGATTTATCTGTACACAGTATTCAGTTAAGTGCATTTGTTTATTTTAGCTTGTATTTCATCATATTTTGTTGTTATATTTAATAAATTCTGGATATTTGGCAGGAAAATAGCTGGAAATCATCTGTTGTGAACCTAGACGATATAGTTTCTAGATTTTTTGATTCAAGGTATTGCTTTCTTTTATCCTTTTTCTTTTTCATTTTATTTTCATAATATGTACGGGCGAATTCCTACTTGTGAAATCTTCATTCATTAATGTAGCCTTTCAACGGAAATTACAAATTTGATAAATTTTAAATAAAATTCTTGAATTTCCTTAAAAGTTAATTTATTGGGTAGTTTAGGCAGAGACATTAGTTTATTTTCTCGACTTAAAACTGTAAAGTTGTTCACATGATTAATTAGTTTTCTATAATTAATAATATAATATCTGTCAGATGATGATTTATGCATATGATCCTTGTGAATCTTATATATTATGCTAAAGCTACTACCTTTATGTATAATTTCCCAGTAGTGGCAAAGAAGCTGTTGCTATTCAATGTGAGAAGCCACAAGGTATTCTTAATATTCTCTTAATAATACATTTTTTCCTTTTGTAATAAATTATGTGAAAAGGAACTTTTGCTGAGTTGATCCAAACATATTTTGCAGATAATGAGAATGAAACAGAGAAGAAAAAGAGAAAAAGCAGCAATGGAAATGTTGATGACTCAGAAACCCCAGTTGAAGAAGGAGAAGAAGCAAAGAAGGAAAGAAAAGAGAAGAAAAAGAAGAAAAAGAAATCAAATGTAGACAAGTCAACTCCAGTAGAGGAAGAAATAGAGGAACCAAAAGAGGAAATAAAAGAGGTGAAAAATGAGAAGAAGAAGAAGAGTAAAAAACAGATAGAGCAACTTGAAAATAAAGTTGAGGAGTTGAAATCTTCAAATGATGAAAACAAGGATGAGAAAAAGAGAAAGAAAAGGAAAGAAGTGAAAGAATTAAATGAAATTGATGACAAGAAAAAAGAGAATAAGGGAATAAATCATGAAAATGATAAAGAAAAGAGCACTGTTGAACAACAAAATGGAGAAAACGGGGAGAACAAGGTCTCCAAAAAGAGAAAGAAACCTGACTCAGAAGAAGAAAATGATTATGAAGCAAACATTGGAAATGACATAAATTCCCCCGTCATTGAAAATGGAAATAAAGAGCCAAAATCTGGCAAAAAGGATAAATCATCAGATGAGGTAAGCACATTTTTTTTCTTGGAAAATAAAAAAAATAATTGTGAAAAGTTTGAAGCAGGAATAATAGGAACCATATGTAAAAAACTGGTACTTGGATTAACACAATACTAATGAAATTTCTGGTGATTCTTGTGCAGCCAAAATCAGCAAATGCATTTAAAAGAGTGAAAATTGAGGAGGTTAAATTTGCTGATCAGAGGCTCGAAGATAATTCTTATTGGGCCAAGGTTATTTTGTAGCTTTATTTTCATTCTATCTTGTTGCTTTCTATTTAGAATAATTATTTCCTTGTCTGATTTTTTTCGATATTTAACCTGTTTGTAATTATTTTTTTTCTATTTAATTATTTAGGATGGAGCTGATTCTGGATATGGTGCAAAGGCACAACAGATTCTTGAACAAGTTAGAGGAAGGTAAAGCATGATATGTTCAATTTTTTATTTGTCTATTATGATTCGAATTTGTACATATATGCACATTCAATTTTTTTAGTTTGCGTATCTATCGTTATGAATTTTGGATTATTGATTTATTTATTTGTATTTTGCTTGAGAATTGCAGGGACTTTAGACATGAAAAGACGAAGAAGAAGAGGGGGAGTTATAGAGGCGGTCAGATTGATCTCCAATCACATTCCATAAAATTTAATTATTCTGATGAGGAGTGATATTAATTTATAATTGTTATTGCTTATATTTCAACATCCAATTTTGCACTTCCTAGTTTTGAACTTTAGGAACTCAAATTTTAATCTTCTGTCGTAGTAATTCCTTGAGAATTGTATTTTCTTTTTTACTATTTATATGCATTATTATGATTGCTTGATAGTGGCTTTACCATTTGTTAAGATTTTCAAGTGTATTTTAGCATTCAACATGCGATTAGGTGTAAAATTTGAATGTTCTAAGTTGGCAAGATGTTTTAAGATTTTGTGGGTTAATTTTTTTATTTGAATTAGGTGTGTTAAACTAAAATATCAGGTGTTTTCCTTATCATCGTAAATAATTACAAAAAAGGCGGAAGTAAAGCCAAAATTTTTGGTATGATTTGAAATTAGGATTATTATATTTGTGTAATTATGCAATTCAAAGGTGTGATTGGGACAGGTGTGTAGTTTCCGATAGTGGTCATTCCATTTTGTAACCACCATACTTTTTCATATCCGTATACGGTAAGAACTGGATCCAAATACAGTTTGGATATTAAACGGGTAAACGGATATATTTTAGATATCAGATATAGGATATGAATCTGGATTCTATTCAGAACCGAACATAAATATTTGTACTTTATCTTCAAATAACATATATAAAAATATAAGAAACTTGTACTAAAAAATATTTTTAATTTGTAAAGAACATGTAAAATAATAAAAATCATCAAAATTTATGAATTTATCTTGTATGACTAGAGCGGACCCTCGCTCGGCTTCGGATAATTTTTTTTTAGACTCGATCTAGAAAAAGTGACTCGAAAGATTTATTAAATGTGTTTGTCGTAATTTGAACTTGGGTCTTTTCCAAAATTCACGTGGGTGTCTATCGCTTGATTCATACGTTTGCAAGACGTCACAACAATTTTTGTGTTTAAATTTTTTTAAGGCTAATGTATAATATTTTCAACTATTAGAAAATCATATTTAATTTGAAAAATACAATATTTCTATAAATGAATTTTGTTATAGTATTTCAATCTAATTTTATTTTATTTTTTACTATATATATTTTGGTTTTTAATTTTATTTTTTTGAAAAATCTACTAAATCATATGAATTTAGAGAAAATTTTTAATAGTGTAGACAAAATAAATCTCATACCATGTACAATCTCATATTTAACTTTGTTTAAAATTAGAAAAAAATGGATTTGTCCTTATAAATATGAACATTACCAACTTAATAATTTTTTTGAAATATTTATTACTGTATATAATAATTCCTTCTTATACAACTAGTAATTTTTATTTCAATTTTTAAAAATAAAATATAAATAATTATTGATAAATAAGTTCCATGTTATACATGATATTCAACAACTTTGCGAAATTATGAACGGAATGATGGAATTCATGTATTTAAATTACAACTTTCTATTAGATAAATGGTGTATATATAATTTTCAAATTCTATAGGGTAGCTCTGAAATTTCCCAATTTTTGTCCGTTCATCATCCTTCACGTGTGAAGAAAAGAGGGTCCATATAAAGAAGGTGGTGGACTCGGTGTATGTAAACCACACAAAGCTTGTAAATGAAGGCGCAAGAAAAACAGATCTAAATCAATTAATATATGTGGGCCCACATTATTTTGAAATATATACTGATTATATTTAATGCTATTATGTGCTATGATTGAAAGAAATAATGAGTCATTATTGTACTTGAAGGATGACCCATTATACTAAATGACACATATGTACATCTATATCATTTTTTAAGTCTAGTGGGGCCCGTTTTAATTTTAGTAATTCATTTATTATAATGAAAATTTTAATGAGTTAATATAAACTATAACTACTTAATTGAGTGACTCATTTTGTTAAATATTATAAAAACAATGTCACAAAAAAAACCTAAAATTTTACACGTGTCTCATTCCCCCCGAATTAAGAGAGTTGTGTATAAGATGGAATGTCATATTGCGTTGTCAAATTATTAGATTACTAATTATATAGATATTTAAAAATATTTTAATATTAACTTTGTTATAAAATAAAGAACAAAAGGATAATAAAAGAGAGAATTAGAAGGAGAGAATTTCATTGAATTGTGGATTAAGAATACAATAGTCACTACCCTCTTTATATAGTAGAGGGTGAGTGCTGGTCAAGAAATCTCTTGCCTGATTTAGAATTACAATAAAGGAAATAATCTAACATAAATACAATATAATATACATTAATAAATATCTTGCCACAAGTCCTTCCATTCTTATAAGTATTTATTAATTTATCTTTTCTTAGGGGCCAAGTAATGGACATCCACATTAATTATATTCATAACACTCCCCCCTTGGATGTCCATATTTTATCTTTCATACGCATTAGAAGTTGCCTCATTATTAACCTTATAAGGAAAACCTAGTAGGACAAAACCTTGGCTAAGGGAAAAAAAGTGCATCGCGTATTATCATTATTTCTCATTATTTCATATATTAAATATGCCTCGTTAAAACCTTACTAGGTAAAACCCTATGGGCAAAAATCCTAGTGAAGGAAAAAGAGTGCATCATCATTCTATATATTACGCACAAAAGTTGTCTCGTTAAAAACCTTGCTAGGAAAATCCATTGGGACAAAAACCATAGACAAGGGAAAAAGAGTGCAGTGCGTATTATTTCTCCCCCTCATATATGCAACTATATGTGAGATGACAAAGTTCAATCTCTGTAATATATGCTTAAGAAGAGATCTGCTGGATCATTATTTGAGGAGATTCGTTAAATATTCGTTTCACAATCATCATGCTCATGCAAGAAAATAACTCAGCATCCTTTACTTCAATTGTCAATACATCAAATAAGTTATCTTGATGATCTTAATGGATGCGATTTCTCCACATTATATCATTGTAATAGATGGATTGTGAAACAATAACTCCTTCCGGAAATAATATTCAATTTATGATTCAAGATAATATTTTATGCCTTAAAGAATTTAATCTTATTTTTGTTTAAATAATATGGTAGCATTTGGAGCTCTTCGAGAGTACCATAAGATTTTAAATCATCAATATATATATCAACATTCAAAAGGTAAATATATAGTTTCCTATACGTAATTTTGATCAATTACATAACATTCATTTAACAAACATTTGTTATAGCAATTTTATCACATATCTCAATATTGCATTAATTAGTACAAAGATCTTTGTAATTTAATAGATTAAATCTCTCGAGAGTTTGAAATGCTTCAGGCATTCTAAATCCTTCAGGGATTTTCATTAATATATTGCAATCAAATGAGATATGAATAATTTGCTACTACGTTAATAAGTCCATCAGGGACGATAAAATTAGAAATATAATTGCACATCATAATTTAATTTTCTTATTACATTTTCTTAAAACACCATCTTATAAGTTATACCCGCTTATAAGTTACCCTTATACAATGCAAGGTGTTTGGACTACATGTCCACAATTTTATATTTCACTAGTGAAAATAATGATGCTTTAATCACATCTTTCGATTTGGCCAATACTTTATCTGTCGACAATATACAAATAATTTTAATTCTAGATCCTCATTTTTATTTATTATATCAATTGCAATTGCATAAATAAATTTTGATTAATCTTAATTTTATTACGGTTCCATATTTATTCTAGTAGAGACATAATTTATTGAGATCTCATCATTTTCAATATTTTCAATATTATTAGGTACCCGAACCTCTTCTGAGGTTATTTGCTCGTCTATGTCTTCTACTCTTTTATCGTTAATATTCTTTTCAGAAGAATTTATTTCTTTAGAAGTATCGTTAACTTCAATTATGCCAACTTTTTTATTATGCTCCTTTTTCTTCCTTGGATCTTTATCATTGGAACCGATTGGTCAACCATGCTTTTGGCATATCAAACATAGAATTATCCAAGGGTACTTCAATATAATTATGAGCACATAATGCTGGAATGTATGATATGATAATCATTTTTGCATCAATATAAATAATATAATTGCATGTTGTTTCACATTAATAAATTTATGAACTTCTAGTTCATATTAACTTGTTCGAGAATCTAAGTGAAATATATTAATGATGCATTCTATATAAGATATAACTTATATTTTCCAGCTCTTGTTTCTCTCCCCCTAATGTTATCATTAATTATTAATCAAGTTCTTCAGGACTTTCATTGTCTATTATATCTTGAACATATTCATTAATATTTAATTCTCTCACAACAATCACTTGGGTATTCATTCAATTCTTTCTTCTGGAATTTTGTCTATAAATATCTAACACACTTCAGGTGTATTTTTGGATGATCCTCCAGGGATATCCATCCGAATTAAGATGTTGTCGATTACTTTTATGAAAGAACAAATATATCTAATAATAGATTTTCTATATTTTACAAATGAGTTACATTTTAACTTATAGTTCATATATATAAGATCAAGTATTAAAATTAGATAATGATTGAAAATCAGTCACATCAAATTTATAATCAATAAATCATGTAGTGAATATATTCAAGTAATGAAGTTCAAGATATCAAATTATGCAGGGCGATTTTACTTAACATATATTCCCGACTTTTATTTGTGACCCATTTTTGTGTGTTGCGGTGGAGCTAACGGAATAAATATTTCACATCCAAAATATTTCAAATAGTATTTACTTGGTTGCATGCCAGTCACAAATTATAATGGGGAGTACTTATTATAAAATATTGGCTTTACTCTAATTACTGCTGTAGCATATATCATTTCATGGCCTCAATAAAAAGACGAGCTTTCATTTCATTATTAGGGGCCAACGATTAATTATAATCGCTTAACAAGATATGATCTTAGATCATTCTAAGTGCGTTTGTGGGCCAATGTTCAACTATAATCTAAATCAACGTACAATAGTCAATTATTACATGGGATGTAGCCAACTGATCATCATCAAGATGATTTTTCTTAGTTGTACGATCCAGAAATTATTATCTTAATTAGAATATTTGAGCAAGCAATCTCGCAAATACAATATTTCGAGATTAAATAAATGTACATGTGACCATCTAATAGATGCATCAATTAATATCATAAAATATCTAGATGGTCCACATGAAAGAGTAATAGGGCCACATATATTTCGATTAATACGCTCAAGGAAATTGGGTGATTCATTCCCAACCCTGATTTGTAATGTCTAACAATTAATTCTTCTTTGATAACATGCAGCACATGATAAAAGAATCTTCTGGTTCTTTAATTGATGCATATTTGAATTCTCTGTGATTATTTGCATCATCATTGCTCCGAGATTAGTGGACTTCTGGGTTCATGCCAAACAAGAAATTTCTCTTCGAATTAGTGAACTTCTGGTTCATGTCAAATCATAAAATTACTTCTCAAATTATTCAACTTCTAGTTCATGTTCAATGATAAAGTTGCTTTTCTAATTAGTGAACTTCAAGTTCATGTCAAATTATAAAATTACTTTTCAAATTGGATCAAATCTATTATGCAAAAGCATAAATAAGTTTTAAGTCAATAAACTTCTGATTTACTAATAAATATGACTTAATTGTATTAGTCCTTCATAATACAAATCAATAGAAAAGCTGCATGTTGTTATAATATAGATTTCTCTCATGAACATTTCTCAAAATGCTTCTTAAAATGCAGAAATATTGTCCACTACAATGAGGCACACATATTTATAACTCTTATTGCGCTCATACATACTTTGATTCAAATTAGTAGTATTAAAAGAAAGAAAAATAATGATAATGATAATAACAATAATAATAAAAATATTAAATAGAATAAAAGAAAATTTTCTTACTCGGTTCTCTCTCTAACTCGTTCTTGCTAATGCACTTTAGATCCAGTGGATGGTATCATTATCGGTTATCAACATTTTCATTATCGTGATAACCAACGTCGAAATTATTATTTTCTCTTTGCCTTCAAGACGGCTAAATAAAACTCCACAAGATTCTAGGGAATACACATGGATATACCAAATGTCCTTTAAAATCACATAAACTTTTAGACCATTTAAAAGTTATCTTTCTTGTGCGTTTTTCTGAATATAATCATCACAATGGCAAGTATAGTTTCGACATTGACCTCTTTTATGTCCACATACACATTCACAATCATGACTTATATATGTGGTACATTCACTTCTGGGAATGATGTAGAATCAATTGTATAAAATTCATGATTTTTCTTATATACAAGAAACAATGATAGTAATTCACAATTTTAAAGCATTATCTATTATAAATTTTGTTTATTCAGGGAATAAAATAGTAACTCTTCTGGAGTCTTGAATTACATTTATAATACATGATATTGTATTAACACTTGCCTTTCTATTTCTAAGTATTATCTTTATCATCCATTTTGGATTTCACAAATAAATAAAATATATTGAATAAATATATATGTCTTGTAATATGTAAGAGCTTACTGAAATGGTTTTTAATTACAAACAAAATTAACCATTTTTTTTAAAGAGACTTAATAAAATTCAACAAAATATTTTGGTGTACAACATGTACTTAACCAATGCTCTTTCATAAAACATCTAAAAAAAAATTTTTTTAGAATCGAGTCATAAATTATATCTTGTTGTATCTTCTCATTGTCTTATATGATTTTCTTGTAATGGCTTCGACATCGGTCTCATTTGTGTTATTATTTTGCAACATTCACTTCTGGGAATTGAATACAATAATTTAGAAAAATTTCATAATTTCTTCTTTTACAATTCATTAGTTTGCTTATTCATAGTAAGACATGATATTGGTTTTCAATATATCTCACAACTCTCTTCATCTTGTTGCTACTTCAAGAGCAAAATAAAACGTAAGAAATATCTTTATTTAATATATATATTCTTCATCTTTTCTCGAATTATTATTTGAGAGTTGATGTTTGAGATTTAGACAATATTTCTGATTTATATTCTTGCAACTGCTGGTGCTATATTTTGCAACTTCTGGTGCATAAAATAAATTTTGCAGCTTGTGTGCAAAGAAACAAAAATTTATTACAACTACATGTGCATAAATACAAATGAATTTGCATAAAAATAAATGTGCAAAAAATAAATGTACATAAAAGTAAATGTGCATAAAAGTAAATGTGCATAAAATAAAAGTACATAGAATAAAGATAAATATACTTGCAACTTCTGGTGCATAAATATACTTACAACTTCTGATGCATAAATAAAAATAAACATGCAACTTCTGGTTGCGTAAATAAAATTAAACAAGCAACTTCTGGTACGTAAATAAAAATAAACATGCAACTTCTAGTTGCAAAAATAATTAAACAAGAAACTTCTGGTGCATACAAAATAATTTAAACACGCAACTTCTGGTGCGTGAATAAAAATAAACACACAACTTCTGGTTGCAAAATAAAAATAATTAAACAAACAACTTCTAGTGCATTGATCTATAAAGAGAATCTGCAACTTCCGGTGCAGAGATATGTTGCTTAAAAGAAGCTCGTAAAATAACGAATTTCAAGAAAAGAAAAAAATCGAATAAAAGAAATCCAAAATAAATAATATAATGAAATATTAAAAATTTGAAATTGTACCTTCTTGAAGTGTAGTTTCAGTTATGTTATTTAGAACTTCAAATACTTATAGTAGAGTCGTGCTGATAACGTGTTATAAAATAAAGAACAAAAGGATAATAAAAGAGACAATAAGAAGGAGAGAATTTCATTGAATTGTGGATTAAGAATACAATAGCCACTGCCCTCTTTATATAGTAGAGGGTGAGTGCTGGTTAAGAAATCTCTTGCCTGATTTAGAATTACAATAAAAGAAATAATCTAACCTAAATACAATAGAATATACTGATGGTGTTATGCCCTAGGCCAAAGTGTTTGTGACCTAGATGAGTGCAATCAAGATGGGATTTGTTCCTCTCATAAATGAGAGAGATATCTTTAGGCCTCTTGATGAATTGAACTAAAGAAATGTATGGCCATACTCAAATGAATTAATAAGAGTTATTAATGTCATTTGTTCTTGTTCAGTTTAATTTGGGATCAAGAAATATTAATCGATTTATATAACGATGACGTATTACATGCCTTATGATCGATATAGATATCGCGTGACAAAGGGACTAAATACGTGATTGTTGATTAGGTAAATCGGATCACTGATATTCACTTAAATTGGGTAGTCATGATGGCTTGCTAGAGTCCCCTCATGATTTATAGATTGTTAAGTCTATTGCCAACATTAAGTGAACCTACAAGGGTCACACACAAAGAACAAACTGAAACGGGCGCAGAAAATCCTAGCGACTTATATGATGAGTTGCATAAGAATGTCACAAAATATATTGTCATCTTATGTGATAAGATATGATATATATGTATATAAAGACTATGAGCACAAAAGATCATGTAATCTAGAAAAGTCTAGATGATGGCATATGGATAATGATGAGTGATGTCATACACATCTTTTAGTGTGAAGTGACATGACTCTTCACCTCTATATAAGGACATAGAGGACTCCAAATTCACAAAAACAACACATCATTTTCTCTCTCATTATTTCTCATTCTCTTTTGTGAGACAAAAGAGAGAAAATATACTTTCTAGTTTGTATGACAAAATTATGAAAGGGTGCTTTCCTTTTGTATGACAAAAATGAAAGAGTGCGATTATATGAGAGGAATTATATACATCTTTTGTGAGATAAAATAAGAAGAGTTTTCTTATGCAAGAGGAGAACAAGCTACTAGCATATATATTATTCTTCTTCCCGTTTTAAGAAGTTTGTTCGTGTGGACACCGGTAGAGGCGTTCGTACTTTCGGCGCTTGTGATCTATTCGGCCTAATCAGATGAGAACGGTTTGTTGAGAGTTTTGGTGGAGACCGATTGTGTGTGCGGTAGATGACTTCCGCACGATCCGACCTAGACGGCCTAGACGGACGTAAAATCGGTTAGGATGGTAACCGGTTTAGAGGCTCATGGACAACACGCATGGTTTGAGCGTCACGGATTAAGCGTAATCCGAAAGGTATCTTTAAGATTTATTTCTTTGATTTAACCGATACGCACGGATCCTCGGATTGGTTTTGGATGAAAATTTTGTTTTCCGCTGCGTTATGCACGTCCGAAACCCAACAGTGGTATCAGAGCGACGTGCGTGTTTCGGTTAAATTGAGTGGGTATATATGTGATATATATTATTTAGATACCATTTATAATTTTGATTTATAATTATAAGGCTTGCATATAGAGTATTCAAGTGTTGAATATTCTTAATAGAAAAAATGCGATTAATAGATATGATCCAAGAGTTGCATCCAAAGAATGCGACTAAAGGATATGACCAAAGGATGTGATCCAAAAGTTATGTTCAAGAGATGCGATCAAAAGATGCGATGAATAGATGTGATCCAGAAGTTGTGTCCAAAAGTTGCCGCCAAGGGATACGATCCAAAGGTTGCGTCCAAGTATTGCATCCAATAGTTGCGACCATGAAATATGATCCAAAGGTCACGACCAAGGATTGCGTCTAAAAGGTTCGACCAAGGAATGCGATCCAAAAGTTGAGTCCAAGAGTTGCGACCAAAGGGTGTGACTAAAGGGTGTGACCAACGGATACGATCCAAATGTCACATCCATAAGGTTGCGACGAATGGGTGCGACCAAAAGATGCGACTGACGGGTGTGACCAACGGATGTGATTCAAATGTCACATCCAAAAGACGTGACGAAAGGTTGCGACCAACGGATGCGACCAAAGGGTGCGACCGAAAGGTGCGACTAACGGGTGTGACCAAGGGATGCGATTCAAATGTCACATCCAAAAGACGCGACGAAAGGTTGCGACCAACAGATGCGACCAAAGGATGTGACCAACGGGTGCGACAAAAAGTGCGACTAACGGGTGTGACCAAGGGATGCGATTCAAATGTCACATCCAAAAGACGCGACGAAAGGTTGCGACCAACGGATGCGACCAAAGGGTGCGACCAAAGGGTTCGACCAAAAGGTGTGACTAACGGGTGTGACCAAGGGATGCGATTCAAATGTCACATCTAAAAGACGCGACGAAAGGTTGTGACCAAAGGGTTCGACCAAATGGTGTGACCAACGGATACGATCCAAATGTCACGTCCATAAGGTTGCGACGAATGGGTGCGACCAAAAGCTGCGACTAACAGGTGTGACCAAGGGATGCGATTCAAATGTCACATCCAAAAGACACGACTAAAGGTTGCGACCAAAGGGTGTGACTAAAGGGTGTGACCAACGGATGCGATCCAACT
>JAJHPC010000010.1:10613171-10765671 GCA_024447665.1 Juncus inflexus
AATTTTCGATTGCGTTTGAATAAGTTTGTATATTATTTACATAAAAGCTAGACGAGTTTTTATTGCATGAAACGAGAAAAGAAACGCTTGAAATATTAGTTTTCGGTGCAAACAAAGATTGTGGAGTAATATTTTAATTTGAAAATAAATTGTGGTTTGCATTTGAATAATTTAGTACTTACTATCATTCTTTACGAAAAATCTATCCAAGTTTTTTTTGAATGAAACGAGCAAACAAACGCATGAAACATGAGTTTTAGGTGTAAATAAAGATTTTGGAGAAATATTTTAGAGTGAAACAAATTTTTGTTTGCATTTGAATAATTTAGTATATTCTTTACGAAAAATCTAGCCGAGTTTTTATTGCGTGAAACGAGCAAACAAACGCTTGAAACATCAGTTTTTGGTGCAAACGAATATTGTGGAGTAATATTTTAATATGAACACAAATTTGGTTTGCATTTGAATAATTCAGTATTTACAATCATTTTTTACGAAAAATCTATCCGAGTTTTTTTTAAATGAAGCGAGCAAAAAACGCATGAAACATGAGTTTTAGGTGCAAATAAAGATTGTGTGGAGAAATATTTTAAAATGAAAATAAATTTTTGTTTGCGTTTGAATAAGTTTGTATATTATTTACTAAAAAGCTAGACGAGTTTTTATTGCATGAAACGAGAAAAGAAACGCTTGAAATATTAGTTTTCGGTGCAAAGGAAGATTGTGGAGTAATATTTTATTATGAACACAAAATTTGGTTTGCATTTGAATAATTTAGTATATTCTTTACGAAAAATCTAGCCGAGTTTTTATTGAATGAAACGAGCAAACAAACGCTTGAAACATGAGTTTTCGGTGCAAACGAAGATTGTGGAGTAATATTTTAATATGAAAATAAATTGTGGTTTGCATTTGAATAATTTAGTATTTACTATCATTCTTTACGAAAAATCTATCCAAGTATTTTTTGAATGAAACGAGCAAACAAACGCATGAAAAATGAGTTTTAGGTGTAAATAAAGATTTTGGAGAAATATTTTAGAATGAAAAGAAATTTTTTTTTGCATTTGATAATTTAGTATATTCTTTACGAAAAATCTAGCCGAGTTTTTATTGCGGCAAACGAGCAAACAAATGATTGATACAAGAGATTTGGGTGCAAATAAAATTTGTGGAGTAATATTTAAAAGTGTAAACAAATTTTGATTTGCATTTGAATTATTTAGTACTTAATATCATTCTTTACGAAAAATCAATTCAAGTTTTTTTGAATGAAACGAGCAAACAAAAGCGTGAAACATGAGTTTTAGGTGCAAATAAAGATTGCGGAGAAATATTTTAAAATGAAAATAAATTTTTGTTTGCGTTTGAATAAGTTAGTATTTACATTCTTTACGAAAAATCTGGACCAAGTTTTTATTGCATGAAACGAGCAAAGAAACGCTTGAAACATGAGTTTTCGGTGCAAACGAATATTGTGGAGTAATATTTTAATATGAACACAAATTTTGGTTTGCATTTTAATAATTTAGTATTTACTATCATTTTTTACGAAAAATCTATCCGAGTTTTTTTTGAATGAAGTGAGCGAACAAACGCATGAAACATGAGTTTTAGGAGCAAATAAAGATTTTGGAGAAATATTTTAGAGTGAAAACAAATTTTTGTTTGCATTTGAATAATTTAGTATATTCTTTACGAAAAATCTAGCCGAATTTTTTTTGAATGAAACGAGCAAACAAACGCTTGAAACATGAGTTTTCGGTGCAAATGAAATTGTTGAGTAATATTTTAAAATGAACACAAATTTTGGTTTGCATTTGAATAATTTAGTATATTCTTTACGAAAAATCTAGCCGAGTTTTTATTGAATGAAACGAGCAAACAAACGCTTGAAACATGAGTTTTCGGTGCAAACGAAGATTGTGGAGTAATATTTTTATATGAAAACAAATTTGGTTTGTATTTGAATAATTCAGTATTTACAATCATTCTTTACGAAAAATCTATCCGAGTTTTTTTGAATGAAGCAAGCGAAAAACGCATGAAACATGAGTTTTAGGTGCAAATAAAGATTTTGGAGAAATATTTTACAGTGAAAACAAATTTTTGTTTGCATTTGAATAATTTCGTATATTCTTTACGAAAAATCTAGCCAAGTTTTTATTGCATGAAACGAGCAAACAAACGCTTGAAACATGCGTTTTCGGTGCAAACGAATATTGTGGAGTAATATTTTAATATGAACACAAATTTTGGTTTGCATTTGAATAATTTAGTATATTCCTTATGAAAAATCTAGCCGAGTTTTTATTGAATGAAACGAGCAAACAAACGCTTGAAACATGAGTTTTCGGTGCAATCGAAGATTGTTGAGTGATATTTTAATATGAAAAGAAATTTTGGTTTGCATTTGAATAATGTAGTATTTACAATCATTTTTTACTAAAAATCTATTCGAGTTTTTTTTTACTGAAACGAGCAAACAAATGCATGAAACATGAGTTTTAGGTGCAAATAAAGATTGTGTGGAGAAATATTTTAACATGAAAATAAATTTTCGTTTGCGTTTGAATAAGTTTGTATATTATTTACGTAAAAGCTAGACGAGTTTTTATTGCATGAAACGAGAAAAGAAACGCTTGAAATATTAGTTTTCGGTGCAAACAAAGATTGTGGAGTAATATTTTAATATGAAAATAAATTTTGGTTTGCATTTGAATAATTTAGTATTTACTATCATTCTTTACGAAAAATCTATCCAAGTTTTTTTTGAATGAAACGAGCAAACAAACGCATGAAACATGAGTTTTAGGTGTAAATAAAGATTTTGGAGAAATATTTTAGAGTGAAACAAATTTTTGTTTGCATTTGAATAATTTAGTATATTCTTTACGAAAAATCTAGCCGAGTTTTTATTGCGTGAAACGAGCAAACAAACGCTTGAAACATCAGTTTTTGGTGCAAACGAAGATTGTGGAGTAATATTTTAATATGAACACAAATTTTGTTTGCATTTGAATAATTCAGTATTTACAATCATTCTTTACGAAAAATCTATCCGAGTTTTTTTTGAATGAAGCGAGCAAAAAACGCATGAAACATGAGTTTTAGGTGCAAATAAAGATTTTGGAGAAATATTTTAGAGTGAAAACAAATTTTTGTTTGCATTTGAATAATTTTGTATATTCTTTACGAAAAATCTAGCCAAGTTTTTATTGCATGAAACGAGCAAACAAACGCTTGAAACATGAGTTTTCGGTGCAAATGAAGATTGTGGAGTAATATTTTAAAATGAACACAAATTTTGGTTTGCATTTGAATAATTTAGTATATTATTTACGAAAAATCTAGCCGAGTTTTTATTGAATGAAACGAGCAAACAAACGCTTGAAACATGAGTTTTCGGTTCAATCGAAGATTGTTGACTAATATTTTAATATGAAAACAAATTTTGGATTGCATTTAAATAATTTAGTATTTACAATCATTTTTTACGAAAATTCTATTCGAGTTTTTTTTCATGAAACGAGCAAACAAATGCCTGAAACATGAGTTTTAAGTGCAAATAAAGATTGTGTGGAGAAATATTTTAAAATGAAAATAAATTTTTGTTTGCGTTTGAATAAGTTTGTATATTATTTACCAAGAAGCTAGACGAGTTTTTATTGCATGAAACGAGCAAACAAACGATTGAAACATGAGTTTTCGGTGCAAACAAAAATTGTGGAGTAATATTTAAAAGTGTAAACAAATTTTGATTTGCATTTGAAATATTTAGTACTTAATATCCTTCTTTACGAAAAATCTATTCAAGTTTTTTTGAATGAAACGAGCAAACAAAAGCGTGAAACATGAGTTTTAGGTGCAAATAAAGATTGCGGAGAAATATTTGAAAATGAAAATAAATTTTTGTTTGCGTTTGAATAAGTTAGTAAATTCATTACGAAAAAGCTGGACAAGTTTTTATTGCATGAAATCAGAAGAGAAACGCTTGAAACATGAGTTTTCGGTGAAAATGAAGATTGTGGAGTAATTTTGTTATATGAAAACAAATTTTGTTTGCATTTGAATAATTCAGTATTTACTATCATTCTTTACGAAAAATCAATCCGAGTTTTTTTTGAATGAAGTGAGCGAACAAACGCATGAAACATGAGTTCTAGGAGCAAATAAAGAGTTTGGAGAAATATTTTAGAGTGAAAAAAATTTTTTGTTTGCATTTGAATAATTTAGTATATTCTTTACGAAAAATCTATCAGAGTTTTTTTTGAATGAAACGAGCAAAAAACGCATGAAACATGAGTTTTAGGTGCAAATAAGGATTTTAGAGAAATATTTTAGAGTGAAAACAAATTTTTGTTTGCATTTGAATAATTTAGTATATTCTTTTCGAAAAAACTAGCCGAGTTTTTATTGCATGAAACGAGCAAACAAACGCTTGAAACATGAGTTTTCGGTGCAAACGAAGATTGTGGAGTAATATTTTAATATGAAAACAAATTTGGTTTGCATTTGAATAATTCAGTATTTACTATCATTTTTTACGAAAAATCTATCCGAGTTTTTTTTGAATGAAGTGAGCGAACAAACGCATGAAACATGAGTTTTAGGAGCAAATAAAGATTTTGGAGAAATATTTTAGAGTGAAAACAAATTTTTGTTTGCATTTGAATAATTTAGTATATTCTTTATGAAAAATCTATCCGAGTTTTTTTGAATGAAGCGAGCGAAAAACGCATGAAACATGAGTTTTAGGTGCAAATAAAGATTTTGGAGAAATATTTTAAAATGAAAATAAATTTTTGTTTGCATTTGAATAATTTCGTATATTCTTTACGAAAAACAAGCCGAGTTTTTATTGATTGAAACGAGCAAACAAACGCTTGAAACATGAGTTTTCGGTGCAAACGAATATTGTGGAGTAATATTTTTACATGAAAACAAATTTGGTTTGTATTTGAATAATTCAGTATTTACATCATTCTTTAAAACTACGAAAAATCTATCCGAGTTTTTTTTGAATGAAGCAAGCGAAAAACGCATGAAACATGAGTTTTAGGTGCAAATAAAGATTTTGGAGAAATATTTTAGAGTGAAAACAAATTTTTGTTTGCATTTGAATAATTTAGTATATTCTTTACGAAAAATCTAGCCAAGTTTTTATTGCATGAAACGAGCAAACAAACGCTTGAAACATGCGTTTTCGGTGCAAACGAATGATTGTGGAGTAATATTTTAATATGAACACAAATTTTGGTTTGCATTTGAATAATTTAGTATATTCTTTACGAAAAATCTAGTAGAGTTTTTATTGAATGAAACGAGCAAACAAACGCTTGAAACATGAGTTTTCGGTGCAAACGAAGATTGTGGAGTAATATTTTAATATGAAAAGAAAATTTTGGTTTGCATTTGAATAATGTAGTATTTACAATCATTTTTTACTAAAAATCTATTCGAGTTTTTTTTGAATGAAACGAGCAAACAAACGCATGAAACATGAGTTTTTGGTGCAAATAAAGATTGTGTGGAGAAATATTTTAACATGAAAATAAATTTTTGTTTGCGTTTGAATAAGTTTGTATATTATTTACGTAAAAGCTAGACGAGTTTTTTTTGCATGAAACGAGAAAAAAACGCCTGAAATATTAGTTTTCGGTTCAAACAAAGATTGTGGAGTAATATTTTACTATGAAAAGAAATTGTGATTTGCATTTGAATAATTTAATATTTACTATCATTCTTTACGAAAAATCTATCCAAGTTTTTTTTGAATGAAACGAGCAAACAAACGCATGAAACATGAGTTTTAGGTGCAAATAAAGATTTTGGAGAAATATTTTAGAAGTGAAAACAAATTTTTGTTTGCATTTGAATAATTTAGTATATTCTTTACGAAAAATCTAGCCGAGTTTTTATTGCATGAAACGAGCAAACAAACGCTTGAAACATCAGTTTTTGGTGCATACGAATATTGTGGAGTAATATTCAAACATGAACACAAATTTGGTTTGCATTTGAATAATTCAGTATTTACAATCATTCTTTACGAAAAGTCTATCCGAGTTTTTTTTGAATGAAGCGAGCAAAAAACGCACGAAACATGAGTTTTAGGTGCAAATAAAGATTTTAGTGAAATATTTTAGAGTGTAAACAAATTTTTGTTTGCATTTGAATAATTTTGTATATTCTTTACGAAAAATCTAGCCAAGTTTTTATTGCATGAAACGAGCAATCAAACGCTTGAAACATGAGTTTTTGGTGCAAACGAAGATTGTGGAGTAATATTTTAATATGAACACAAAATTTGGTTTGCATTTGAATAATTTAGTATATATTCTTTACGAAAAATCTAGCCGAGTTTTTATTGAATGAAACGAGCAAACAAACGCTTGAAACATGAGTTTTCGGTGAAATCGAAGATTGTTTACTAATATTTTAATATGAAAACAAATTTTGGATTGGATTTTAATAATTTAGTATTTACAATCATTTTTTACGAAAACTCTATTTGAGTTTTTTTTTAATGAAACGAACAAAATTGCATGAAACACGAGTTTTAAGTGCAAATAAAGATTGTGTGGAGAAATATTTTAAAATGAAAATAAATTTTCGTTTGCGTTTGAATAAGTTTGTATATTATTTACTAAAAAGCTAGACGAGTTTTTATTGCATGAAACGAGCAAACAAACGATTGAAACATGAGTTTTCGGTGCAAACAAAAATTGTGGAGTAATATTTAAAAGTGTAAACAAATTTTGATTTGCATTTGAATTATTTAGTACTTAATATCCTTCTTTACGAAAAATCTATTCAAGTTTTTTTGAATGAAACGAGCAAACAAAATCATGAAACATGAGTTTTAGGTGCAAATAAAGATTGGGGAGAAATATTTTAAAATGAAAATAAATTTTTGTTTGCGTTTGAATAAGTTAGTAAATTCTTTACGAAAAAGCTGGACAAGTTTTTTTTGCATGAAACCAGAAGAGAAACGCTTGAAACATGAGTTTTCGGTGAAAACGAAGATTGTGGAGTAATATTGTTATATGAAAACAAATTTTGTTTGCATTTGAATAATTCAGTATTTACTATCATTCTTTACGAAAAATCTATCCGAGTTTTTTTGAATGAAGCGAGCGAAAAACGCATGAAACATGAGTTTTAGGTGCAAATAAAGATTTTGGAGAAATATTTTAGAGTGAAAACAAATTTTTGTTTGCATTTGAATAATTTCGTATATTCTTTACGAAAAATCTAGCCAAGTTTTTATTGTATGAAACGAGCAAACAAACGCTTGAAACATGAGTTTTCGGTGCAAATGAAATTGTGGAGTAATATTTTAAAATGAACACAAATTTTGGTTCGCATTTGAATAATTTAGTATATTCTTTACGAAAAATATAGCCGAGTTTTTATTGAATGAAACGAGCAAACAAACGCTAGAAACCTGAGTTTTCGGTGCAATCGAAGATTGTTGAGTAATATTTTAATATGAAAACAAATTTTGGTTTGCATTTGAATAATTTAGTATTTACTATCATTTTTTACGAAAAATCTATTCGAGTTTTTTTTTATGAAACGAGCAAAGAAATGCATGAAACATGAGTTTTAGGTGCAGATAAAGATTGTGTGGAGAAATATTTTAAAATGAAAATAAATTTTTGTTTGCGTTTGAATAAGTGTGTATATTATTTACGAAAAAGCTAGACGAGTTTTTATTGCATGAAACGAGAAAAGAAACGCTTGAAATATTAGTTTTCGGTGCAAACGAAGATTGTGGAGTAATATTTTAATATGAAAATAAATTTTGGTTTGCATTTGAATAATTTAGTATTTACAATCATTTTTTATGAAAAATCTATTCGAGTTTTTTTTTAATGAAACAAGCAAACAAACACTTGAAACATGAGTTTTCGGTGCAATCGAAGATTGTTGAGTAATATTTTAATATTAAAACAAATTTTGGTTTGCATTTGAATAATTTAGTATTTACAATCATTTTTTACGAAAACTCTATTCGAGTTTTTTTTAATGAAACGAGCAAACAAATGCATGAAAAATGAGTTTTAGGTGCAAATAAAGATTGTGTGGAGAAATATTTTAAAATGAAAATAAATTTTTGTTTGCGTTTGAATAAGTGTGTATATTATTTACGAAAAAGCTAGACGAGTTTTTATTGCATGAAACGAGAAAAGAAACGCTTGAAATATTAGTTTTCGGTGCAAGATTGTGGAGTAGTATTTTAATATGAAAATAAATTTTGGTTTGTATTTGAATAATTTAGTATTTACAATCATTTTTTATGAAAAATCTATTCGAGTTTTTTTTAATGAAACGAGCAAACAAATGCATGAAACATGAGTTTTAGGTGCAAATAAATATTGTGTGGAGAAATATTTTAAAATGAAAATAAATTCACCAATAGCGATGTATTTTAATGAGGTGATGTATGGCATGGCTCCGATAGATTGTTTTGATTTTATTTTCTACGAAAACTTATTATCTAATATTAATATCGGTCATATTATTATTGTGCGAGAAATTTAAAATGTAAAAAATTTGTTAATATGAAGAACTTTTTGAGATAAAATAATCTTTAGTGTTTACCGAAAAATTTAACGAGTTTTTATTGCATGAAACGAGCAAACAAACGATTGAAACATGAGTTTTCGGTGCAAACAAAAATTGTGGAGTAATATTTAAAAGTGTAAACAAATTTTGATTTGCATTTGAAATATTTAGTACTTAATATCCTTCTTTACGAAAAATCTATTCAAGTTTTTTTGAATGAAACGAGCAAACAAAAGCGTGAAACATGAGTTTTAGGTGCAAATAAAGATTGCGGAGAAATATTTTAAAATGAAAATAAATTTTTTTTTGCGTTTGAATAAGTTAGTAAATTCTTTACGAAAAAGCTGGACAAGTTTTTATTGCATGAAATCAGAAGAGAAACGCTTGAAACATGAGTTTTCGGTGAAAATGAAGATTGTGGAGTAATATTGTTATATGAAAACAAATTTTGTTTGCATTTGAATAATTCAGTATTTACTATCATTCTTTACGAAAAATCTATTCGAGTTTTTTTTGAATGAAGTGAGCGAACAAACGCATGAAACATGAGTTTTAGGTGCAAATAAAGATTGTGTGGAGAAATATTTTAAAATGAAAATAAATTCACCAATAGCGATGTATTTTAATGAGGTGATGTATGGCATGGCTCCGATTGATTGTTTTGATTTTATTTTCTACGAAAACTTATTATCTAATATTAATATCGGTCATATTATTATTGTGCATGAAAAAAATGTTGTTACTATGAAATAAACTTGCTTGAAAAAATAATTTTTAGTGTACCGAAATTTAACGAGTTTTATTGTTGAGTAATATTGTTATATGAAAACAAATTTTGTTTGCATTTGAATAATTCAGTATTTACTATCATTCTTTACGAAAAATCTATTCGAGTTTTTTTTTGAATGAAGTGAGCGAACAAACGCATGAAACATGAGTTCTAGGAGCAAATAAAGATTTTGGAGAAATATTTTAGAGTGAAAAAAAATTTTTGTTTGCATTTGAATAATTTAGTATATTCTTTACGAAAAATCTATCCGAGTTTTTTTTGAATGAAGCGAGCGAAAAACGCATGAAACATGAGTTTTAGGTGCAAATAAGGATTTTAGAGAAATATTTTAGAGTGAAAACAAATTTTTGTTTGCATTTGAATAATTTCGTATATTCTATATCTTTACGAAAAAACTAGCCGAGTTTTTTTTTGCATGAAACGAGCAAACAAACGCATGAAACATGAGTTTTAGGTGCAAACGCATATTGTGGAGTAATATTTTAATATGAAAACAAATTTGGTTCGCATTTGAATAATTTAGTATATTCTTTACGAAAAATCTATCCGAGTTTTTTTTGAATGAAGTGAGCGAACAAACGCATGAAACATGAGTTTTAGGAGCAAATAAAGATTTTGGAGGAATATTTTAGAGTGAAAACAAATTTTTGTTTGCATTTGAATAATTTAGTATATTCCTTATGAAAAATCTATCCGAGTTTTTTTTGAATGAAGCGAGCGAAAAACGCATGAAACATGAGTTTTAGGTGCAAATAAGGATTTTGGAGAAATATTTTAGAGTGAAAACAAATTTTTGTTTGCATTTGAATAATTTCGTATATTCTTTACCAAAAATCAAGCCGAGTTTTTATTGATTGAAACGAGCAAACAAACGCTTGAAACATGAGTTTTCGGTGCAAACGAAGATTGTGGAGTAATATTTTTACATGAAAACAAATTTGGTTTGTATTTGAATAATTCAGTATTTACATCGTTACGAAAAATCTATCGAAAAATCTATCCGAGTTTTTTTGAATGAAGCAAGCGAAAAACGCATGAAACATGAGTTTTAGGTGCAAATAAAGATTTTGGAGAAATATTTTAAAGTGAAAACAAATTTTTGTTTGCATTTGAATAATTTAGTAAATTCTTTACGAAAAATCTAGCCAAGTTTTTATTGCATGAAACGAGCAAACAAACGCTTGAAACATGCGTTTTCGGTGCAAACGAAGATTGTGGAGTAATATTTTAATATGAACACAAAATTTGGTTTGCATTTGAATAATTTAGTATATTCTTTACGAAAAATCTAGTCGAGTTTTTATTGAATGAAACGAGCAAACAAACGCTTGAAACATGAGTTTTCGGTGCAATCGAAGATTGTTGACTAATATTTTAATATGAAAACAAATTTTGGATTGCATTTGAATAATTTAGTATTTACAATCATTTTTTACGAAAACTCTATTTGAGTTTTTTTTTAATGAAACGAACAAAAAAAGGCATGAAACACGAGTTTTAAGTGCAAATAAAGATTGTGTGGAGAAATATTTTAAAATGAAAATAAATTTTCGTTTGCGTTTGAATAAGTTTGTATATTATTTACTAAAAAGCTAGACGAGTTTATATTGCATGAAACGAGCAAACAAACGATTGAAACATGAGTTTTCGGTGCAAATAAAAATTGTGGAGTAATATTTAAAAGTGTAAACAAATTTTGATTTGCATTTGAAATATTTAGTACTTAATATCCTTCTTTACGAAAAATCTATTCAAGTTTTTTTGAATGAAACGAGCAAACAAAATCATGAAACATGAGTTTTAGGTGCAAATAAAGATTGCGGAGAAATATTTTAAAATGAAAATAAATTTTTGTTTGCGTTTGAATAAGTTAGTAAATTCTTTACGAAAAAGCTGGACAAGTTTTTATTGCATGAAACCAGAAGAGAAACGCTTGAAACATGAGTTTTCGGTGAAAACGAAGATTGTGGAGTAATATTGTTATATGAAAACAAATTTTGGTTTGCATTTGAATAATTCAGTATTTACTATCATTCTTTACGAAAAATCTATCCGAGTTTTTTTTGAATGAAGCGAGCGAACAAACGCATGAAACATGAGTTTTAGGTGCAAATAAAGATTTTGGAGAAATATTTTAGAGTGAAAACAAATTTTTGTTTGCATTTGAATAATTTAGTATATTCTTTACGAAAAATCTAGCCAAGTTTTTATTGCATGAAACGAGCAAACAAACGCTTGAAACATGAGTTTTCGGTGCAAATGAAATTGTGGAGTAATATTTTAAAATGAACACAAATTTTGGTTTGCATTTGAATAATTTAGTATATTCTTTACGAAAAATCTAGCCGAGTTTTTATTGAATGAAACGAGCAAACAAACGCTTGAAACATGAGTTTTCAGTGCAATCGAAGATTGTTGAGTAATATTTTAATATGAAAACAAATTTTGGTTTGCATTTGAATAATTTAGTATTTACTATCACTTTTTACGAAAAATCTATTCGAGTTTTTTTTTGAATGAAACGAGCAAAGAAATGCATGAAACATGAGTTTTAGGTACAGATAAAGATTGTTTGGAGAAATATTTTAAAATGAAAATAAATTTTTATTTGCGTTTGAATAAGTTAGTATATTATTTTTTACGAAAAAGCTAGACGAGTTTTTATTGCATGAAACGAGAAAAGAAACGCTTGAAATATTAGTTTTCGGTGCAAACGAAGATTGTGGAGTAATATTTTAATATGAAAATAAATTTTGGTTTGCATTTGAATAATTTAGTATTTGCAATCATTTTTGATGAAAAATCTATTCGAGTTTTTTTTTATTGAAACAAGCAAACAAACGCTTGAAACATGAGTTTTCGGTGCAATCGAAGATTGTTGAGTAATATTTTAATATGAAAACAAATTTTGGTTTGCATTTGAATAATTTAGTATTTACAATCATTTTTTACGAAAACTCTATTCGAGTTTTTTTTTAATGAAACGAGCAAACAAATGCATGAAAAATGAGTTTTAGGTGCAAATAAAGATTGTGTGGAGAAATATTTTAAAATGAAAATAAATTTTTCTTTGCGTTTGAATAAGTTTAGTATATTATTTTACGAAAAAGCTAGACGAGTTTTTATTGCATGAAACGAGAAAAGAAACGCTTGAAATATTAGTTTTCGGTGCAAGATTGTGGAGTAATATTTTAATATGAAAATAAATTTTGGTTTGTATTTGAATAATTTAGTATTTACAATCATTTTTTATGAAAAATCTATTCGAGTTTTTTTTTAATGAAACGAGCAAACAAATGCATGAAACATGAGTTTTAGGTGCAAATAAATATTGTGTGGAGAAATATTTTAAAATGAAAATAAATTTTTGTTTGCATTTCGATGTATTTAGTATATGCTTTACGAAAAATCGAGTATGGCATGGCTCCGATAGATTGTTTTGATTTTATTTTCTACGAAAACTTATTATCTAATATTAATATCGGTCATATTATTATTGTGCCAGAAAAAAATGTAGTTAATATGAAGTCTTGCTGAGATAAAATAATCTTTAGTGTACCGAAATTTAACGAGTTTTTATTGCATGAAACGAGCAAACAAACGATTGAAACATGAGTTTTCGGTGCAAACAAAAATTGTGGAGTAATATTTAAAAGTGTAAACAAATTTTGATTTGCATTTGAAATATTTAGTACTTAATATCCTTCTTTACGAAAAATCTATTCAAGTTTTTTTGAATGAAACGAGCAAACAAAAGCGTGAAACATGAGTTTTAGGTGCAAATAAAGATTGCGGAGAAATATTTTAAAATGCAAATAAATTTTTGTTTGCGTTTGAATAAGTTAATAAATTCTTTACGAAAAATCTAGGAAGTTTTTATTGCATGAAATCGAAGAAACAAACGCTTGAAACATGAGTTTTCGGTGAAAATGAAGATTGTGGAGTAATATTGTTATATGAAAACAAATTTTGTTTGCATTTGAATAATTCAGTATTTACTATCATTCTTTACGAAAAATCTATCCGAGTTTTTTTTGAATGAAGTGAGCGAACAAACGCATGAAACATGAGTTCTAGGAGCAAATAAAGATTTTGGAGAAATATTTTTGAGTGAAAAAAAATTTTTGTTTGCATTTGAATAATTTAGTATATTCTTAACGAAAAAACTAGCCGAGTTTTTATTGCATGAAACGAGCAAACAAACGCTTGAAACATGAGTTTTCGGTGCAAACAAAGATTGTGGAGTAATATTTTAATATGAAAACAAATTTGTTTCGCATTTGAATAATTCAGTATTTACTATCATTTTTTACGAAAAATCTATCCGAGTTTTTTTTGAATGAAGTGAGCGAACAAACGCATGAAACATGAGTTTTAGGTGCAAATAAAGATTTTGGAGAAATATTTTAGAGTGAAAACAAATTTTTGTTTGCATTTGAATAATTTAGTATATTCTTTACGAAAAAACTAGCCGAGTTTTTATTGCATGAAACGAGCAAACAAACGCCTGAAACATGCATTTTCGGTGCAAACGAATATTGTGGAGTAATATTTTAATATGAAAACAAATTTGTTTCGCATTTGAATAATTCAGTATTTACTATCATTTTTTACGAAAAATCTATCCGAGTTTTTTTTGAATGAAGTGAGCGAACAAACGCATGAAACATGAGTTTTAGGAGCAAATAAAGATTTTGGAGAAATATTTTAGAGTGAAAACAAATTTTTGTTTGCATTTGAATAATTTAGTATATTCTTTACGAAAAAACTAGCCGAGTTTTTATTGCATGAAACGAGCAAACAAACGCTTGAAACATGAGTTTTCGGTGCAAACAAAGATTGTGGAGTAATATTTTAATATGAAAACAAATTTTGTTTTGCATTTGAATAATTTAGTATTTACTATCATTTTTTACGAAAAATCTATCCGAGTTTTTTTTGAATGAAGCGAGCGAACAAACGCATGAAACATGAGTTTTAGGTGCAAATAAAGATTTTGGAGAAATATTTTAGAGTGAAAACAAATTTTTGTTTGCATTTGAATAATTTAGTATATTCTTTTACGAAAAAACTAGCCGAGTTTTTATTGCATGAAACGAGCAAACAAACGCCTGAAACATGCATTTTCGGTGCAAACGAATATTGTGGAGTAATATTTTAATATGAAAACAAATTTGTTTCGCATTTGAATAATTCAGTATTTACTATCATTTTTTACGAAAAATCTATCCGAGTTTTTTTTGAATGAAGCGAGCGAACAAACGCATGAAACATGAGTTTTAGGAGCAAATAAAGATTTTGGAGAAATATTTTAGAGTGAAAACAAATTTTTGTTTGCATTTGAATAATTTAGTATATTCCTTATGAAAAATCTATCCGAGTTTTTTTTGAATGAAGCGAGCGAAAAACGCATGAAATATGAGTTTTAGGTGCAAATAAAGATTTTGGAGAAATATTTTAAAATGAAAACAAATTTTTGTTTGCATTTGAATAATTTAGTATATTCTTTACCAAAAAATCTAGCCGAGTTTTTATTGAATGAAACGAGCAAACAAACGCTTGAAACATGAGTTTTCGGTGCAAACGAAGATTGTGGAGTAATATTTTAACATGAAAACAAATTTGGTTTGTATTTGAATAATTTAGTATTTACATACATTCTTTACGAAAAATCTATCGAAAATCTTATTTTTTGAATGAAACGAAGCAAACAAACGCATGAAACATGAGTTTTAGGTGCAAATAAAGATTTTGGAGAAATATTTTAGAGTGAAAACAAATTTTTGTTTGCATTTGAATAATTTAGTATATTCTTTTACGAAAAAATCTAGCCAAGTTTTTATTGCATGAAACGAGCAAACAAACGCTTGAAACATGAGTTTTCGGTGCAAACGAAGATTGTGGAGTAATATTTTAATATGAACACAAATTTTGGTTTGCATTTGAATAATTTAGTATATTCTTTACGAAAAATCTAGCCGAGTTTTTATTGAATGAAACGAGCAAACAAACGCTTGAAACATGAGTTTTCGGTGCAAACGAAGATTGTGGAGTAATATTTTAATATGAAAACAAATTTTGGTTTGCATTTGAATAATTTAGTATTTACAATCATTTTTTACTAAAAATCTATTCGAGTTTTTTTTAATGAAACGAGCAAACAAATGCATGAAACATGAGTTTTAGGTGCAAATAAAGATTGTGTGGAGAAATATTTTAAAATGAAAATAAATTTTCGTTTGCGTTTGAATAAGTTTGTATATTATTTACGAAAAACCTAGACGAGTTTTTATTGCATGAAACGAGAAAAAGAAACGCTTGAAATATGAGTTTTCGGTGCAAACAAAGATTGTGGAGTAATATTTTAATATGAAAACAAATTTTGGTTTGCATTTGAATAATTTAGTACTTACTATCATTCTTTACGAAAAATCTATCCGAGTTTTTTTTGAATGAAACGAGCAAACAAACGCATGAAACATGAGTTTTAGGTGCAAATAAAGATTTTGGAGAAATATTTTAGAGTGAAAACAAATTTTTGTTTGCATTTGAATAATTTAGTATATTCTTTACGAAAAATCTAGCCTAGTTTTTATTGCATGAAACGAGCAAACAAACGCTTGAAACATCAGTTTTTGGTGCATACGAATATTGTGGAGTAATATTTTAATATGAACACAAATTTTGGTTTGCATTTGAATAATTTAGTATTTACAATCATTCTTTACGAAAAATCTATCCGAGTTTTTTTTGAATGAAGCGAGCAAAAAACGCATGAAACATGAGTTTTAGGTGCAAATAAAGATTTTGGAGAAATATTTTAGAGTGTAAACAAATTTTTGTTTGCATTTGAACGATTTAGTATATTCTTTACGAAAAATCTAGCGAAGTTTTTATTGCATGAAACGACCAAACAAACGCTTGAAACATGAGTTTTCGGTGCAAACGAAGAATGTGGAGTAATATTTTAATATGAACACAAATTTTGGTTTGCATTTGAATGATTTAGTATATTCCTTACGAAAAAACTAGCCGAGTTTTTATTGCCTGAAACGAGCAAACAAACGCTTGAAACATGAATCTTCGGTGCAAACGAAGATTGTCGAGAAATATTTTAGAGTGAAAACAAATTTTTGTTTGCATTTGAATAATTTAGTATATTCTTTACGAAAAAACTATCCGAGTTTTTTTTGCATGAAACGAGCAAACAAACGCATGAAACATGAGTTTTCGGTGCAAACAAAGATTGTGGAGTAATATTTTAAAATGAAAACAAATTTTTGTTTGCATTTGAATAATTACGTATATATATTCTTTACGAAAAATCTAGCTGAGTTTTTATTGCATGAAACGAGAAAACAAACGCTTGAAACATGAGTTTTCGGTGCAATCGAAGATTGTGGAGTAATATTTTAATATGAAAACAAATTTTGGTTTGCATTTGAATAATTTAGTATTTACAATCATTTTTTACGAAAAATCTATTCGAGTTTTTTTTTAATGAAACGAGCAAACAAATGCATGAAACATGAGTTTTAGGTGCAAATAAAGATTGTGTGGAGAAATATTTTAAAATGAAAATAAATTTTTGTTTGCGTTTGAATAAGTTAGTATATTCTTTACGAAAAAGCTAGACGAGTTTTTATTGCATGAAACGAGAAAAGAAACGCTTGAAATATGAGTTTTCGGTGCAAACGAAGATTGTGGAGTAATATTTTAATATGAAAACAAATTTTGGTTTGCATTTGAATAATTTAGTATTTACTATCATTCTT
Organism: Juncus inflexus; assembly: GCA_024447665.1. Taxonomy (NCBI): domain Eukaryota; kingdom Viridiplantae; phylum Streptophyta; class Magnoliopsida; order Poales; family Juncaceae; genus Juncus; species Juncus inflexus. The sequence goes on from JAJHPC010000010.1 coordinate 10,630,311, forward strand.
TACGAAAAATCTATCCAAGTTTGTTTTTGAATGAAACGAGCAAACAAACGCATGAAACATGAGTTTTAGGTGCAAATAAAGATTTTGGAGAAATATTTTAGAGTGAAAACAAATTTTTGTTTGCATTTGAATAATTTAGTATATTCTTTACGAAAAATCTAGCCGAGTTTTTATTGCATGGAAACGAGCAAACAAACGCTTGAAACATGAGTTTTCGGTGCAAACAAAGATTGTGGAGTAATATTTAAAAGTGTAAACAAATTTTGATTTGCATTTGAATTATTTAGTACTTAATATCCTTCTTTACGAAAAATCTATTCGAGTTTTTTTTGAATGAAACGAGCAAACAAAAGCATGAAACATGAGTTTTAGGTGCAAATAAAGATTGTGGAGAAATATTTTAAAATGAAAATAAATTTTTGTTTGCGTTTGAATAAGTTAGTATATTCTTTACGAAAAAGCTAGACGAGTTTTTATTGCATGAAACCGAGCAAACAAACGCTTGAAACATGAGTTTTCGGTGCAAACGAAGATTGTGGAGTAATATTTTAATATGAAAACAAATTTTGGTTTGCATTTGAATAATTTAGTATTTACTATCATTCTTTACGAAAAATCTATCCGAGTTTTTTTTTAATGAAGCGAGCGAACAAACGCATGAAACATGAGTTTTAGGTGCAAATAAAGATTTTGGAGAAATATTTTAGAGTGAAAACAAATTTTTGTTTGCATTTGAATAATTTAGTATATTCTTTACGAAAAATCTAGCCAAGTTTTTATTGCATGAAACGAGCAAACAAACGCTTGAAACATGAGTTTTCGGTGCAAACGAAGATTGTGGAGTAATATTTTAATATGAAAACAAATTTTTCTTTGCATTTGAATAATTACGTATATTCTTCACGAAAAATCTAGCTGAGTTTTTATTGCATGAAATGAGCAAACAAACGCTTGAAACATGAGTTTTAGGTGCAAACGAAGATTGTGGAGTAATATTTTAATATGAAAACAAATTTTGGTTTGCATTTGAATAATTTAGTATTTACAATCATTTTTTTTGAAAAATCTATTCGAGTTTTTTTCTAATGAAACGAGCAAACAAACGCATGAAACATGAGTTTTAGGTGCAAATAAAGATTGTGGGAGAAATATTTTAAAATGAAAATAAATTTTTGTTTGCGTTTGAATAAGTTAGTATATTCTTTACGAAAAAGCTAGACGAGTTTTTATTGCATGAAACGAGAAAAGAAACGCTTGAAATATGAGTTTTCGGTGCAAACGAAGATTGTGGAGTAATATTTTAATATGAAAATAAATTTTGGTTTGCATTTGAATAATTTAGTATTTACTATCATTCTTTACGAAAAATCTATCCAAGTTTTTTTTGAATGAAACGAGCAAACAAACGCATGAAACATGAGTTTTAGGTGTAAATAAAGATTTTGGAGAAATATTTTAGAGTGAAAACAAATTTTTGTTTGCATTTGAATAATTTAGTATATTCTTTACGAAAAATCTAGCCGAGTTTTTATTGCGGGAAACGAGCAAACAAACGCTTGAAACATGAGTTTTCGGTGCAAACAAAAATTGTGGAGTAATATTTAAAAGTGTAAACAAATTTTGATTTGCATTTGAATTATTTAGTACTTAATATCATTCTTTACGAAAAATCTATTCGAGTTTTTTTGAATGAAACGAGCAAACAAAAGCATGAAACATGAGTTTTAGGTGCAAATAAAGATTGTGGAGAAATATTTTAAAATGAAAATAAATTTTTGTTTGCGTTTGAATAAGTTAGTATATTCTTTACGAAAAACTAGACGAGTTTTTATTGCATGAAACCAGAAGAGAAACGCTTGAAACATGAGTTTTCGGTGCAAACGAAGATTGTGGAGTAATATTTTAATATGAAAACAAATTTGGTTTGCATTTGAATAATTCAGTATTTACTATCATTCTTTACGAAAAATCTATCCGAGTTTTTTTTTGAATGAAGCGAGCGAACAAACGCATGAAACATGAGTTTTAGGTGCAAATAAAGATTTTGGAGAAATATTTTAGAGTGAAAACAAATTTTTGTTTGCATTTGAATAATTTAGTATATTCTTTACGAAAAATCTAGCCAAGTTTTTATTGCATGAAACGAGCAAACAAACGCTTGAAACATGAGTTTTCGGTGCAAACGAAGATTGTGGAGTAATATTTTAATATGAAAACAAATTTTGGTTTGCATTTGAATAATTTAGTATATTCATCTTTACGAAAAATCTATCCGAGTTTTTATTGAATGAAACGAGCAAACAAACGCATGAAACATGAGTTTTAGGTGCAAACGAAGATTGTGGAGAAATATTTTAAAATGAAAACAAATTTTTGTTTGCATTTGAATAATTTAGTATATTCTTTACGAAAAATCTAGCCGAGTTTTTATTGCATGAAACGAGCAAACAAACGCTTGAAACATAAGTTTTAGGTGCAAACGAGGATTGTAGAGTAATATTTTAATATGAACACAAATTTTGGTTTGCATTTGAATAATTTAGTATTTAATATCATTTTTTACGAAAAATCTATTCGAGTTTTTTTTGAATGAAACGAGCAAACAAATTCATGAAGCATGAGTTTTAGGTGCAAATAAAGATTGTGTGGAGAAATATTTTAAAATGAAAATAAATTTTTGTTTGCGTTTGAATAAGTTAGTATATTCTTTACGAAAAAATCTAGATGAGTTTTTATTGCATGAAACGAGAAAAGAAACGCTTGAAATATGAGTTTTCGGTGCAAACGAAGATTGTGGAGTAATATTTTAATATGAAAACAAATTTTGGTTTGCATTTGAATAATTTAGTATTTACTATCATTCTTTACGAAAAATCTATCCAAGTTTTTTTTGAATGAAACGAGCAAACAAACGCATGAAACATGAGTTTTAGGTGCAAATAAAGATTTTGGAGAAATATTTTAGAGTGAAAACAAATTTTTGTTTGCATTTGAATAATTTAGTATATTCTTTACGAAAAATCTAGCCGAATTTTTATTGCATGAAACGAGCAAACAAACGCTTGAAAAATGAGTTTTCGGTGCAAACAAAAATTGTGGAGTAATATTTAAAAGTGTAAACAAATTTTGATTTGCATTTGAATTATTTAGTACTTAATATCATTCTTTACGAAAAATCTATTCGAGTTTTTTTGAATGAAACGAGCAAACAAAAGCATGAAACATGAGTTTTAGGTGCAAATAAAGATTGTGGAGAAATATTTTAAAATGAAAATAAATTTTTTTTGCGTTTGAATAAGTTAGTATATTCTTTACGAAAAAGCTGGACGAGTTATTATTGCATGAAACTAGAAGAGAAACGCTTGAAACATGAGTTTTCGGTGCAAACGAAGATTGTGGAGTAATATTTTAATATGAAAACAAATTTTGGTTTGCATTTGAATAATTTAGTATTTACTATCATTCTTTACGAAAAATCTATCCGAGTTTTTTTTTTAATGAAACGAGCAAACAAACGCATGAAACATGAGTTTTAGGTGCAAATAAAGATTTTGGAGAAATATTTTAGAGATGAAAACAAATTTTTGTTTGCATTTGAATAATTTAGTATATTCTTTTACGAAAAATCTAGCCGAAGTTTTTATTGCATGAAACGACCAAACAAACGCTTGAAACATGAGTTTTCGGTGCAAACGAAGAATGTGGAGTAATATTTTAATATGAACACAAATTTTGGTTTGCATTTGAATGATTTAGTATATTCTTTACGAAAAAACTAGCCGAGTTTTTATTGCCTGAAACGAGCAAACAAACGCTTGAAACATGAGTTTTCGGTGCAAACGAAGATTGTGGAGTAATATTTTAATATGAAAACAAATTTTAGTTTGCATTTGAATAATTTAGTATTTACAATCATTTTTTACGAAAAATCTATTCGAGTTTTTTTCAAATGAAACGAGCAAACAAATTCATGAAGCATGAGTTTTAGGTGCAAATAAAGATTGTGTGGAGAAATATTTTAAAATGAAAATAAATTTTTGTTTGCGTTTGAATAAGTTAGTATATTATTTACTGAAAAAGCTAGACGAGTTTTTATTGCATGAAAACGAGAAAAGAAACGCTTGAAACATGAGTTTTCGGTGCAAACGAAGATTGTGGAGTAATATTTTAATATGAAAATAAATTTTGGTTTGCATTTGAATAATTTAGTATTTACTATCATTCTTTACGAAAAATCTATCCAAGTTTTTTTTGAATGAAACGAGCAAACAAACGCATGAAACATGAGTTTTAGGTGTAAATAAAGATTTTGGAGAAATATTTTAGAGTGAAAACAAATTTTTTTTGCATTTGAATAATTTAGTATATTCTTTACGAAAAATCTAGCCGAATTTTTATTGCATGAAACGAGCAAACAAACGCTTGAAACATGAGTTTTCGGTGCAAACAAAAATTGTGGAGTAATATTTAAAAGTGTAAACAAATTTTGATTTGCATTTGAATTATTTAGTACTTAATATCATTCTTTACGAAAAATCTATTCGAGTTTTTTTGAATGAAACGAGCAAACAAAAGCATGAAACATGAGTTTTAGGTGCAAATAAAGATTGTGGAGAAATATTTTAAAATGAAAATAAATTTTTGTTTGCGTTTGAATAAGTTAGTATATTCTTTACGAAAAAGCTAGACGAGTTTTTATTGCATGAAACCAGAAAAGAAACGCTTGAAACATGAGTTTTCGGTGCAAACGAAGATTGTGGAGTAATATTTTAATGTGAAAACAAATTTTGGTTTGCATTTGAATAATTTAGTATTTACTATCATTCTTTACGAAAAATCTATCCGAGTTTTTTTTGAATGAAACGAGCAAACAAACGCATGAAACATGAGTTTTAGGTGCAAATAAAGATTTTGGAGAAATATTTTAGAGTGAAAACAAATTTTTGTTTGCATTTGAATAATTTAGTATATTCTTTACGAAAAATCTAGCCAAGTTTTTATTGCATGAAACGAGCAAACAAACGCTTGAAACATGAGTTTTCGGTGCAAACAAAGATTGTGGAGTAATATTTTAATATGAAAACAAATTTTGGTTTGCATTTGAATAATTTAGTATATTCTTTACGAAAAATCTAGCCGAGTTTTTATTGCATGAAACGAGCAAACAAACGCATGAAACATGAGTTTTAGGTGCAAACAAAGATTGTGGAGAAATATTTTAAAATGAAAACAAATTTTTGTTTGCATTTGAATAATTTAGTATATTCTTTACGAAAAATCTAGCCGAGTTTTTATTGCATGAAACGAGAAAACAAACGCTTGAAACATGAGTTTTCGGTGAAAACGAAGATTGTGGAGTAATATTTTAATGTGAACACAAATTTTGGTTTGCATTTGAATAATTTAGTATTTACAATCATTTTTTACGAAAAATCTATTCGAGTTTTTTTCTAATGAAACGAGCAAACAAATTCATGAAACATGAGTTTTAGGTGCAAATAAAGATTGTGTGGAGAAATATTTTAAAATGAAAATAAATTTTTGTTTGCGTTTGAATAAGTTAGTATATTCTTTACTAAAAAGCTAGACGAGTTTTTATTGCATGAAACGAGAAAAGAAACGCTTGAAATATGAGTTTTCGGTGCAAACGAAGATTGTGGAGTAATATTTTAATATGAAAACAAATTTTGGTTTGCATTTGAATAATTTAGTATTTACTATCATTCTTTACGAAAAATCTATCCGAGTTTTTTTTGCATGAAACGAGCAAACAAACGCATGAAACATGAGTTTTAGGTGCAAACAAAGATTGTGGAGAAATATTTTAATAAAAAACAAATTTTTTGTTTGCATTTGAATAATTTAGTATATTCTTTACGAAAAATCTAGCCGAGTTTTTATTGCATGAAACGAGAACAAACAAACGCTTGAAACATGAGTTTTCGGTGCAATCGAAGATTGTGGAGTAATATTTTAATGTGAACACAAATTTTGGTTTGCATTTGAATAATTTAGTATTTACAATCATTTTTTACGAAAAATCTATTCGAGTTTTTTTGAATGAAACGAGCAAACAAATGCATGAAACATGAGTTTTAGGTGCAAATAAAGATTGTGGAGAAATATTTTAAAATGAAAATAAATTTTTGTTTGCGTTTGAATAAGTTAGTATATTATTTACGAAAAAGCTAGACGAGTTTTTATTGCATGAAAACGAGAAAAGAAACGCTTGAAATATTAGTTTTCGGTGCAAACGAAGATTGTGGAGTAATATTTTAATATGAAAATAAATTTTGGTTTGCATTTGAATAATTTAGTATTTACAATCATTCTTTACGAAAAATCTATCCAAGTTTTTTTTGAATGAAACGAGCAAACAAACGCATGAAACATGAGTTTTAGGTGTAAATAAAGATTTTGGAGAAATATTTTAGAGTGAAAACAAATTTTTGTTTGCATTTGAATAATTTAGTATATTCTTTACGAAAAATCTAGCCGAGTTTTTTATTGCATGAAACGAGCAAACAAACGCTTGAAACATGAGTTTTCGGTGCAAACAAAAATTGTGGAGTAATATTTAAAAGTGTAAACAAATTTTGATTTGCTTTTGAATTATTTAGTACTTAATATCATTCTTTACGAAAAATCAATTCGAGTTTTTTTGAATGAAACGAGCAAACAAAAGCTTGAAACATGAGTTTTAGGTGCAAATAAAGATTGTGGAGAAATATTTTAAAATGAAAATAAATTTTTGTTTGCGTTTGAATAAGTTAGTATATTCTTTACGAAAAAGCTAGACGAGTTTTTATTGCATGAAACGAGAAAAGAAACGCTTGAAACATGAGTTTTCGGTGCAAACGAAGATTGTGGAGTAATATTTTAATGTGAAAACAAATTTGCTTTGCATTTGAATAATTCAGTATTTACTATCATTCTTTACGAAAAATCTATCCGAGTTTTTTTTGAATGAAACGAGCAAACAAACGCATGAAACATGAGTTTTAGGTGCAAATAAAGATTTTGTAGAAATATTTTACAGTGAAAACAAAAATTTTTCTTTGCATTTGAATAATTTAGTATATTCTTTACGAAAAATCTAGCCATGTTTTTATTGCGTGAAACGAGCAAACAAACGCTTGAAACAAGAGTTTTCGGTGCAAATGAAGAATGTGGAGTAATATTTTAATATGAACACAAATTTTGGTTTGCATTTGAATAATTACGTATATTCTTTACGAAAAATCTAGCAGAGTTTTTATTGCATGAATCGAGCAAACAAACGCTTGAAACATGAATTTTCGGTGCAAACGAAGATTGTGGAGTTATATTTTAATATGAAAACAAATTTTTCTTTGCATTTGAATAATTAAGTATATTCTTCACGAAAAATCTAGCTGAGTTTTTATTGCATGAAATGAGCAAACAAACGCTTGAAACATGAGTTTTCGGTGCAAACGAAGATTGTGGAGTAATATTTTAATATGAAAATAAATTTTGGTTTGCATTTGAATAATTTAGTATTTACAATCATTTTTTACGAAAAATCTATTCGAGTTTTTTTTTAATGAAACGAGCAAACAAATGCGTGAAGCATGAGTTTTAGGTGCAAATAAAGATTGTGTGGAGAAATATTTTAAAATGAAAATAAATTTATGTTTGCGTTTGAATAATTTAGAATATTCTTTACGAAAAATCTAGCCGAGTTTTTATTGCATGAAACGAGCAAACAAACGCTTGAAACATGAGTTTTCGGTGCAAACAAAAATTGTTGAGTAATATTTAAAAGTGTGAACAAATTTTGATTTGCATTTGAATTATTTAGTACTCAATATTATTCTTTACGAAAAATCAGTTCGAGTTTTTTTGAATGAAACGAGCAAACAAATGCATGAAACATGAGTTTTTGGTGAAAATAAAGATTGTGGAGAAATATTTTAAAATGAAAATAAATTTTTGTTTGCGTTTGAATAAGTTAGTATTTTCTTTACGAAAAAGCTGGACGACTTTTTATTGCACGAAATCAGAAAAGAAACGCTTGAAACATGAGTTTTCGATGCAAACGAAGATTGTGGAGTAATATTTTAATGTGAAAACAAATTTGATTTGCATTTGAATAATTCAGTATTTACTATCATTCTTTACGAAAAGTCGATCCAAGTTTTTTTTAATGAAGCGAACGTACAAACGCATGAAACATGAGTTTTAGGTGCAAATAATGATTTTGGAGAAATATTTTACAGTGAAAACAAATTTTGTTTGCATTTGAGTAATTTAGTATATTGTTTACGAAAAATCTAGCCATGTTTTTATTGCATGGAACGAGCAAACAAACGCTTGAAACAAGAGTTTTCGGTGCAAACAAAGATTGTGGAGTAATATTTTAAAATGAACACAAATTTTGGTTTGCATTTGAATAATTTAGTATATTTTTTCTTTACGAAAAATCTACCCGAGTTTTTATTGCATGAAACGAGCAAACAAACGCTTGAAACATGAGTTTTAGGTGCAAACAAAGATTGTGGAGTAATATTTTAAAATGAAAACAATTTTTTCTTTGCATTTGAATAATTAAGTATATTCTTCACAAAAAATCTAGCTGAGTTTTTATTGCATGAAATGAGCAAACAAAAACGCTTGAAACATGAGTTTTCGGTGCAATCGAAGATTGTGGAGTAATATTTTAATACGAAAACAAATTTTGGTTTGCATTTGAATAATTTAGTATTTACAATCATTTTTTACGAAAAATCTATTCGAGTTTTTTTTTAATGAAACGAGCAAACAAATGCATGAAACATGAGTTTTAGGTGCAAATAAAGATTGTGTGGAGAAATATTTTAAAATGAAAACAAATTTTTGTTTGCGTTTGAATAATTTAGTATATTCTTTACGAAAAATCTAGCCGAGTTTTTATTGCATGAAACGAGCAAACAAACGCATGAAACATGAGTTTTCGGTGCAAACAAAAATTGTTGAGTAATATTTAAAAGTGTAAACAAATTTTGATTTGCATTTGAATTATTTAGTACTTAATATTATTCTTTACGAAAAATCTATTCGAGTTTTTTTGAATGAAACGAGCAAACAAAAGCATGAAACATGAGTTTTAGGTGCAAATAAAGATTGTGGAGAAATATTTTAAAATGAAAATAAATTTTTGTTTGCGTTTGAATAAGTTAGTATATTCTTTACGAAAAAGCTAGACGAGTTTTTATTGCATGAAACCAGAAAGAAAACGCTTGAAATATGAGTTTTCGGTGCAAACGAAGATTGTGGAGTAATATTTTAATATGAAAACAAATTTGGTTTGCATTTGAATAATTCAGTATTTACTATCATTCTTTACGAAAAATCTATCCGAGTTTTTTTTTTTAATGAAGCGAGCGAACAAACGCATGAAACATGAGTTTTAGGTGCAAATAAAGATTTTGGAGAAATATTTTAGAGTGAAAACAAATTTTTGTTTGCATTTGAATAATTTAGTATATTCTTTACGAAAAATCTAGCCAAGTTTTTATTGCATGAAACGAGCAAACAAACGCTTGAAACATGAGTTTTCGGTGCAAACGAAGATTGTGGAGTAATATTTTAATATGAACACAAATTTTGGTTTGCATTTGAATTATTTAGTACTTAATATACATCTTTACGAAAAAACTATTCGAGTTTTTTTGAATGAAACGAGCAAACAAACGCATGAAACATGAGTTTTAGGTGCAAACAAAGATTGTGGAGAAATATTTTAAAATGAAAACAAATTTTTGTTTGCATTTGAATAATTTAGTATATTCTTTACGAAAAATCTAGCCGAGTTTTTATTGCATGAAACGAGCAAACAAACGCTTGAAACATGAGTTTTCGGTGCAAACAAAGATTGTGGAGTAATATTTTAATAGTGAAAACAAATTTTAGATTTGCATTTGAATAATTTAGTATTTACAATCATTTTTTACGAAAAATCTATTCGAGTTTTTTTCAAATGAAACGAGCAAACAAATTCATGAAGCATGAGTTTTAGGTGCAAATAAAGATTGTGTGGAGAAATATTTTAAAATGAAAATAAATTTTTGTTTGCGTTTGAATAAGTTAGTATATTCCTTACGAAAAAGCTGGACGAGTTTTTATTGCATAAAACCAGAAGAGAAACGCTTGAAACATGAGTTTTCGGTGCAAACGAAGCTTGTGGAGTAATATTTTAATGTGAAAACAAATTTGCTTTGCATTTGAATAATTAAGTATTTACTATCATTCTTTATGAAAAATCTGTCCGAGTTTTTTTTTAATGAAGCGAGCGAACGAATGCATGAAACATGAGTTTTAGGTGCAAATAAAGATTTTGGAGAAATATTTTAGAGTGAAAACAAATTTTTGATTGCATTTGAACAATGTAGTATATTCTTTACGAAAAATCTAGCCAAGTTTTTATTGCGTGAAACGACCAAACAAACGCTTGAAACATGAGTTTTAGGTGCAAATAAATATTGTGGAGAAATATTTTAAAATGAAAATAAATTTTTGTTTGCATTTGAATAATTAAGTATATTCTTCACGAAAATCTAGCTGAGTTTTTATTGCATGAAATGAGCAAACAAACGCTTGAAACATGAGTTTTCGGTGCAATCAAAGATTGTGGAGTAATATTTTAATATGAAAACAAATTTTGGTTTGCATTTGAATAATATAACATTTACAATCAATTTTTACAAAAAATGTATTCGAGTTTTTTTCTAATGAAACGAGCAAACAAATTCATGAAACATGAGTTTTAGGTGCAAATAAAGATTGTGTGGAAAAATATTTTAAAATGAAAATAAATTGATGTTTGTGTTTGAATAAGTTACTATATTATTTATGAAAAAGCTAGATGACTTTTTATTGCATGAAACGAGAAAATAAACGCTTGAAATATTAGTTTTCGGTGCAAACGAAGATTGTGGAGTAATATTTTAATATGAAAATAAATTTTGTTTTGCATTTGAGTAATTTAGTATTTACTATCATTCTTTACGAAAAATCTATCCAAGTTTTTTTTTGAATGAAACGAGCAAACAAACGCATGAAACATGAGTTTTAGGTGTAAATAAAGATTTTGGAGAAATATTTTAGAGTGAAAACAAATTTTTGTTTGCATTTGAATAATTTAGTATATTCTTTATGAAAAATGTAGCCGAGTTTTTTATTGCTGGAAACGAGCAAACAAACGCTTGAAACATGAGTTTTCGGCGCAAACAAAAATTGTTGTGTAATATTTAAAAGTGTAAACAAATTTTGACTTGCATTTGAATTATTTAGTACTTCATATTATTCTTTACAAAAAATCTATTCAAGTGTTTTCGAAGGAAACGAGCAAATAAAAGCACGAAACATGAGTTTTAGGTGCAAATAAAGATTGTGAAGAAATATTTTAAAATGAAAATAAATTTTTGTTTGCGTTTGAATAAGTTAGTATATTCTTTACGAAAAATCTAGATGAGTCTTTATTGCTTGAAACGAGAAGAGAAACGCTTGAAACATGAGTTTTCTGTGTAAACGAAGATTGTAGAGTAATATTTTAATGGGAAAACAAATTTGCTTTGCATTTGAATAATTCAGTATTTACAATCATTCTTTACGAAAAATCTATCCAAGTTTTTTTTAATGAAGCGAGCGAACGAACGCATGAAACATGAGTTTTAGGTGCAAATAAAGATTTTGGAGAAATATTTTACAGTGAAAACAAAAATTTTTCTTTGCATTTGAATAATTTAGTATATTCTTTACGAAAAATCTAGCCAAGCTTTTTTTTTGCATGAAACGACCAAACAAACGCTTGAAACATGAGTTTTCGGTGCAAACGAAGAATGTGGAGTAATATTTTAATATGAACACAAATCTTGGTTTGCATTTGAATAATTTAGTATATTCTTTACGAAATATCTATTCGAGTTTTTCTGAATGAAACGAGCAAACAAACGCTTGAAACATGAATTTTCGGTGCAAATAAATATTGTGGAGAAATATTTTAAAATGAAAATAAATTTTTGTTTGCATTTGAATAATTAAGTATATTCTACACGAAAAATCTAGCTGAGTTTTTATTGCATGAAATGAGCAAACAAACGCTTGAAACATGAGTTTTCGGTGCAAACAAAGATTGTGGAGTAATATTTTAATATGAAAACAAATTTTGGTTTGCATTTGAATAATTTAGTATTTACAATCAATTCTTTACAAAAAATGTATTCGAGTGTTTTTTTGAATGAAACGAGCAAACAAATACAAGAAACATGAGTTTTAGGTGCAAATAAAGATTGTGTGGAGAAATATTTTAAAATGAAAATAAATTTTTGTTTGCGTTTGAATAAGTTACTATATTATTTATGAAAAAGCTAGATGACTTTTTATTGCATGAAACGAGAAAATAAACGCTTGAAATATTAGTTTTCGGTGCAAACGAAGATTGTGGAGTAATATTTTAATATGAAAATAAATTTTGTTTTGCATTTGAGTAATTTAGTATTTACTATCATTCTTTACGAAAAATCTATCCAAGTTTTTTTTTGAATGAAACGAGCAAACAAACGCATGAAACATGAGTTTTAGGTGTAAATAAAGATTTTGGAGAAATATTTTAGAGTGAAAATAAACTTTTGTTTGCATTTGAATAATTTAGTATATTCTTTATGAAAAATGTAGCCGAGTTTTTATTGCTGGAAACGAGCAAACAAACGCTTGAAACATGAGTTTTCGGCGCAAACAAAAATTGTTGTGTAATATTTAAAAGTGTAAACAAATTTTGACTTGCATTTGAATTATTTAGTACTTCATATTATTCTTTACAAAAAATCTATTCAAGTGTTTTCGAAGGAAACGAGCAAATAAAAGCACGAAACATGAGTTTTAGGTGCAAATAAAGATTGTGAAGAAATATTTTAAAATGAAAATAAATTTTTGTTTGCGTTTGAATAAGTTAGTATATTCTTTACGAAAAAGCTGGATGAGTCTTTATTGCTTGAAACGAGAAGAGAAACGCTTGAAACATGAGTTTTCGGTGTAAACGAAGATTGTAGAGTAATATTTTAATGGGAAAACAAATTTGCTTTGCATTTGAATAATTCAATATTTATATCAATCATTCTTTACGAAAAATCTATCCGAGTTTTTTTTAAATGAAGCGAGCGAATGAACGCACGAAACATGAGTTTTAGGTGCAAATAAAGATTTTGGAGAAGTATTTTAGAGTGAAAACAATTTTTTGTTTGTATTAGAATAATTTAGTATATTCTCTACGAAAAATCTAGCCATGCTTTTACTGCATGAAACGACCAAACAAACGCTTGAAACATGAGTTTTCGGTGCAAACGAAGAATGTGGAGTAATATTTTAATATGAAAACAAATTTTGGTTTGCATTTGAATAATTTAGTATATTCTTCTTTACGAAAAACTATCCGAGTTTTTTTTGCATGAAACGAGCAAACAAACGCTTGAAACATGAGTTTTAGGTGCAAACAAAGATTGTGGAGTAATATTTTAATATGTAAACAAATTTTTCTTTGCATTTGAATAATTAAGTATATTCTTCATGAAAAATCTAGCTGAGTTTTTATTGCATGAAACGAGCAAACAGACGCTTGAAACATGAGTTTTCGGTGCAATCGAAGATTGTGGAGTAATATTTTAATATGAACACAAATTTTGGTTTGCATTTGAATAATTTAGTATTAACAATCTTTTTTTACGAAAAATCTATTCGAGTTTTTTTTTAATGAAACGAGCAAACAAATTCATGAAACATGAGTTTTAGGTGCAAATAAAGATTGTGTGGAGAAATATTTTAAAATGAAAATAAATTTATGTTTGTGTTTGAATAAGTTAGTATATTATTTACGAAAAAGCTAGATGAGTTTTTATTGCATGAAACGAGAAAAGAAACGCTTGAAATATTAGTTTTCGGTGCAAACGAAGATTGTGGAGTAATATTTTAATATGAAAATAAATTTTGTTTTGCATTTGAATAATTTAGTATTTACTATCATTCTTTACGAAAAATCTATCCAAGTTTTTTTTGAATGAAACGAGCAAACAAACGCATGAAACATGAGTTTTAGGTGTAAATAAAGATTTTGGAGAAATATTTTAGAGTGAAAATAAATTTTTGTTTGCATTTGAATAATTTAGTATATTCTTTATGAAAAATCTAGCCGAGTTTTTATTGCTTGAAACGAGCAAACAAACGCTTGAAACATGAGTTTTCGGCACAAACAAAAATTGTTGTGTAATATTTAAAAGTGTAAACAAATTTTGACTTGCATTTGAATTATTTAGTACTTCATATTATTCTTTACAAGAAATCTATTCGAGTGTTTTGGAAGGAAACGAGCAAATAAAAGCATGAAACATGAGTTTTAGGTGCAAATAAAGATTGTGAAGAAATATTTTAAAATGAAAATAAATTTTTGTTTGCGTTTGAATAAGTTAGTATATTCTTTACGAAAAAGCTGGATGAGTCTTTATTGCTTGAAACGAGAAGAAAAATGCTTGAAACATGAGTTTTCGGTGTAAACGAAGATTGTAGAGTAATATTTTAATGTGAAAACAAATTTGCTTTGCATTTGAATAATGCAGTATTTACAATCATTCTATACGAAAAATCTGTCCGCGTGTTTTTTAATGAAGCGAGCGAATGAACGCACGAAACATGAGTTTTAGGTGCAAATAAAGATTTTGGAGAAGTATTTTAGAGTGAAAACAACTTTTTGTTTGTATTAGAATAATTTAGTATATTCTCTACGAAAAATCTAGCCATGCTTTTACTGCATGAAACGACCAAACAAACGCTTGAAACATGAGTTTTCGGTGCAAACGAAGAATGTGGAGTAATATTTTAATATGAACACAAATCTTGGTTTGCATTTGAATAATTTGGAATATTCTTTACGAAAAAACTATCCGAGTTTTTATTGCCTGAAACGAGCAAACAAACGCTTGAAACATGAATTTTCGGTGCAAACGTAGATTGTCAGTAATATTTTAATATGTAAACAAATTTTTCTTTGCATTTGAATAATTAAGTATATTCTTCACGAAAAATCTAGCTGAGTTTTTATTGCATGAAACGAGCAAACAGACGCTTGAAATTTGAGTTTTCGGTGCAATCGAAGATTGTGGAGTAATATTTTAATATGAACACAAATTTTGGTTTGCATTTGAATAATTTAGTATTTACAATCATTTTTTACGAAAAATCTCTTCGAGTTTTTTTTCTAATGAAACGAGCAAACAAATTCATGAAACATGAGTTTTAGGTGCAAATAAAGATTGTGTGGAGAAATATTTTAAAATGAAAATAAATTTATGTTTGTGTTTGAATAAGTTAGTATATTATTTACGAAAAAGCTAGACGAGTTTTCATTGCATGAAACGAGAAAAGAAAGGCTTGAAATATTAGTTTTCGGTGCAAACGAAGATTTTGGAGTACTATTTTAATATGAAAATAAATTTTGTTTTGCATTTGAATAATTTAGTATTTACTATCATTCTTTACGTAAAATCTATCCAAGTTTTTTTTGAATGAAGCTAGCAAACAAACGCATGAAACATGCGTTTTAGGTGTAAATAAAGATTTTGGAGAAATATTTTAGAGTGAAAACAAATTTTTGTTTGTATTAGAATAATTTAGTATATTCTTTACGAAAAATCTAGCCAAGTTTTTATTGCATGAAACGACTAAACAAACGCTTGAAACATGAGTTTTCGGTGCAAACCAAGAATGTGGAGTAATATTTTAATATGAACACAAATTTTTGTTTGCATTGGAATAATTTAGTATATTCTTTACGAAAAACTAGACGAGTTTTTATTGCCTGAAACGAGGAAACAAACGCTTGAAACATGAATTTTCGGGGCAAACGTAGATTGTCGAGTAATATTTTAATATGAAACCAAATTTTGGTTTGCATTTGAATAATTTAGTGTTTACAATCATTTTTTACGAAAAATCTATTCGAGTTTTTTTTGTAATGAAACGTGCAAACAAATGCATGAAACACGAGTTTTTGGTGTAAATAAAGATTTTGTCGAAATATTTTATAGTGGAAATAAATTTTTGTTTGCATTTGAATAATTTAGTATATTCTTTTCGAAAAATCTAGCCGAGTTTTTATCGCGGGAGACGAGCAAACAAACGCTTGAAACATGAGTTTTCGGTGCAAACAAAAATTGTTGAGTAATATTTAAAAGTGTAAACAAATTTTGATTTGCATTTGAATTATTTAGTACTTAATATCATTCTTTATGAAAAATCAATTCGAGTTTTTTAGAATGAATCGAGCAAACTAAAGCATGAAACATGAGTTTTAGGTGCAAATGAAGATTGTCGCGAAATATTTTAAAATGAAAATAATTTTTGTTTGCGTTTGAATAAGTTAGTATTCTTTACGAAAAAGCTGGACGAGTTTTTATTGCATTAAATCAGAAGAGAAATGCTTGAAACATGAGTTTTCGGTGCAAACGAAGATTGTGGAGTAATATTTAAATATGAAAACAAATTTGGTTTGCATTTGAGTAATTCAGTATTTACTATCTTTCTTTACGAAAAATCTGTCCGAGTCTTTTTTTAATGAAGCGAGCGAACAAACGTATGAAACATGAGTTTTAGGTGCAAATAAAGATTTTGGAGAAATATTTTAGAGTGAAAACAAATTTTTGTTTGCATTTGAATAATTTAGTATATTCTTTACAAAAAATCTAGCCAAGTTTTTATTGCATGAAACGAGTAAACAAACGCTTGAAACATGAGTTTTCGGTGCAAACGAAGAATGTGGAGTAATATTTTAATATGAACACAAATTTTGGTTTGCATTTGAATAATTTTGTAAATTCTTTACGAAAAATCTAGCCCAGTTTTTATTGCATGAAATGAGCAAACAAACGCTTGAAACATGAATTTTCGGTGGAAACGAAGGTTGTGGTGTAATATTTTAATATGAAATCAAATTTTTCTTTGCATTTGAATAATTAAGTATATTCTTCACGAAAAATCTAGCTAAGTTTTTATTGCATGAAATGAGCAAACAAACGCTTGAAACATGAGTTTTCGGTGCAATCGAAGATTGTGGAGTAATATTTTAATATGAAAACAAACTTTGGTTTGCATTTGAATCATTTAGTATTTACAATCATTTTTTACGAAAAATCTGTTAGAATTTTTTTTAATGAAACGAGCAAACAAATGCATGAAACATGAGTTTTACGTGCAAATAAAGATTGTGTGGAGAAATATTTTAAAATGAAAATAAATTTATGTTTGTGTTTGAATAAGTTAGTATATTATTAACGAAAAATCTAGACGAGTTTTTAGTGCATGAAACGAGAAAAGAAACGCTTGAAATATTAGTTTTCGGTGCAAACGAAGATTGTTGAGTAATATTTTAATATGAAAATAAATTTTGGTTTGTATTTAAATAATTTAGTATTTACTATCATTCTTTACGAAAAATCTATCCAAGTTTTTTTTGAATGAAACGAGCAAAGAAACGCATCAAACATGAGTTTAGGTGTAAATAAAGATTTTGGAGAAATGTTTTAGAGTACAAATAAATTTTTGTTTGCATTTGAATAATTTAGTATATTCTTTACGAAAAATCTAGCCGATTTTTTATTGCGGGAAATGAGCAAACAAACGATTGAAACATGAGTTTTCGGTGCGAACAAAAATTGTGGAGTAATATTTAAAACTGTAAACGAATTTTTATTTGCATTTGAATTATTTAGTAGTTAACATCATTCTTTACGAAAAATCTACCCGGGTTTTTATTGCATGAAACGAGCAAACAAACGCTTGAAACATGAATTTTCGGTGCAAACGAAGATTGTGTGGTAATATTTTAATATGAAAACAAATTTTTGTTTGCATTTGAATAATTAAGTATATTTTTCACGAAAAATCTTGCTGAGTTTTTATTGCATGAAATGACCAAACAAACGCTTGAAACATGAGTTTTCGGTGCAATCGAAGATTGTGGAGTTATATTTTAATATGAAAATAAATTTTGGTTTGCATTTGAATAATTCAGTATTTACTATCATTCTTTACGAAAAATCTATTCAAGTTTTTTTTGATTGAAACGAGCAAACAAACGCATGAAACATGAGTTTTAGGTGTAAATAAAGATTTTGGAGAAAGATTTTAGAGTGAAAATAAATTTTTGTTTGCATTTGAATAATTTCGTATATTCTTTACGAAAAATCTAGCCAAGTTTTTATTGCATGAAACTAGCAAACAAACGCTTGAAACATGAGTTTTCGGTGCAAACGAAGATTGTGGAGTAATATTTTAATATGAACACAAATTTTGGTTAGCATTTGAATAATTTAGTATATTCTTTACGAAAAATATAGCCGAGTTTTTATTGAATGAAACGAGCAAACAAACGCTTGAAATATGAGTTTTCGGTGCAATCGAAGATTGTTGACTAATATTTTAATACGAATACAAATTTTGGTTTGCATTTGAATAATTTAGTATTTACAATCATTTTTTACGAAAAATCTATTCGAGTTTTTTTTAATGAAACGAGCAAACAAAAGCATGAAACATGAGTTTTAGGTGCAAATAAAGATTGTGCGGAGAAATATTTTAAAATAAAAATAAATTTTTGTTTGCGTTTGAATAAGTTAGTATATTATTTACGAAAAAGCTAGACGAGTTTTCATTGCATGAAATGAGAAAAGAAAGGCTTGAAATATTAGTTTTCGGTGCAAACTAAGATTGTGGAGTAAAATTTTAATATGAAAATAAATTTTGGTTTGCATTTGAATATCTACTTCATAATTTGAAAGTTTTGAACTTTTCAAAATATTCAAATTTATTGTTTGAATAAAGTGATGAAGTATTTTTCTCTAGCACCTTCACTCATTGATGAACATACATCACTATGTATGAGAGCCAATAAGTAACTTGCTTTCACCTTACTTTGTGAAATACGTATATGTCATCTTGTCTAATAAATAAGTTACACATGTTTCAAATAATTCAAAATCAAATGAATTTGAAAATCCATCTTAATGGATTTAATAAATGTTCATCTTATTTAAGTACACCAAGCGACAATGCTAGATTTAAATTCTTAATATTAATGTTATAGATTGACTTATAATTATCTTGTTCGATATAACACATATGGTAATTTTTCTATTGGAACATTTCCAAAGAAAATTGACATTTGTGAATGGTGAAATTATTATTCTCAATAATAAATTAATAACTATTCATAGATAAACTCGAACTATAGATAATACAAAATTTATTGTCAACATTAAATAACAATTATTTATGTCGGCGATAAGTCTAAAAAGACTGTAAATAAATGAGTTACTTAATAAAATGCAACAACTTTCGCTACATTTGTCACTCATATGTTAACATTATATTTACTCAATAGTCCACAACTTTGTCAGCACATTTTCACAAATGTGTGATTCACACCGTGTATCTAATACACATGATGTGAAATAGACAAGTTAATTTCTATAACAAAAATACTTGAAGCGATAGTCACACTATCCTTTCATTCCCTTTTTCATATCTTCTTGAGAAATTATAGTTTCTTTCAATGAACCGATTCACTACAAAAGATACTAATTTCTTACCTAAGGCCGAAGCCTCAGCAACATCTTGCTCTTATCTTTGGGAGTACTTTTTACGTTCCTATTAAGCACAAGAACATTATTGACAACACTTGTCCATGTTCATTTTAAAGATTATAAGCATCTTATGCTATCTGTCCTTCTCAAGTACCTATTGTGAGACATAAATAGATATACTATTCGAATTGAATAATATACAAATACTATTATTCTTTAAATATTTCATATAATGACTCCCACTATTTTTAATCAAATCAATAACCCTCAATTGCATTGATTCGGAAACTTTCAATCCATGAAGTTTCATAGTGAGACAAGATCCATATTTCAATTAACTCCTAAGTGAGCTTTGGCACATTGCCCAGAACTTAACTTATTTAGGTAGGAATAATTCCAATTGTATCTCATACAACTCTTGAACAACATAGGATAAACAACATATGCCCGACGTATATATCCTATCGTATGTCCTGAGCCCAAGTCCGACTTGATAGTCTAGTTAAATCAAACCATGTCTAATCATCGGCAAAATAGTATCCAACACACTCAGCTTTGGCATGATCTATGTTGGCTCCCATTTCCCACATTCTCTCCTCCTAAGATTGTCCCTACATACCCAGCTTTGGCATGACCTATGCAGGGTCGATCAGAGTATCGAGAGATTTAGACTTATGGAAGGCACTTCATGACTTAGCATTATTTTGTGGGATTTTATTTAATATTATATGTTATTATGCAATATTCAAAGAACATCACATGTACTAATAGAATAAAGATAATAACAATGATATATCATGGCCTTGATCTTTATGAACTAACATAAAGATTTCCTAATATATGTTTCAACTCCATGAAATTTTTCTTAGATTGTATTTGGAAATCTTATCTCCATGTATATAAATCGATGAACTCTTTCATTGCCATGATGTGTGGTTTAAAATAAACTTGTCATCTTAATGATGTAATAATGATGGACGATGAACTTCTTCATCTCAATGATGTATGTGTTATGCCTAATGAACTCTCTCATTATATCAACACATATCAACAAATATATCAAATATAAACATAATCATATTATGTTTCGATTATTTACCCATTTATAAAATATATCTATATATGGCTTACGAATGTGAATTTGGGGCGCGGTCATCATTGTCAACATTTGGCAGGTCAAAACTCAATGTTTGATTTGGTCAACATTTGACTCAGTCATCGATCAACATTTGACAAGGTCAACAGTCAATGGTCAATATTTTGACCAGGTCATGATCAACTTTTGACCAATTTAATGGTCAACAATCAAGAGGTAAATTAGTGTAGTCAACTGTCAATAATTAACAGTGAATACAATCAACAGTCAACATAGTCCACAGTCAACACGGTGGGTCAACAATCAACTGTCAACATGATCAACATGGTCAACACCTGGTCAACTTTGTCAACACACATTTTTCTACACATTAATACATCATAGGCATCTTGGTTTTCTAAACTCATGCCTCTACTCTCCGAATAAATATCGCCTATACCTCTATCTTCTTGGAATAATGAACGTCCTAATGTGCATTCCTCCTAGCACCTTCAGTCATCTGGCCCAAAATGTGTCAACCTAACTGCTGGCCTGAGATGTATGATTGGGATCCACTCTTTCTCACAAATCGGGTAAACTAAGGTTTAGGCCATGTACAAGGGGAACAAGTTTGAGTCATGCAATCTTTTTTTTTTTGTTTTAATTTATTTTTTTTTTTATTATTATTTATTTTTGTTTTGTTTTGTTTGTTTGTTTGTTTTTTTTTTTTGTTTTTTTTTTTTAAGATTGTGACTCAAATCTATTAGGATTATAGGGGCCTAACTTGCCTTTGTGTCAAAAATAGAGTTTACCCGAGAATCTACTCTCATAAATTTGTCTCTAAGATGCATCTCCTCACGAATACACTCGGTGCACAAAGCTCATCTACTACACATAAGCCCTCAACTTCTGACACTAACCTCTACTTCCCGTCCCCAATCTTCTTATATAATGCCTAACCCTCCTTCTCCAAAACCAAGCAACAAAGTGACTTTAGAAGCTGATAGACTTGGATATTATTTATATATATACGAGATGATATAGTGGGTTATTATGTATATTATACTATAAACAACTTGAGTTCCGGGTCACGGTCCAATGGTAAGTCCTCACATAATTTCTTACGCAAATCCCTAAATTATTGGCACTCAAACAACAAATCGAGTTCACCAGTGACAAAAGATCCCTAAACCAACGACCTCAATTCTTCTTGAACTGGTCTATATGATCCTTTTGAGTCTAAACAAGTTCCACCACATTATTCAATACAAGTTACAGTTCTCTCTCAATCTTTTTTATTTTTAATTGGGCATTTTTTTTAATTTGAGGCTTAAAAATGGGTTTTTTATTATTATTATTTTTTTTTTATTATTTTTTTTTTTTTTTTTTTTTTACTACCTAACATGCAATAAAAACTCCACTCCACACTTAAACTTTTACTCGTCCTCGAGTAATGTTAAGCACAAAGTAGTGATGCAATGCAAGAAAAAGAAAATAAACAAAGAAAAACACAAACTTTATTCGCAGGGTTGCCTCCCAGTAGCGCCTCTTTTTAACGTCGTTGGCCTGACGTTTCCATCTCCTCAAGCAGTGGATGCTGGCTCTCCAAGCTCGTGAATGTCAATCCAGCTCGCATCGAAACTCTCATGAAACCGCTTAAGCCGGTGCCCCTTGACCTTGAAGACTTTCCCTGAATCCAGACCCTGAATTTCTGCTGCACCATAATCGAACAATTTGGTCACAAGAAAGGGCTCTATCCACCTACTTTGTAGCTTGCCCGGGTGTAATTTGAGTCTTGAGTCAAACAGCAACACCTTGTCACCCACTTTGAAATCCTTGTGGGCAAGCTTCCTGTCATGATACATCTTGGTCTTCTCCTTGAAGATTCGGGAGTTCTCATACGTGTCATTTCGGATCTCCTCTAACTCTTGGATTTGCAACTTCCGGTTGAGTGCATCGTTTGGGTAATCTAGATGGCACTTCTTGATGGCCCAATAGGCTTTGTGCTCGAGTTCAACCGGAAGATGACAAGCCTTTCCATAGACTAGCCGATAAGGGGACATGCCTACAGGGGACTTGAACGCAGTCCTGTAAGCCCAGAGTGTGTCATTTAGCCGAAGACTCCAGTCTTTCCTGGTGGGGTTCACCACTTTCTCCAAAACGCCTTTGATCTCCCTATTCGAGAGCTCTGCTTGGCCATTGGTTTGAGGGTGGTAAGCTGTCGAGGTTTTATATGTGACATGGTATTGCTTCATTAATGCCTCGAAACTCCGGTTGCAGAAATGGGTTCCTCTATCACTGATGATGACTCTCGGGACCCCAACCCTACTAAAGATCTGGTCCTCGAAAAAATCCAAGACTGTTTTTGCATCTTCCCGTTTTGTGGCCTTGGCCTCAACCCACTTGGAGACATAATCAACTGTTAGGAGGATATACTCAAAGCCATATGAGGGAGGAAAAGGTCCCATAAAGTCGATACCCCACACTTCGAAAACCTCACATGCAAGAATATACTTCATCGGCATCTCGTCTCTCTTGGTTAGTCCTCCCGTTCTCTGGCATCGCTCACATGACTTCACGAAGAAGTAAGCATCCTTATGTAGAGTGGGCCAGAAGAAACCACACTCAAGGACCATATGAGCTGTGCGCTTGGCGCCAAAGTGTCCTCCACACTCTAGAGAGTGACAAAACTCAAGAACGGATCTAACCTCATTATCGGGTATACATCTCCGAATAATCTGATCCGCGCAAATCCGAAAGAGGTAAGGCTCATCCCAAATATAAAATCGGGAATCATACCGGATTCTATCAGCCTGTGCACGTGTAAGATCCTCTGGTAGGACTTTAGCCACCAAGTAATTCACTATATCAGCATACCATGGTGTATAGCTTTGCACGGCATAGAGATATTCCTCAGGGAAAAACTCCGATATTGGGGTACCCTCCTCAATACTCATAGAAGGCGGCTAAGGTGATCTGCAACTAGATTCTCTGATCTTAGTTTATCTCTAATCTCCAAGTCGAACTCCTGGAGCAATAATATCCAACGAAGAAGTCTCGGCTTGGATTCCTTCTTCTTGAAAAGATGCCTCAACGCGGCATGGTCAAGAGTATATAATCACCTTAACCCCTAAGAGGTAGGACCTAAATTTTTCCAATGCAAAAACAATGGCTAGCAGCTCTTTTTCTGTAGTTGTATAGTTGCACTGAGCATCGTCTAAGGTCCTGGAGGCATAAGAGATAACATGGGGTTCTCGCCCATCCCGCTGCCCAAGAACAGCTCCAACTGCCCTATCACTCGCATCGCACATAATCTCGAAAGGTAGATTCCAGTCGGGAGCTTTAATGATGGGGGCAGAACATAATTTCTCCTTGAGAAGGTCGAATGCCACCTTGTACTTCTCATTAAACTCAAAAGAAGCCTCTTTTTGGAGAAGAAGACAAAGAGGTTGAGCGATTTTTGAGAAATCTTTGATGAAACGCCTATAAAATCCGACAAGACCAAGAAATGATAGAATGTCCTTTACACTGGTTGGGTACGGGAGGGATCTAATGACATCGATCTTGGCTTTATCCACTTCAAGACCCCGAGAGGAAACCACATGGCCTAAGACTATGCCCTGATCTACCATGAAATGACATTTCTCATAATTCAGCACCAAATCAGTCTCTACGCACCTTCGAAGAATCATCTTTAGGTTTCCCAGGCAGTAATCGAATGAATCACCATAGACGGTGAAATCATCCATGAAAACCTCAATAATTCGGGTGACATAATCAGAGAAGATGGACATCATACATCTCTGAAATATACCGGGTGCGTTACACAACCCAAAGGGCATGCGCCAATAGGCAAAGGTGCCAAAAGGGCACGTGAAGGTGGTCTTTTCTTGATCCTCGGGGGCGATGGCTATTTGAAAGTAACCAGAGAAGCCATCTAAGAAGCAGTAATGGTGGCGCCCAGCAAGGCGCTCGAGCATCTGGCCAATGAAAGGAAGGGGGAAATGGTCTTTTCGGGTGGCAGTGTTTAATTTGCGATAATCAATGCATACTCGCCATCCATTTTGTGCTCTCGTAGGAACTTTTTCACCATCCTGATTCTCGATTATTGTAATACCACTTTTCTTGGGTACCACATGGATTGGTGATACCCACGTGAATCTGAGATAGGGTATATGATTCCTGCATCAAGGAGTTTGATGATTTCCTTCTTGACCACTTCCATCATTGGAGGATTTAGCCTACGCTGAGGCTCACGGGATGGTTTAGATCCATCCTCCAACAATATCCGATGCATACATGTAGAAGGGTTGATTCCCTTAATATCAGCCAGAGTCCATCCAATCGCAGTCTTGTGGTCCCTCAAGACATCAACTAACTTCTCTTCCTGAGTAGCAGTGAGGCTACTAGAGATGATCACTGGAAGAGTGTCTCCTTTACCCAAGTATGCGTACTTAAGATGAGCTGGTAGAGGTTTTAGGTCAAGCGAGGGGGGATTCACAATGGAAGGTTTGGTGGGCTCAATAGAGGGTTTCAAGTCAATCAAGGGAGGAGAAGAAGAAGAGGAAGAAGCCTCTCCAATGGCCAAGGCAGATAGACTTTGAAGAAGGTCCTGCTCATCTGGAGAGAGATCAAGAATGGTCTCGAGCAGATCTATGAACTCAAAAGAGGGGAAGTTGTCGACACACTCGTCAATTGGGTCGATGGTGCAAATAGCGGAGACATTCCCATCAGAAGGATGCTTGATAGCATCAAAGATGTTGAAAGAGATGTTATCTCCGTCAAATTCCATAGAAAGAGTGCCATTGTGCACATCAATCTTGGTTCGTGCAGTTTTAAGGAAGGGTTTTGCCAGAAGAATGGGAGTCGAATTCGGTGAGCTATCAGACTCATCCATACGCAGAATATAGAAATCCGCGGGGAAGATAAGGCCATTGACCTTAACCAGGGACATCCTCTATAACTCCCTCCGCGCACAAGCAGTAGAACGATCGGCTAGTTGAAGGATCACCCCGGTCTTTGTCAAAGGTCCTAAACCGAGGGAAGAATAGATAGAAAAGGGCATGACATTGATAGATGCCCCAAGATCAAGCATGCACCGAGCAAATTCATGGTGCCCAATGCTGCAAGGAATGGCAAACATGCCAGGGGTCTTTTTGCTTCTCTCGGAAGCTTCTTGCGAATAACCGCAGAGACATTCTCACTCATTGTTACTCTCTCATGACCATTTAGCTTTCTCTTATTCGTACACAAGTCCTTGAGAAATTTCGCATAGCGAGGGAATCTACAAATGTAATCGAGTAGTGGAATGTTTATTTCCACTTTCTTGAAAACCTCTAGGATATCTCTCTCTGCCTCATCCTTTTTGGTGTTAACCTCTAGACGGCTAGGAAAAGGGGCTCTAGGTTTATAAGGTGGTATTTCCTTGGGCTTTTCTTTCATCTTCTCGGATTCCGGCTTAATTACTTCAATCTCTCCTTCACCTTTCATGTTTTCCTTACTCCCTTCTATTTCTTTACCACTCCTTAAGGTGATAGCACATGCATTCTCACGGGGGGTTTAGAGTTTGGGAAGGAAGTTGTGAGGACCCCTGAGTTTTTAACTGGTTTAATTCAGAGGATATTTGAGCAATTTGGATGCCCAGATGTGTTAGGGCACTTTTTGTATCCTTCTGAAAAGAAGTAGTTGATGTGGCCAAGGAGGTCACAATGTCAGAAAAACTTTTCAAAGCAGGGTCAATTGGAGGTGAAGAAGAAGAATTTTGATGATGGATTTGAGGAGGTTGTTGTTGGTTTCCTGGGTCACGCCATCTGAAGTTGGGGTGACCACGCCATGCAGGGTTGTACGTTTTGGAATAGGGATCATAATTACGGTTTTGACCCCCATTTGAATTTCCGTGTTGGTTTAGCTTGAAGATGCCTGTAATGTGTATTTTTATACCCATTTTTAGGGTTTAAATCATCACAAATTCAATCAAATTTCACATAAAACGTATGAAAAAGACTCATAACTCATAAAACACAATTTGAAACCTCTTAATACATTTTTGTGCTATTTTACAGGCGAAAAGGCCATAAAA
Source organism: Juncus inflexus (assembly GCA_024447665.1). NCBI lineage: Eukaryota > Viridiplantae > Streptophyta > Magnoliopsida > Poales > Juncaceae > Juncus > Juncus inflexus. The sequence goes on from JAJHPC010000010.1 coordinate 10,657,090, forward strand.
TGAAGAATTGGACAAAAACGTAAATAATGGGCCAATGATGGCCAAATTCTCCCTAAAAACGCTCACATTTCCCATACATATAATTTCCTAACCCTAAACGATGGAAAACGTTGTTGGAAAAGAGCAAACATTGGAACGAGTAAGAAACGACCACAAAATGTTATGAAAACATCCACTGTCTCATGACGTTCTTCAGCCAAACCGATACGTGAACCGACCACGGTCGGTCCCAAAACAGAGAAGAAACGTCCACGTTTTTTATGACGTTTCGTATCGGAATGTGACGTTTCGTATCGGAATGTGACGTTCCGATCAAATGGATCCTAACCATCGTTTTACACCTCAACATAAACCTAGCAGCAAAAGAACAGAGAGAAAAATGACGCATCAAAATTCTGGTCAACCGTCGCAGATCAAAGTCAACTCTTTCTCTCTCAAAGCGCCGATTTTCCGAAATGCTCGGAATTGAACAAACTCACCACCATTTGACTCGTCTTGACAAGACAAGCACAACCGTATGATTAGTCACCGCTGGAACGGCCGGAGCCGGCCGAAAAACGCGAAAAACCTCCCCGTCGCCCATGAAAATAGACCGTTTGAGCCGAGGAATTCTCGAGCTTTCCATTCCCTCCACAGACCTCTAATTGACAAAATTCCAACACCCCCTCTTTCCAACCATATAAAGAACTCATAAAATGATGAAGAATTGAGTGAGATAATCGAGTTTGAAATAAGTATTCGATGAAATTGAATTATGTTTTTGCTGAAATAACTCAATTCGAGCTGAAACTTCTCAAGTCCATAACTCACTCCACAGAGCTCCGTTTCACGTGAAACCAATTCCATTCTCTTCTTCTCTCTTTCCTCTTTCCATGGATATGAAGAACACCAAAAATGATGAAGAAATGAGAGAGATATTTGAGTTTGAAATGATGCCACTAAACCGTTCGACGAAATAACCAGATTTCAAAATAACCGCCAAATACTAAAATTCGAAATTCTCCCTCATTTTTCAACAGAATACAATGAAATTCGGTCCAGATCTTCAGTACAGTTCCTTGATCCTCCTAAGCCAATCACAAGCCCCAAAATATCCCTCAACTCTCTATATAAAGAACCGTATTTCAATCCATCAAAACACGCTCTTTCATCCATTCTCTCAAATCACTCATTCTCCCACTCTCCTTAACTTATACACCACTCTCCATTCATCTTCTCTAACCTCTACAATCTCCATTAATGAGTTTCAAGCTTTCTTGAGCTCTAATTTTCGTTTTTGAGTGAAATCATGCAATTCGGGGCTGATTTGGGGAAAAGTCGAATCGGTCGATTTTAGCTTAAATCGAGGTGCAATTGGAGCTTCAAATCAACTCAAGGAAGGTCCTAGCTTGGATTTCTCATTGTGGTTTGATTAAATCCTCCTTAAATTCTTTCTTTTTCTCCTAATTTTTCAAATCTGAATTTTTGGTGTAAAATGATGAATTTGAGATCGAATCATGTTTGTTTAATCATGATTGAGTAGATCTGTCTAGGGATAGATATTTGTGAAGGAATCACTTGAAATCTTGCTTTATTTTGAATCAATTTGACCGATTTGTGTAATTGTTCATATATCACTATTAAAAATGAAAATCGTTGATTTGATTGATTTGGCTGAATTTATTAGATCAATTAGACATATAATTGCGTGTGTATTATGACCAATTAGTCATTCAAGGTCTTGGCTGAGAATTTTGATTGATTAATTGAAGTTTTGGATTGAATTTTATGATTTGAACATGAGTTGGCTGATTTTTGTTTAGATCTAATTTTCGGTCCATTAATTGAGTTTTTCTAGCTTGAATTTACTTAAACTTGTTATACAAATCTTGAAGATTGAATATTCAGTGATTAAGGATGGTATTCTTGATCAAATACTCTTAAAAATCCCTATTTTTAAAACCAAAAATCAAACCCTAATCAGTTTCTGTTTGCTGCTATTTCATCTCTGTTTTTTCAGTCTTTTTCTCTTAATTTCGTGTCTAATTCAGATCTGAAAAATTAAATAAATATTTTTAAAATTTAGTTCGCATTTAGTAGATAATTTTCAACCCAAATTTTGCCCAATTCCAATCTGTAATCTGTGAGATATTAATTTTCCAAAATTGTAGTTTTTCTGTTTTTTTTAAACTTTTGTCCAATTTACTGTTTCTTTTCTTCTTAATTTTAAAAAATATAAAAACAAATAATAAAAATCCAAAAATAGTTCTATTTGAAGTAATTTGAAGTGTAGAATCCAAAGATGAATTTTAAAATTATAGTTGTTAAGACAGATTACGAGATATTATAATTTTTATGAGTACTGGTCTGTCAGAACCAGTTTCTGATCCATATCTGACTTTTCATTATAAATCTCAAACTACAAAACATCATTATATGAAATTTTAACAGATAATCAAAAACGTGATAATTGAATTTTTGTATGAATTTTGGGATTTTTCAAGTTTTGGTGATTTTTCTATAATTTTCTGAAGTTACTGCTGAACCGATTTTGAATCTGAGATAAGTTCTGGACTGAATTGCAAATAACTCGAAAATCTTTAATAAAATAATAATAACAGTAAAGAACCACAGTATAGATCTCTCTTTCTAGTTTCCAACGGTATCTCGTGAGCTGGATTCGGAGTTTATTTGGTCAAGTTACGAATTAAAACACCGAAGTGTGACGTGCTGAATTTTTACGATAAGGCTGAAAAGAAAATTTAAACTTGGAAATTTACCTAATAAACCTTGAAATAAAAGATTTTACACTAAAGAATAATCATTGAGACTAGTTAATACTTGAGGCCACACCTCCTTGTGTTCGACCCCTAAACTCGTTACCACTCATACTCGTAATTGATTAATAGGGAAATATAAATTGTTTTGTTAAATTGTGTGAAACTCAACGACGGTTTTAACGCGATTTACAAATGGCGCCGTTGCCGGGGAGGCGGCTTGCATCATGTTTTTAACTAACCCATCTCATATTTTCTCTAGTGTTTTTGTCTCTCTTATTTTTAAAGGTTATTAGGGCGCAAGATCTTCAATGGATTGGCAAGGCGAGAGGTGAACGAGACTCAATGACGGGAAGACAAATGTGGACGGGATGGATACACGACGGCGATCGAAGGCACAATGGTGAAAGCTTCTTCGACCAGACACGACCTCTCTACGGGCAATCTTACGGGCAAGGAGCGTTGTTCAACCATTCGTCTAATCAGGAGTCGAGGGATGAAATGTTGAACCAACCTTGGGGTTTTCAAACTCAAATGAACTTCCAAAACCCGTACATGCCCGCCACACCAACCCATTGCTCTCAACCTCACCTCCGCCAAAACGAGTACTACGCTCCATACCAAGAATATCAACAACCTCAAATCTCTTTTGAAGACAAATGGCTTGATAAACTGGACCTCTTCGAGAAACGCTTTTTAGAGATGTCGAACTCGCTCATGAAAGACATGGACAAAGTTCATACCATTATTCAAGAATCCACTATCCAACCTTGTCGTGATGAAGCTAGCCATTGTGATGAGGGTCTTAGGGTCTTTGAAGAAGTGGAAATGGGAGAATCTCTTTGTGATGAGGGTTATAGGGTGTTTGAAGAATTAGGGGTTGATGGTTTTCGAGGTGATGAGGAGAAGGAAATGTTCAAAGGGGGGGAACTTGAGAAAAAAGAGGACGCCAACTTTGAGGTGGGGGAATATTTGTTTGATGGGGAATGTGGGTCAAATGGGGATTTGGGGAGTGAGTGTTGTGAAAGCTCGAATGATGAGGAATGCGTGCTAAGCGAGGACTCAAAGGTTGAATCGGGCGAAATTCCGAGTGCTACAAACCCTAGTTTCGACTTCGAGGACTTTTGTAAGGTCTCGACTAATGTGGAATGCGAGTCATGTGATGACTCACTGGTTGAACCTTTCGACGAGTTAAGTGCCACCAAAACTCAAGATTTGGTTAAAGAAATTAAAACTATTTTTGAGAAACTATGGGTCGAAGATGAGGATGAGTCAAATTATGACTCAAAGGTTGAAAATTTGGACAAACCGACCATCCCAAACCTCGAGAAAATTCCACAAACTTCCCGAAAATTCGTGTCTTGTCAAGCCATACATTACACCAAGCTTGAAATAAGTGGTGTAATGTTCGTCGACCTTCCACCTCAACAATGGATAAATTTGGGCATTAAATTGCCCCTCTCAACCGAATTTGAAACTAAATCCTGTCCAAAAGCAAACAGATCACACTTTCTACTTCTTGACGAAACCAAGAAAATGCAAATAAGAGATCAAAGTAGCTTCTTACCACCATGTGAGCTCTTACAAGGATTTGCTCACATGTACGATCCATTTGAGCGAGGCTAACACAAATGCGTCGCGCTCAAGACGTTAAACAAGGGCGCTTGGCGAGAGGCAACTCGTCGTGTCAGGTCGTATTTTTCCTTTCTTTATTTTATTTTCTTATTTTTACAAAACTTCTCTTTCACACTTAAACATTTGGTACACAAAAGTTTAAGTGTGGTGGGTGAGGTTTTGCATAAAACCCCAATAATTTTTCCAATTTCCACAAATTTTCTCATTTTTGAACTTTTTGTTTGAGGACAAACAAAGGTTTAAGTGTGGTGGGGTGGTTTTGTGCAAAACCAAGTTTTGTTTTCTTGTAAAAATGTGAAAATTCATAAAAATTGAAAAAAAAAAAAAAAAAAAAAAAAAAAAAAAAAAACTCATAAATACAACAAAATTTTTAAACTTTTTACTTGTTTTTCTTTCATTTTTGTTTTGTTATTTTTGTACATAAAAGTTTGTGTGATTTAAAGAAAAGCAAGAGAATTATTAGTGAAAAAGTAAAAGGTTTTGAAAAATGGAAAAGATTTTAAAACTAAGCCCTCTCAAGCAATTTTTGAAAAGTACTTAGGGTTTTGGAAAATGATGAAAAGATTTGAAAAACTTCAAAAGGGATTTAACTTTTATCATGAATGCCACATTTCACCTCATTTCCATTTATAATATTCATGTAAAATCCATTAAGCGTTTCGAAAATTCATAAATATTTCACTTACCCCTTTAATGAAATTATAAATCATTTTCCTTAAAGTAATGCTGTGATTAAAACTTTTGAGAAATCAAACCTTACTTTTAATACCACTAGTTCCGCAAAAATTTCTAACTCAACCTATCTTTTATGGCATAGCTAATGACTCGTATGTCCATCTCTAATTTTCGCACTAAAAGCAAGTGACCGAAATCGTAACCTGTTATCCCTTCACAAAAAGAATTCAAAAATGTGAAAAATTATTTTTAAACCCTTGAAAAAGAAAAAAATTTTACATATCCGCAATAGAAAATGAAGGATTTATTGTACGTGCAAAGCACAACTTGTCTTTTGATAACATGAGTGGATAGCATACCAACCTTTACGTGTTTATAAAAGAGAAAGTTGAGTTAGTTGGAACTTTTGGGGTAATTTGTATAAATTCACCATTTTAAATTTATGGGGAGAAAGTATCAAAAATGAAATTAGGGCATTGCTTTTTGGAAAAAGGTTCGTATTTGAAGAATTGGGGAATTTTAAATAAATTTGAATTTGAAATTATTAATGGATAGTCATCGACCCTCGTGTATTATTATAATAATCAAATATTAGTATATAACATTCATGGCAATAACTAAATCTTTTTTTCAAAAACGCTTTAAACTGATTCCAAAAATCCTAAAACTTGATTTTAATTTGCGCTTGAGGGCAAGCTTAGTTTAAGTGTGGTGGGATTTGTAATGTGTATTTTTATACCCATTTTTAGGGTTTAAATCATCACAAATTCAATCAAATTTCACATAAAACGTATGAAAAAGACTCATAACTCATAAAACACAATTTGAAACCTCTTAATACATTTTTGTGCTATTTTACAGGCGAAAAGGCCATAAAATGAAGAATTGGACAAAAACGTAAATAATGGGCCAATGATGGCCAAATTCTCCCTAAAAACGCTCACATTTCCCATACATATAATTTCCTAACCCTAAACGATGGAAAACGTTGTTGGAAAAGAGAAAACATTGGAACGAGTAAGAAACGACCACAAAATGTTATGAAAACATCCACTGTCTCATGACGTTCTTCAGCCAAACCGATACGTGAACCGACCACGGTCGGTCCCAAAACAGAGAAGAAACGTCCACGTTTTTTATGACGTTTCGTATCGGAATGTGACGTTTCGTATCGGAATGTGACGTTCCGATCAAATGGATCCTAACCATCGTTTTACACCTCAACATAAACCTAGCAGCAAAAGAACAGAGAGAAAAATGACGCATCAAAATTCCGGTCAACCGTCGCAGTCAAAGTCAACTCTTTCTCTCTCAAAGCGCTGATTTTCCGAAATGCTCGGAATTGAACAAACTCACCACCATTTGACTCGTCTTGACAAGACAAGCACAACCGTATGATTAGTCACCGCTGGAACGGCCGGAGCTGGCCAGAAAACGCGAAAAACCTCCTGTCAGCCATGAAAATAGACCGTTTGAGCTGAGGAATTCTCGAGCTTTCCATTCCCTCCACAGACCTCTAATTGACAAAATTCCAACACCCCCTCTTTCCAACCATATAAAGAACTCATAAAATGATGAAGAATTGAGTGAGATAATCGAGTTTGAAATAAGTATTCGATGAAATTGAATTATGTTTTTGCTGAAATAACTCAATTCGAGCTGAAACTTCTCAAGTCCATAACTCACTCCACAGAGCTCCGTTTCACGTGAAACCAATTCCATTCTCTTCTTCTCTCTTTCCTCTTTCCATGGATATGAAGAACACCAAAAATGATGAAGAAATGAGAGAGATATTTGAGTTTGAAATGATGCCACTAAACCGTTCGACGAAATAACCAGATTTCAAAATAACCGCCAAATACTAAAATTCGAAATTCTCCCTCATTTTTCAACGGAATACAATGAAATTCGGTCCAGATCTTCAGCACAGTTCCTTGATCCTCCTAAGCCAATCACAAGCCCCAAAATATCCCTCAACTCTCTATATAAAGAACCGTATTTCAATCCATCAAAACACGCTCTTTCATCCATTCTCTCAAATCACTCATTCTCCCACTCTCCTTAACTTATACACCACTCTCCATTCATCTTCTCTAACCTCTACAATCTCCATTAATGAGTTTCAAGCTTTTTTGAGCTCTAATTTTCGTTTTTGAGTGAAATCATGCAATTCGGGGCTGATTTGGGGAAAAGTCGAATCGGTCGATTCTAGCTTAAATCGAGGTGCAATTGGAGCTTCAAATCAACTCAAGGAATGTCCTAGCTTGGATTTCTCATTGTGGTTTGATTAAATCCTCCTTAAATTCTTTCTTTTTCTCCTAATTTTTCAAATCTGAATTTTTGGTGTAAAATGATGAATTTGAGATCGAATCGTGTTTGTTTAATCATGATTGAGTAGATCTGTGTAGGGATAGATATTTGTGAAGGAATCACTTGAAATCTTGCTTTATTTTGAATCAATTTGACCGATTTGTGTAATTGTTCATATATCACTATTAAAAATGAAAATCGTTGATTTGATTGATTTGGCTGAATTTATTAGATCAATTAGACATATAATTGCGTGTGTATTATGACCAATTAGTCATTCAAGGTCTTGGCTGAGAATTTTGATTGATTAATTGAAGTTTTGGATTAAATTTTATGATTTGAACATGAGTTGGCTGATTTTTGTTTAGATCCAATTTTCGGTCCATTAATTGAGTTTTTCTAGCTTGAATTTACTTAAACTTGTTATACAAATCTTGAAGATTGAATATTCAGTGATTAAGGATGGTATTCTTGATCAAATACTCTTAAAAATCCCTATTTTTAAAACCAAAAATCAAACCCTAATCAGTTTCTGTTTGCTGCTATTTCATCTCTGTTTTTTCAGTCTTTTTCTCTTAATTTCGTGTCTATTTCAGATCTGAAAAATTAAATAAATATTTTTAAAATTTAGTTCGCATTTAGTAGATAATTTTCAACCCAAATTTTGCCCAATTCCAATCTGTAATCTGTGAGATATTAATTTTCCAAAATTGTAGTTTTTCTGTTTTTTTTAAACTTTTGTCCAATTTACTGTTTCTTTTCTTCTGAATTTTAAAAAATATAAAAACAAATAATAAAAATCCAAAAATAGTTCTATTTGAAGTAATTTGAAGTGTAGAATCCAAAGATGAATTTTAAAATTATAGTTGTTAAGACAGATTACGAGATATTATAATTTTTATGAGTACTGGTCTGTCAGAACCAGTTTCTGATCCATATCTGACTTTTCATTATAAATCTCAAACTACAAAACATCATTATATGAAATTTTAACAGATAATCAAAAACGTGATAATTGAATTTTTGTATGAATTTTGGGATTTTTCAAGTTCTGGTGATTTTTCTATAATTTTCTGAATTTACTGCTGAACCGATTTTGAATCTGAGATAAGTTCTGGACTGAATTGCAAATAACTCGAAAATCTTTAATAAAATAATAATAACAGTAAAGAACCACAGTATAGATCTCTCTTTCTAGTTTCCAACGGTATCTCATGAGCTGGATTCGGAGTTTATTTGGTCAAGTTACGAATTAAAACACCGAAGTGTGACGTGCTGAATTTTTACGATAAGGCTGAAAAGAAAATTTAAACTTGGAAATTTACCTAATAAACCTTGAAATAAAAGATTTTACACTAAAGAATAATCATTGAGACTAGTTAATACTTGAGGCCACACCTCCTTGTGTTCGACCCCTAAACTCGTTACCACTCATACTCGTAATTGATTAATAGGGAAATATAAATTGTTTTGTTAAATTGTGTGAAACTCAACGACGGTTTTAACGCGATTTACAATGCCGCAAGCTGTGGACGTGACTTTCTCCTCATCATGGAGTGTTGGGCACGCATCGGTGGTGTGTCCTGTCTGAGTGCAGGCACCGCATGCTTTTACTTCCATTTTGGTTCCCATGCATGACGCCATCATATTAGCCAAGCTATCTAATTTGGCGTCCATACCATTCACTCGCTTCTCCAAATCACAGTCTCTAATCTCACTAACTCCCCTAAGTCGATATCTGGTTCTACTAGATTGGGCATTTTTTGCCATGGTTTGTATCAAGGTTCGTGCTTGCCTAACGGTTTTATCTATGAAAGCACCCCCACTAGCAGAATCTACATTATCCCTAGTCTCTTGAAGCATCTCATCATACAAGTGTTGAATCAAGAGATTCTCTGGGACTTGATGGTTGGGACATTTTTCACACAACTTCTGGAAGCGATCATAGTACTCGTAGAGGGTTTCCCCTACTTCTTGTTGAATACTACAAATCTGCTTCCTAATAGAAGCGGTAAGAGAGACAGGAAAATACTTGTCTAGAAACAACTTTTGAAGTTCTACCCAAGTTGTTGGAAAATGTGCTAGATGGTAGTACCAGTCCTTTACTGGTCCTCGAAGACTGTATGAAAACAGTCGCAACTTGTAAGGACCTTCATCTTCAATCTCCGCTGGCATCATTGTTGCGGTGATATGGTTGAACTCCCGCATGTGAGAGTGCGGGTCCTCTCCGGCACTCCCATTGAAGGTCGGTAATAATTGAAGAAGACCCGTATGGATCTTAAAATTTGGGACCGGTGGTAATACAATACCATACTGGTTGGTGGCAAAATCAAAAGTAGATAAGTCCCTAAGTGTCCTATCCTCAAAATTAGCCATGACCGTAGTATTACCTTTTGTAGCGTGAGGAGGAGCTGGTGGAGTAGGAGGTTCGCTTTTGCTGTCCAAGTTCTCCACCTTTTCAGTTTCTTCGGCTGCTTTCGGTGCTTCCGGAATTGCTCTTCTTCGCTCCAGGTGTGTTCTCTCAATCTCCGGATCTAATGGTGCAAGTGGGAGATTAAAACTACGAGTAGCTTTCATGAACTGGAATCAAGTGTAAGAGAGAGAATTAGTGAATGCAAGTAATGCAGACTCAAAGTGAAAATAAATAGTATGACTGACTCTGACAAAAAGTGAAAGATAACAAAGGTAACGAAAGTGTGACTCTGACAAAAAGTAAAAAAAAAAAATGTGACTGACAAAAAGTAAAACGAATTTGGTTTACTCTGACACAAATGCAGACTACTGTACTACATAAGAGAAGTGTGAATATTGACCTAGACTAGTCGCGTTGCTAGCTCCCCGGCAACGGCGCCATTTTGATAAGATGTATTTTTGCAGTCGTTTTACGCTTACCAAAAGAAATTTATAACCCTAGACTTAACTACGATAAAGTAGACATTGGAAGTTGGGGTCGAACCACAGAGAGCTCTTTAGACTAAACCAGGTAAAAAGATTACTCCTCTAATGAAAACGGACTCGAACAAAAACAGAAAACTAAAATAAAGAGAAACCAATACCATAAATAAAACCAAACACAAGACCTAAAACAAGACACACAATTGGGGGTGGGTGGGGGGGGGGTTGTTGATTGGTTGATTGCAACAAAATGAAAGTAACAAATAAAGAGAAAACTTAAAGTAAAGACTAAGAGATGTGGTGGTTTTGTGAAATGAGGCATAGTTTCGTGTAGTGAATTTGTGTGTAACTTTATCCTTGATTATAATAATGAATTTGGAATTAATATCTTAAGTGCAGTAAGATGAGCTCTAACCGATAAATAACTCAAACGATAAGATAGAATTTTAGTTTAGATGAGCTCGTAAATAAAAACACTAACCTACTTGAATATCATAACCAATTCAATAGGAATCATTGGTTATTTAAACAAATCAAAACCTCCTAAACAATGAGCTTGTACAGAACTGTTTAGTTCGTTATGAGTTATTTGCACTTGGCTATTATTCAAATTCTAATGGAAGCTATTGAGCAAAGCAACCAAAGGAATTTTGTGGCCCTTGTTAATTACTACTGAACATAGAATTGACCGAAATAAACTTAAAACAATTCATTGAGCATGAAAGATAATAAGTAAATAAAAACAGAATATAACCGTTCAAATGAAATTCATTATTAATGGTCTCAAAAGTTACAACACAAAAACATAAACACTAACTATGCCTCGAAGGGCTTACTCGAAATACATGGAAAATAAAGAAAATAAAATATTGATAGAACCCATTAATGAAGCGTGGATGGAAGGGTGAAGCTTGCTTGACTTGCCCAACTCCAAGAGAGAGAATGATGAAGTTCAAAAGTGATTAGAATGGATGCCTTGCACCTGGTTATATAACCCTCTCAAAAGGTGATCATGAGGGATGAATGAAGATCCATGCAAAGAGTGTGAAGGAAGCATGGCAAAGGCATGAAGAGTGCATGCAAAGTGCATGAAAGATCTGTCCAGAAGATGGTCAATTTGGGTCATGTAGACTTCGGAATTGGGCTCTGGTGATATAGAATGAATTGTGGGCTTTCTTCTTTCCAACGGTATATAGTATGCATATAGAGGAGGCCCAGATTATGAGTTATGGCCGAAATACTGAGACTGTGTCGGCAGGCCCGAGTCTTGATTATTATCTCTCTCTTGTGCTCCAACTTCTTTTCCCCAAGTTATGCTCCATCTAAATTGCACCCGAAATCACATAAATATCTTATTAGTAGTATCAACATTCAAGTTATGATTATTATCCATTTAAACACATATAATGGTGCAATATTACATATGTATAGGGTATAAAATGTGTATAATTAATGACTTATCAGACATTAATAACTCTTATTAATTTATTTGAGTATGGCCATACATTTCTTCAGTTCAATTCATCAAGAGGCCTAAAGATATCTCTCTCATTTATGAGAGGAACAAATTCCGTCTTGATTGCACTCATCCCTCTACATGATTCATTGTATACCTAATCATAACCGTCGTCACCACTCGATTAAAAGAAGTGTTAGATTATATTAAAGTATAAAATTACTCATGTTGGGAACCGAGACAATCTCAGGTCAAAGGACTATAAATACTTTATGTTACAAGAATCGCTAATGACGTAAAACATGTAGCATTCTTATGGCGGGTCGGTCCAAAGATATGGTCTCTAACATATACCTATGTTAATGACTTGATAACTATTTATCCATGATCAGTAAAACATAATCATCAGTCAACTAATATACCGGTGTACATTTATAGCTTGTATATAAATATATATTTATATGTATCTGCAAGTATATTTGTCTCCACAAATATCCTATAAATGACCAGGGACGATTTAGAATAGCATTCATAAAACTTTATAGTTTTACTATCAAAGTCACGCACTTTGATAAAATAAAGCTGAATTGCATATTCATGATCTATTTTAATTATATTAAAATAATACGCACATATTATATGAAATATCTTAGAATAAATATTATGTTTATTATTACAATCCATCATCTAGGTCACAAACACTTTGGCCTAGCGCATAACACCATCATAAATCCCATCTTGGTCACTCACATTCCTCGTCATGATTCAGTGCATACCTATTGATGACCTTAATAATCATCCCGTTACGGATGACGTAGGATCATATTAAAGTATGCAGTTCCACATGCAGGAATCCATGGTGACCTCAGGTCGTAGGAACAAGCTCACTATTCATATGAGAATCACTAATGACATATATCATGTATATTCTCATAGTGTGGTCAGTCCAGCACGTGTTCTCTAACACGAACCTATATTCCAGACTTGACATCCCTATGTCCGTGATCAGCAGAACATGATCATCCAGTCTGCGAATATACTAGTGTAGATATGTAGCTTCTTACTTGAAGTATGTTTATCTCTATAAACATCCCACATATCACTAGGGATGGTTTAGAATGTCACTCGTTGGTTCATAGTTCTACTATCAGAATCACTTATTCTGATGACGTGAACCCGAAGTGACATTCGTGGTTGATATAAAAAATTTACATTCACAATCCGTACACATAGATATGTAAGAAACAACCTTTATTGAATAAATAATAATGTCTTAATACATAATCCATTTCCTAGCACAAATACATTTGGCCTAGGGCACTAATCCTACAGATCAAACATAAGATGTTTGATTGAGCAAATTCAGCACACAGTCCGTTCGAACGGACCATATATGGTATATGCTGATTCCTTGGCATCTATTCGAACGGACCATATATGGTTTCTGCTGATTCCTTCCTAGCCAAAGTTTTTATTGATGGAAATACTAGTCTGTTCGAACGGACAGTGCGCGGTCTAGAGTTTTTAGTTTAGGAAACTAAGTAATCATTGGCCTCCCTTGCTAGTATAAATAGAGGGGCAACCCCCTCTATTTTACAAAAAACACAAGTTTTAGAGGCAGCCATAATACTCAGAGAGAGAGAGAGAGAGAGAGAGAGAGAGAGAGAGAGAGTGAGAGAATTTATTGAGGGTTATTTTCGGAATAGAGGGGCAACCCCCTCTAGCAGAGTCCGGTAATTTCGTCTGTCTGAGTTTTGCGTGGATACGAGTAAAGGTTCTCTAACTTAAGAACTTACGAGCGATTCTTCTTGAACCCTAGGAGAAGAAAGGAGATTCGCGGAGTCGAGCTTTTGAAGTAAGGAAGGTGAAGGTTGCAAGACGGATGTTCATTTTAGACCTACATCCGCTTTTCTTTCCCGGATTAGTGTAATCAGAGGTAAAATTTTAATACATAATCTCGTATTTTTATTTCCTTGATGATAATCCTAGGGAGGGTTGAACCCGTAGGTTCCGTTGCGCACGTATCGTACATGACTACGGGTTCCTACCAATGGCATCAGAGTGTTTGTTAAGAAAATAATCATTGATTATTTTAAAAAGTTTTGTAAATCCTAGTACAATAATTATAGGGTTTTTGAAAAATTATTTTAACATCACGGAAATAGTTTCTAGGAAATATAATATTGGATATTATGATTTCCTGGAATTTTGAGAAATAATTTTTCGAAATATGTTTTGAAAACAAAACTAAAAGAGAAATTCTAGCCTGGTCCGTTCAAAGGGAATGTTAATCGGTTCAAACAGAGAAGGTATGGCTTTGGTTCTGGCAGTTGGTCTATTCGAACGAACTGATGATTCGTTCGAACGGAAGCATGTTGGAAATTATAGAAAACCCTAATTTTATTTTTCAAAAAATTTGAATTCAATATAGTATGAGCCTTACATCTTTGATGTATTCTTGATGTGTGATTGTTTGTGATATGTGAGTATTGTAATTTTATTTTTTCTATTAATGGCAACCAGTTAGTTGTTCAAAGTTGTAATTTACTTTTCGAGTAATATGATAGTTGTTAGGTTCGAATTTAATTCAAGACTACGAGATGAGGCGAAGTTTAACCTTATAATCTTCACTAAAAAACAAAGTATTTTTTTTTTAGTAAAATGGAGCTTAATTTCAATTCAAATAGAGGGCTGTTGTTTTGCAGAAATTCAATTTTTCAGAAAATGAGAAATTTTGTGGAACTTAAACATACTGTTATTTAGCAAAAAAAAAAGTTAGAAATGTTCATAATAAATTGAGATTCAGTATGAAGCACATCCATATGTTGGTCTACAGTGCACCAAGTTCAAGCATTCTGTTTTAATGTGTACATGTGTTTGGCTCTTGACAAAAGAACCAGGCAGCCACACACCAAATCGCCCTATTTTAATTAATACAAGAAATAGCTCGTGCTTGCGCGCGAGATTTTTTTCATTAATTAAATTTATAAATGATATTATTATGTTATATAATGATCTGCATGGCATTATATAATTGTATGTGCTTTTGTAGAAACCTCTATAGTGGTATCTTTTATATTATAACTTTGGAAAATCTGAAAGCGCGATAGGGTTGAGCACGCCCAAAATGCAACCGTATACTATTTCTTTCACATTTCAATATACGTTTTATTTTCTATATATTGATTCATTATTTTACGTACATATTGTATTACTGCCTCTCAAAAAATAAATTTTATCTATTGTTTTGTTTAATTTAATATACTTTTTGTCGCCTCCATATACTGTCGTGCTGATGACGGAAAACCCGTCGTGCAACATCAGAACCCTATAACTTTTGTATGCACAAACATGAAATTGCGCTTTTTTTATGAAATTTTAACACTATATAAAACAAAGCCCATCCTATTTATACAAATAGGAGAATATGTGATTTTTTTTAATTGTTTATACAGATGTATATGTTCTTATTAACATTAGAACATATTTTTTTATGACCAATTCATTTTTACTTATATTATTAAACTCATTGCCTTGTTATTTTTTTTTCCTTTTGAGACAAATATTTTGCATGGTTATTGAAAACTATAATATATGTTTTCCATAAATTGGAAATACCTTCATAATAAAATAAATAAAAATATCTAAATTTTGTAGAGATAAATGATCCAATTGATGTCAAATGGATTTGGTAATATATTATATATTGAGAAAACCATCTAAACTTGCATGCCTAAAATTGGGCTCTATAATTTTTAGAAAAAAATATTTTTACTGAACTTGAGTAAAAACATATATTATATATTTCATAAATATGTAGAATAAAAGGAGGAGAATTATTGTAGGTTCATATTGGCCCAATAAAAAACTTGCAATTGACGAGTTATATGAGCCATTGGATCAAAATACAAGGGTTGAGAATTAAAAAGTTTATGTGGCACAATATAATGCAAGTACCGTAAAAAAAAACCTTCTAAATTTATAATATATATATATATATATATATATATATATATATATATATATATATATATATATATATATAATAGGATAGATTTATATGAAAGTTTAGATAATATATTGTATTAATTATGATAATAAAATTATAAATCAGTACCACAATATGAAAACGTCAAAAGCAATACCAAATCTCAAATCTATTACTTCTTGTGAAAAAATAAAGGAATTTTTTCAATCATACCGAACATCTTAAAAAAGAACAAAAATAAAACTTGGTGATGCTAGTCACATACTGCTCCACAGATAATAGCTCAAAACATCAAAACTTTACTGAACAAGCTACATAATTGCTAATATATTCTAGTTTCTACTACATAGACACTGCCATTACAACTATTTACATTACTCAAAATTGATATCATGTCATGCGAAACTCTTCATTAATTGGAATTCCTAAATTTCAAATTCCGCAATAAGAAGTCACATAAGATATGTCAATATGATAGCGACCCATGACTATCACCTAAAGCCTAAAAAGCGAATGGGAAATAAGCAAAAAAGCTCCTGCATTATGCCGAAATTTCAAAAAAAGAAAACCTAGACAACTTAAAATCGCAAAATGAACCCTGCATTCATACGCAATTCAAAACTAGTCCCTAATGTGACATTAAACTTAACATCACTAACTGAAGTATTAACGGTGCTAAGTCTAGCCTTACAACACGGACTATATTTTCGAATTTCTTTTAGAATGACAAGACTACTTTGAAATTTTCAATACTGCAAGGGTTTGTTCGCAAAATTCTGAAAACCAAAAACTATCTACTCCTCCATCTCTTCTTCGTCTTCATCATCATCATTATTATCTCCATTATCAAATCCGCCGCCCATTTCACACAATTTCTCCCAAATCCAGTCAGGAACCGACACAACAGACAATCTTGGTTGCCGCAGCAAAGCAAAGCTTTTCAATTCCTTCTCTTTTTCAGCTGCCTTTTTAATCTCCTTCAATTCGATGTGGTGTTTCATCTCCCCCATCTCCTTCACATCCACCGCCCCATCAATTTCTTCATCTCCAATCAAATACCTATTATTCAAAATTATAATTTCAAAATAATTGTTTGAATTCTCTCCAATCTAATACCTTCTCATTCCATTACTGAGACCGTTAGAGCTCAATGTCCAATATCGAGGCTATCAACTTATATATACAAATCTGAAAATATGATGGAAGAAATTGTTGAGGAGTTGAAATTTTACACTACCATGGTTTGATGACCTGTACGACGCCGACGATCTGACGGGCGGAGACGGAATGGTAGAAGAAGGAGAGATCGCCGGGGCGCATGGATTTGAGGTGGTTGACGGCCTGGCGGTTCCGCACGCCGTCCCACTGAGAGACGCCGCCGTTGGCCCGCTGATCGTCCCACGACCACTCTCCTGGCTCCGTCTTGAGTAACCAGTAGCTCCTCTTCTTCCCTTTCGCCATTGATTGAGGGTGGAAGTTTTGACTTGCAGAAGGAAACGAAGGGTTTGGGTGTTAGATAAACCAGCATGGTTTAGAAGCTGATGAAATTAATGTTTGGATTTAAACGGGCCCGTTTAGGTTGCCAACAACGTTTGATTAGATTTGTATGCAGTAATTCTAAGTATAATAACAGGCAAGAATAAAATAGAATAAAACCACATGATTTGATCCCGAAAAATACCTCTACACAAGATCTCCAGTACACACCCCTTTAATTCATTTCATTTTCATTCATAAAAAACTCTCCTTTCTGTTTTCCAACTCCCACTTCCCAGCCATCTCTCTCTCTCTTAGGCCCCTTTAATTCATTTCATTTCCATCTATAAAAAACTCTCATCTCTATTTTCCCAACTCCCACTTCCCAGCCATCTCTCTCTCTTTTAGATATCTTTGGAGAACCTTAACAGCTAAGCTCTGGCGCTGGATCCAGGCCTGAAAGGAATCGACAAATCTGTTTTGCTTCCGGAGTGAATTTCTAGGGGAGACTTAACGGATCGGAAGAAATTGTCGGGTTCAGCCACGAGAGTGAGAATGATTTGGCTCTAATGGTGAGTGTTTTTTTGGATTGATTTATTTAACATGGCGGTAATTCAAGCCTAGAGATGTTTATGTTCTTTTTGGTCAATGTCATGATATAATCAGGTTAGGATTTCTGTTCAAGTTTAAGCTTGATTAGCTAACCTCTTTGCTTCAAATTGGGGTGTACTAATGGTTAATTGATTATTTATTAGTGTAATTGTGGTTTAGTTCTATGTGGAACTATCAATTGAGGATTAACAACTAAAATTGCAATCCATTCTTCATGAAATTGCAATTCAAGATTCCCCCGATAGATAGTTATAAATTCACATTTTGATTGGAAATAAAGAGAGATGATCGACTCAGTTAAGCCATGACTGTAGATATAAAATACTTACTAGAAGATTTTAGCGTATTTTTCGGTGAATTGGTGTTTAACTAGAGTTGATTAAGGTTAAATATGAACTTAAATGAAGCCAAATTTAGATCATTCTAACAGATAGAAGACATTAATCCAAAATTACAATGAATACCATGACCAAAGATGAGATTTGTGCAACTTCTTTTATTGATTAAACCAAATATATTTTGCTACCTTTACGTCCGCGCAGAATTGATTGCATGATATAATGATTTGTGCATATTTTTTATTTGAAGGTGATTTGTGCGTATTTTGTCGGATATATATGGTTTAGGGTCTTAAGAGATGAAGATAATTGTCATGATGAAATGAGAGTCGAATTTTCTAGAATTCACTGTAGTGAAAACATTTTTTGGGTAGGTGGAAACTGGTTTAAGAATGTATAGGTTTTGAAAAATTAGCATAATAAACTTTCTTTTGTATATTATAGTCACTAATATTCTTTACTGACTTAATAGGGAGCTCCTGGAAAAAACAAAAAGAGAAAGATAGAGAGGAAGATTGTGTTAAGCCGAAAATGAAAGTCACCGTCAGAATTGCAACATGCTAAGATCGAAAGTCCTAATGAGAAAGTAGAAGATGAAAAAATAAATTATTGAAATATGTAATTTTTTTTGGTCCCTTGTGATGTTCTCTTATGTGATTATTCTATATATAAAGCAAACGTATGCATATTCCAAGTTTTTCATAATGAATGAAATAATGCATTTGATTGATGTAGTAGTATTTTGTTAATTGAACTCATGTGTCTTATAAGTTTATGTGCATTTGTTATTTATTACTTAACTGTCAAATTTGTAAATATGGTTCGTGATCAACGATAATTGTGTCAATGATGGTTTAAATATGTATCACCTCTAAATTTGTCACATGATATATTATTTCTATTAGCCTACCTGTTTTTACAAATCTTTTTGCGGTAATGATAATTATTTTGCTGTGAATATACACCTATAAGTACATAAATTTATCCTTTTATATTACCAGAATATACTCTTGTTTTTAATATACTTATTTTTTACAAATCTTCGCAGTAATCGCGGTAATGATAATTATTTTTCTATTGATATATTTTTATAAGTAACTAAATTCACCCTTTTATATTACCAAGAATATACTCTTACTGTTAATATACTTGTTTTTCTACAAATCTTCATGGTAATGATAATTATTTTGTTATGAATATACCTTTAAGTACCTAAATTCACTCATTTATATTACCAGAATATACTCTTACGTTAATATACTTTTTTTACAGATTTTTGCGGTAATGATAATTATTTTGTTATAAATATACACCTAAATATATATCTAAATTCACCCATTTATATTACCAGAATATACTCTTGATGTAAATATACTTGTTTTTTAACAAATCTTCGTGGCAATGATAATTATTTTGCTATGAACATATACCTATAAGTACCTAAATTCATCATTTTATACTACCAGAATATTCCTTTGTTGTTAATATACTTGTTTTAACAAAATTTTCCCGGTAATGGTAATTATTTGTTATAAATATACACATATAAGTACCTAAATTCATCCTTTTATATTACAAGAATATTAATTTGCCGTTAATATACTTTAAAAAAAAAATCCGATAATGATATTTATTTTGCTATGAATATACACATAAAAGTAACTAAATACACCTTTTTATATTACCATAATATTTCCCTACTGTTAATATACTTTTTTTACAAATTTTTCCCGACAATGATAATTATTTTGCTGTGAATATACACCTATAAGTGCTTAAATGTACCTTTTTGTAATACCAGAATATTCCTTTACCGGTAATAAAACCATTACTTCTTCACATAATCGAGAATATTCACATCTAGTTGTAATAACTTCAAAAAAATCGTGATTTTAGATGAACTTTTTTTTTGCACTTTCTCTTCTTTTATAGTACAAAATGAAGAGACAACTAGGATTGATGATTACAGTACGAATATGTTGAATATGTGGAATTTTTTGTATTTGATTTGCTAGTTGGAAATATATTTGAAAATACAATTGCAAATAAGTCGATTCTTCTGTGTGAAGATCCAAATAAAATATGTTATAAAGTGGTTCATGGCTATGACAATATGAAAAATATACATGATCAAATCTCAAATGAAAGAAGAAACAAACACATTTGGTTTTTTGAATATTTGTTTGAAATAAACTTTCGTTGTCTTTATATGTTCTTTTCTAGAGATTTTGTAGTGATATTTGTGAGATTTGTTGGATGATTTATTTCCTGACAAATACGATTTTTTGTTGTCTTTATGTGTAATGTTATATTTTTCATAAATATAATTTTTTGTATTTATTTTGGTAAAAATAGTTTCAAAATCAATGAATTCATCCTTTATTTCTATTACCAGAATTTACTCTTTTAACGTACATAATTTACCAGAATTTACTCTTAAAACGTACATAATTTAGCAGAATTTACATTGTTAACGTACATATTTTACCCGAATTCCAAGAACCCGGTTGTCTACGTTCTAACACTGTCAGCCTCGCAAGTACTTGATATTTTGAGAGGGTGAGATTTGCACAGAGATGTATTTTGTTGTCTTTTTTTTTATAAGTTTCTCAACTTAATATTCATTTTTTTATAAAAATAGGTTATTGGAACTTGCTTGCTCCTGCTGAAAAGGGATTTATGTCTCTTGCCGCAGGATAATTGGACATTCATTTTTCCATCTTACTCGGTACTGATAATTCTTTTGATATGAATGGACTCCTTTAAGTACCTAAATTCACCCCTTCATAGTACCAGAATATACCCCTGTTATGAATGGACTCCTTTAAGTACCTAAATTCACCCCTTCATAGTATCAGAATATATCTTTATTATGAATGGACTCCTTTAAGTATCTAAATTCACCTCTTCATTGTACCAGAATATGCCCTTGTTATGAATGGACTTTTCTATGAATAATTCATGTGGTAAAGATTTGTTTTTATCCAAGAATATACACTTGTAAGTAACTTTTAAGAGATTTAGTCATTCAACTTTACGTACTGAAGTTTTCATTTTTATTTTCAGGAATTTCTTATACATGAGATTAAACACAAGGAATGCTACGCTCGTGTGCCATCCTTGTACAACAAGGAGATCGAGAATTCGAAGCATCTATTTTATATTCTGAAGAGTGAATCTTGTGATGGCTTGTAGTGGTGGCTGCTGCATACGAATTTGAGAGCCAAGTTCATCAAATTGTATGAACCATGTGGTCATGGAAGTCACAAAGCACAAACCATGAAGTACTACAGATGGTTGAAGCGCTTCCTCGATTGGAGGTTCGCACATATACTAAAGCATTTTTTTCTAATTTAAATATGTGAATCTACACAAGATTTAAATATGTGAATATACTTTGTTATATTCAACGTTTTTTTTCTGATTTTAATTAATTGTTAGGTTCGGGAATGATTGGGGGTGTGTTCCTATTGATATTGCCAAAGAAGATAAAGTCACCTTATAGGAAAAAGTTCAAAATTCAGGATTAATAGTACTTATATTAATTTATGTGATTCTGAACGATGGCGAAAAAACTTTACAGACGTAAGGATATTGTTTGTCTCCTATTATAATTATATTCTACTTTTTATTACAATAATCTCAATCTTTTTATTTATTTTTTTTTTTGCAGCAAGAATCAGATGTTGATCGGATAATTTTTGTGTCGGGTCTTGGACGTGCATAACGCAGCGGAAAAACAAAAATTTCATCCAAAACCAATCCGAGGATCCGTGCGTATCGATTAAATCAAAGAAATAAATCTTAAAGATACCTTTCGGATTACGCTTAATCCGTGACGCTCAAACCATGCATATTGTCCATGCGCCTCTAAACCGGTTACCATCCTAACTGATTTTCCGCCCGTCTAGGCTGTCTAGGTCGGGTCGTGCGGAAGTCATCTACCGCACACACAATCGGTCTCCACCAAAACTCTCAATAAACCGTTCTCATCTTCTTAGGCCGAATAGATCACAAGCGCCGAAATTACGAACGCCTCTACCGGTGTCCACACAAACAAACTTCTTAAAACGGGAAGAAGAACAATATATATACTAGTAGCTTGTTCTCCTCTTACATAAGAAAAACTCTTTTTTTCTTCTTACTTTATCTTCAAAAAGATGTATATAATTCCTCTCATATAATCACACCCTTTCATTTTGTCATACAAAAGAAGGCACCCTTTCGTAGATATACAAAAAGGAAAGAACCCTTTCATAATTTTGTCACACAAATGAGAAAGCATATTTTTCTCTCTTTTGTCTCACAAAAGAGAATGAGAAATAATGAGAGAAAGAATGATGTGGTCTATAGAATTTGGAGCCCTCTATGTCCTTATATAGAGGTGAAGAGTCATGTCTCCTCACACTAAAAGATGTGTATGACATCACTCATCATTATCCATATGCCATCATCTAGACTCTTCTAGATTACATGATCTTTCGTGCTCATAGTCTTTATATACATATATATCACATCTTATCACATAAGATGACAATATATTTTGTGACATTCTTATTCAACTCATCATATAAGTCGTTAGGATTTTCTGCGCCCATTTCAGTTTGTTCTTTGTGTGTGACCCTGTATTAAAATGACAAGCATATTCATGGTCTATTTTAATTATATTAAAATGACCTATACGCACATATTATATGAAATATCTTAGAATAAATATTATGCTTGTTATTACAATCCATCATCTAGGTCACAAACACTTTGGCCTAGGGCATAACACCATCAATCTCCCACTTGCACTAGGCCAAATCAACCAAGTATCTCATACGCATTGATCTATGTGGTATCACATACCAGTTGACCTAACATGATCACCATCATTTAAGGGATTGGATTCTTAAATGGATTATCAAACATTGTTGTATGCAAATACTTTGCATATTTTTATGTCCACCATAATCTAAGAAGAATACTTTATCCTTCTCAAGTATATAATCATACTCTTGATTAATATTTAGTGACTTTCACTAAGATTAAACTTATGTGTGCTTATTACACTTAATTCACATCATATGTAATTATGCTCCCACTGAATTTCTTGTCAACATAAGATTTATCTTTAATTTTTGATAAAACCAAACTGTTTGGTTATTTCATCAAATAATAAATATTCAGCTAGAGATATTTGCTTTAATTCATAAATGAATTTATGCAACTTGCAAACTCTTTTCAAAATTTTTTTTAGGATAGACAAAACTCTCAAGTTGTATCATATACATACTTTCATATGTTTCTATTAAGAAACAATGTCTTGACATCCACTTGGCATCTTTTATAGTCATACTATGAACATATGCCCAAGAAAATTCTGAAATACATAAGCATGATGACTTGAAAAAATATTATCATAGTCTATCTATACTATGAGTTTAACTTAACCACAAATCATGCATTATATGTTTGCACATTATCCATGTCGGTCTTTCTTTTAAAACTGTATTTCCATCTGATGGATCAATCAAATTCAAAACTTGATTGTCTGACATGGTTTACATCTCAACTTTCAAAGTCTCTAACCATTAGAGCCTTGACTCATCATAGTCTATTAGTAGAATGTGGACTCATCATCTATGAGTACGAAATTTTTATCATTAGACATGAAAAATCTATATTTTTCGGGTCTGCGATAAATTCTAATAGATCTACATGAATACATTTATGTTATATACTCAAACTCTTCAACATCTTGAGAGTCTAGTTGATTAATTGCGGACTCAATCACTAGTTAAAATTTGAATGAATTTCGATCCGAGCATTACTGTCAGTATGTGGAATTTGAACTTTTCAAATTTACTCCCACTAATTCTTTTGGAAACACTTCTTCCAAAGAGATATAATTTTCGAGTAACAAACACTTTGTTCTCATATTAATTATAGAAGTAATATCCTTTACTTTTCTTAGGATATTCCACAATAAGCACTAATCCGATTAGATGCATGATGCTTCAATTAAATATCATATCCTCAAATCTTGATAAAAGATAATCTGATACACCTACCAGTCCATATCGCATATGGAGTCTTTTACAACTGCTTTGGATGGAATTATATTCAGTATGAACGCAATAAGAGCGTAACCCCGAAAGAAATAGAAGACATATTTGACTCATCATAATCGAACTATATCTAATAAAGTTCGATATCATTATCATGATCATCAAACACTTGGTTCTCAACTCCTCGATCTCATCAAAGAAATTTGATTTTTCAAAGCCAAGTTTATTGTCTACTTCATAATTTGAAAGTTTTGAACTTTTCAAAATATTCAAATTTATTGTTTGAATAAAGTGATGATGTATTTTTCTCTAGCACATTCACTCATTGATGAACATACATCACTATGTATGAGAGCCAATAAGTAACTTGCTTTCACCTTACTTTGTGAAATACGTATATGTCATCTTGTCTAATAAATAAGTTACACATGTTTCAAATAATTCAAAATCAAATGAATTTGAAAATCCATCTTAATGGATTTAATAAATGTTCATCTTATTTAAGTAGACCAAGCGACAATGCTAGATTTAAATTCTTAATATTAATGTTATAGATTGACTTATAATTATCTTGTTCGAAGAAAATTGACACATATGGTAATTTTTCTATTGGAACATTTCCAAAGAAAATTGACATTTGTGAATGGTGAAATTATTATTCTCAATAATAAATTAATAACTATTCATGGATAAACTCGAACTATAGATAATACAAAATTTATTGTCGACATTAAATAACAATTATTTATGTCGGCGATAAGTCTAAAAAGACTGTAAATAAATGAGTTACTTAATAAAATGCAACAACTTTTGCTACATTTGTCACTCATATGTTAACATTATATTTACTCAATAGTCCACAAATTTGTCAGCACATTTTCATAAATGTGTGATTCACATCGTGTATCTAATACACATGATGTGAAATAGACAAGTTAATTTCTATAACAAAAATACTTGAAGCGATAGTCACACTATCCTTTCATTCCCTTTTTCATATCTTCTTGAGAAATTATAGTTTCTTTCAATGAACCGATTCACTACAAAAGATACTAATTTCTTACCTAAGGCCGAAGCCTTAGCAACATCTTGCCCTTATCTTTGGGAGTACTTTTTACGTTCCTATTAAGCACAAGAACATTATTGACAGCACTTGTCCATGTTCAATTTAAAGATTATAAGCATCTTATGCTATCTGTCCTTCTCAAGTACCTATTGTGAGACATAAATAGATATACTATTCGAATTGAATAATATACAAATACTATTATTCTTTAAATATTTCATATAATGACTCCCACTATTTTTAATCAAATCAATAACCCTCAATCGCATTGATTCGGAAGCTTTCAATCCATGAAGTTTCATAGTGAGACAAGATCCATATTTCAATTAACTCCTAAGTGAGCTTTGACACATTGCCCAGAACTTAACTTATTTAGGTAGGAATAATTCCAATTGTATCTCATACAACTCTTGAACAACATAGGATAAACATCATATGCCCGACGTATATATCCTATCGTATGTCCCGAGCCCAAGTCCGACTTGATAGTCTAGTTAAATCAAAGCATGTCTAATCATCAGCAAAATAGTATCCAACACACTCAGCTTTGGCATGACCTATGTTGGCTCCCATTTCCCACATTCTCTCCTCTTAGATTGTCCCTACATACCCAGCTTTGGCATGACCTATGCAGGGTCGATCAGAGTATCGAGAGATTTAGACTTATGGAAGGCACTTCATGACTTAACATTATTTTGAGGGATTTTATTTAATATTATATGTTATTATGCAATATTCAAAGAACATCACATGTACTAATAGAATAAAGATAATAACAATGATATATCATGGCCTTGATCTTTACGAACTAACATAAAGATTTCCTAATATATGTTTCAACTCCATGAAATTTTTCTTAGATTGTATTTGGAAATCTTATCCCCATGTATAGAAATCGATGAACTCTTTCATTGCCATGATGTGTGGTTTAAAATAAACTTGTCATCTTAATGATGTAATCATGATGGACGATGAACTTCTTC
The DNA here is from genome assembly GCA_024447665.1 of Juncus inflexus. Lineage (NCBI taxonomy): Eukaryota > Viridiplantae > Streptophyta > Magnoliopsida > Poales > Juncaceae > Juncus > Juncus inflexus. The sequence continues at coordinate 10,683,333 of JAJHPC010000010.1, forward strand.
ATCTCAATGATGTATGTGTTATGCCTAATGAACTCTCTCATTATATCAACACATATCAACAAATATATCAAATATAAACATAATCATATTATGTTTCGATTATTTACCCATTTATAAAATATATCTATATATGGCTTACGAATGTGAATTTGGGGCGCGGTCATCATTGTCAACATTTGACAGGTCAAAACTCAATGTTTGATTTGATCAACATTTGACTCAGTCATCGATCAACATTTGACAAGGTCAACAGTCAATGGTCAATATTTTGACCAGGTCATGATCAACTTTTGACCAATTTAATGGTCAACAATCAAGAGGTAAATTAGTGTAGTCAACTGTCAATAATTAACAGTCAATACAATCAACAGTCAACATAGTCCATAGTTAACACGTGGGTCAACAGTCAACTGTCAACATGATCAACATGGTCAACACCTGGTCAACTTTGTCAACACACATTTTTCTACACATTAATACATCATAGGCATCTTTTCTTGAATTCAATACATCACATTCAACTTTTCATGAAATAATGCATCACATACACCATTTCAAAAAGGCAATTCATGGTATGCACCCTTTTATGAAGACACAACTATTCAAGAGGTCGCAACTCTTGTGATTGCACCTTTTCGGTCATACCTCTTAGTTGCGCATGTCGATTACACCCGTTGGTCACACCTCTTTCCAACGCTTAGTCTTTCCTCAACGTTCGTTTTTGGAATGAATCTTCTGCACTAGATGAAATTATGGTCGCAACCGTTAGTCGCAACCTATTGGACGTGATATTTGGATCATGTCCATTGGTCACACCCTTTAGTCACACCCTTTGGTCACACTCATTCGTCGCAACCTTATGGACGTGACATTTGGATCGCATCCGTTGGTCACACCCTTTGGTCGCACCCTTTGGTCGCATCCATTGGTCGCAACCTTTCGTCGCGTCTTTTGGATGTGACATTTGAATCGCATCCCTTGGTCACACCCATTAGTCCCACCCTTTGGTCGCATCCGTTAGTCGCAACCTTATGGACATGACATTTGGGTCGTATCCGTTGGTCACACCCTTTAGTCGCACCCTTTGGTCGCACCCATTCATCGCAACCTTATGGACTTGACATTTGGATCGTATCCGTTGGTCACACCCTTTGGTCGCACCCTTTGGTCGCAACCTTTCGTCGCGTCTTTTGAATGTGACATTTGAATCGCATCCCTTGGTCACACCCGTTAGTCGCACCTTTTGGTCGCACCCTTTGGTCGCATCCGTTGGTCGCAACCTTTCGTTGCGTCTTTTGGATGTGACATTTGAATCACATCCCTTGGTCACACCCACTAGTCGCACCTTTTGGTCGCACCCTTTGGTCGCATCCTTTGGTCGCAACCTTTCGTCACGTCTTTTGTATGTGACATTTGAATCGCATCCCTTGGTCACACCCGTTAGTCGCATCTTTTGGTCGCACCCATTCGTCGCAACCTTATGGATGTGACATTTGGATCGTATCCGTTGGTCACACCCTTTAGTCACACCCTTTGGTCGCAACTCTTGGACTCAACTTTTGGATCGCATTCCTTAGTCACACCTTTTAGACGCAATCCTTGGTCGTGACCTTTGGATCATATTTCTTGGTCGCAACTATTGGATACAACACTTGGATGCAACCTTTGGAAGGTATCCCTTGGCGGCAACTTTTGGACAGAACTTCTGGATCACATCTATTCATCGCATCTTTTCTATTAAGAATATTCAACACTTGAATACTCTATATGCAAGCCTTATAATTATAAATAGTATCTAAATAGTATATATCACATATATACCGACTCAGTTTAACCGAAACATGCACGTCGCTCTGATACCACTGTTGGGTCTTGGACGTGCATAACGCAGCGAAAAAACAAAAATTTCGTCCAAAACCAATCCGAGGACCCGTGCGTATCGATTAAATCAAAGAAATAAATCTTAAAGATATCTTTCGGATTACGCTTAATCCGTGACGCTCAAACCATGCATATTGTCCATGCGCCTCAAAACCGGTTACCATTCTAACCGATTTTCCGTCCGTCTAGGCTGTCTAGGTCCGGTCGTGTGGAAGTCATCTACCGCACACACAATCGGTCTCCACCAAAACTCTCAACAAACCGTTCTCATCTTCTTAGGCCGAATAGATCACAAGCACCGAAAGTACGAACGCCTCTACCGGTGTCCACACGAACAAACTTCTTAAAACGGGAAGAAGAACAATATATATGCTAGTAGCTTGTTCTCCTCTTACATTAGAAAAACTCTTTTTTTCTTCTTATTTTATCTCACAAAAGATGTATATAATTCCTCTCATATAATCGCACCCTTTCATTTTGTCATACAAAAGAAGGCACCCTTTCGTAGATGTACAAAAAGAAAAGCACCCTTTCGTAATTTTGTCACACAAATGAGAAAGGATACTTTTCTCTCTTTTGTCTCACAAAAGAGAATGAGAAATAATGAGAGAAAGAATGATGTGGTCTATAGAATTTGGAGCCCTCTATGTCCTTATATAGAGGTGAAGAGTCATGTCTCCATATGCCATCATCTATACTCTTCTAGATTACATGATCTTTTGTGCTCATAGTCTTTATATACATATATATCACATCTTATCACATAAGATGACAATATATTTTGTGACATTCTTATGCAACTCATCATATAAGTCGCTAGGATTTTCTGCGACTGTTTCAGTTTGTTCTTTGTGTGTGACCCTGTAGGTTCACTTAATGTTGGCAATAGACTTGTCAGTCTATAAATCATGAGCGGACTCTAGCAAGCCATCATGACTACCCAATTTAAGTGAATATCGGTGATCCGATTTACCTAATCAACAATCACGTATTTAGTCCCTTTGTCACACGATATCTATATCGATCATAAGGCATGTAATACGTCATCCTTATATTAATCGAATAATATTTCTTGATCCCAAATTAAACTGAAGAAGAACAAATGACATTAATAACTCTTATTAAGTCATTTGAGTATGGCCATACATTTCTTCAGTTCAATTCATCAAGAGGCCTAAAGATATCTCTCTCATTTATGAGAGGAACAAATCCCGTCTTGATTGCACTCATCCCTCTACATGATTCATTGTATACCTAATCATAACCGTTATGACCACCCGGTCAAAGGCAGTGTTAGATTATATTAAAGTATAAAATTACTCATGTTGGGAACCGAGACAATCTCAGGTCAAAGGACTATAAATACTTTATGTTACAAGAATCACTAATGACGTAAAACATGTAGCATTCTTATGGCGGGTCGATCCAAAGATATGGTCTCTAATATATACCTATGTTAATGACTTGATAATTATTTATCCATGATCGGTAAAACATAATCATCGGTCAACTAATATACTTGGTGTACATTTATAGCTTCCATATAAATATATATTTATATGTATCTGCAAGTATATTTGTCTCCACAAATATCCTATAAATGACCAGGGACGATTTAGAATAGCATTCATAACAGTTTATAGTTTTACTATCAAAGTCACGCATTTTGATGACATAAAGCTGAATTGCATATTCATGGTCTATTTTAATTGTATTAAAATGACCTATACGCACATATTATATGAAATATCTTAGAATAAATATTATGTTTGTTATTACAATCCATCATCTAGGTCACAAACACTTTGGCCTAAGGCATAACACCATCATTTTGCATATAGCATCATTTTTTATTATGAAAATTCAATTCTCAACAAGGCAGTTATTCTGCATGCTGGTCCAAACAAAGAATGTTTTCAAGTCATTGACGAATACGTGAAGAATCTCCCTGACGAAATAGAACTAGAAGCAAAAAAATATAAGTCTGGTTTTGTCTTTATCTTCTGGGAATGTTTTTTGCAGTGAACTGAATATACTTTTCTTTTGTTTGTTCGACAATATTGTATTTTTTTTTTCCTTTTTGCCTGGATGGTTGTTCTTTAAGCAAAATATTGTTTTACTCTTTATTTTTTTTGGTAACTGCTACAAACGAACGATCAATACATCCCTTATGTATAAAAAATTCACCCATTTTGACAATAAGAATACGCCCTTCTGAATTTTGTACAGCGAACACTAAATTTTTCCGGACATGGCTCTGTACAGAAACAAATTTTGACAACTAGAAATGCGTATTGACAGCTGAAAACGCTTTTTGACAGCTGGAAACCTGCCCAGCACATTCCCCCTCTAGTGCTCTGCCACATGTCACGCTACTATTGGTGTGATTCTGAAACAGTGATTCGAGTTAGCCGCCCTGATTTGTATGTGGTACTGAAATCAGTAAAGAATTTGTGTTCAATTATGCGAGTTAGGGCTAATTGGATATGTAATTGAATTTTTTCTATTTTTATTTATTTTTATAATATATGTAATTGAATTTTTAGATAAATAAAAGAAATCAACAAGAGTATTTTTATAATTGACATATTATTGTATATCTCAAACAACTTTTTTATTAAGTACGTATTACCCAAGGCGCACGGAATAAAATCAACTATTCTCTAATCCGTTAATAGGCTGTGTTTGGAGGCACAAGGATTTTATAGGTTTGGAATGGATTTTTATAGATATTAGGATTGTGAAATGGGTAATCCTAAAAAGATAAGTATTATGTAGGGATTTTAAAAAATATTATTTAAATGTTGTTTTAAGAAAATAAAGAAATCTAGTTTGATATTATATTTATGTATGTATTTTAATTTATAATATAATATAATATAATATAATATAATATAATATAATATAATATAATATAATATAATATAATATAATATAATATAATATAATATAATAAATATAATATAATATAATATAATATAATAAATATAATATAATATAATATAATATAATATAATATAATATAATATAATATAATATAATATAATATAATATAATATAATATAATATAATATAATATAATATAACATAACATAATATAACATAACATAACATAACATAACATAATATAATATAACATAATATAATATAATATAATATAATATAATATAATATAATATAATATTATATAATATAATAAAATATTATATTATATTATATTATATTATATTATATTATATTATATTATATTATATTATATTATATTATATTATATTATGTTATATTATATTATATTATATTATATTATATTATATTATATTATATAATATAATATTATATTATATTATATAATATAACATAATATAATATAACATAACATAACATAATATAATATAAGATAAAATAACATAGCATAATATAATATAATATAATATAATATAAATTCGTAGAAAAAACTTGTCAAAAAAAGTCAAGTTTTCATTATCTCCAACTTTATATATAAAATTTCCCTAAAAATTCCTAAACCAAAATTTCTGAAAAATTCCTAAATTGCATCCAAACATACTTTCCTAAAAATTCCTAAAAAAATTACTAAACTAGGTTTTCCTTGAAATTCCTTATGCATCCAAACAGTGCCTTAAAATTATTTCATGGGTTGCCCAAGGAGCTCTGTAAGCTTAAACTAAAAGCTAATATCTTTTTCTGTCGTTATTTTGATTCATAAAGATGAATTAAAATTGCTCCATTTATTTTTTTTTAATTAAAATTTAATAAAAAGAAAATTAATCTAGTAAATTAAAATTTAAGATAAATCCAATCTCACATACGAATTCACAACCATTTTCACAACTACTTCAATGAATAATGGGCTTCACCTAATGGATATATGTGTGGAGTCCATAGGCAAGTGAGGGAGATTCTGAAAATTTATATGAATTTGTTGTGAGGGTAACCTCATACTAAAATTTACACAGATACGGCACAAATATCATATCCAATCGTATATAAATGTGGCGTATAATTATTTTAGAAAAACTACGGATGCCATACATCCATTATATATTATTTTATTAATTATAATTTTACTTTTAATTATATATATATATATATATATATATATATATATATATATATATATATATATATATATATATATATATATATATATATATATTCACATTAGATTTTGATACAAGAGATACTAAACAATATGACAATTATATTTTAATTTTATAATGTGACGTTTTGTATCATCCACTTAAACACACGTACAAAAAACATACAAGAAAAAAGAAATGTTTGGTAAAAGCATGGTGATAATATAGACATGTAATGTTCTAATAAAAACAAGAAATTTTTGTGTTAAATTACACTTGTACTCTCATTGATAAAAACAAAATTTATAATTTTTTTGGGACCGACTGTTAACCTCCCGCAAATTGGGGCTCCCTGCTTCCCACCCAACGAGATCGCGTCACGTGTCACAGAAATATGAGTTATTTAGAAATCATCGGGGCTCCCGATTAATTGAGTTTCGGAGGTCTCATATTTGTTGAAAGGATTAGGAGCTCCCAAAATGGCTCCCACGAAATTAAACATATAATTATTTTTTTTGTAGCTTCCTATGGCTCCCATTGAATTTTTCATATAAGGTATATTATTGGAAATATAAATATAATATTTAGAATCTAAGTTATATTGTTGTGATATAAAGATATATTGTATCTTTTTTACAGAGAGAGATTTCTTGATTAATCTAATCTTCTAGATCTGGACTGACTTCTTATCACAAAAAATCCTATGATGTGAGATAAAAAATATATTATTGTGAATACAAATGGTATAATATTTAGAATATAAGGCATATTGCTGGGAATATAAATGTACAATGTTTAGAACCTAAAGTATATTGTTGTGAATATAAAAGTCTAATAGAAACCAAAATAAAAATATGAAATTTTTGGCTGAAAGATATGAGAGCTCGGGAGCCAAAAATATTGAACCGGTTGAAACGTGGGGTAAAAATATATTGAAGCCACTAAAACTAATAGAAAAATATTCAAGTGACGGCACCTAGTTTTGGGTCATATTTTATTGGGAGGCAATATGAGCTAAATAAGATTTGAGATCCAAATATTTTTCCAATTTTTTTATCTGCTGTAAACAAAGAAACATCATGTAACATAAGAATACCATGTCCTTAATGTTACCTTTGGATATCTATTTTATTTTATTTTTCAGAGGCCAATCTGAACAGACATTCTCAAACAGAAATTATATCTTTATCTATATATTTATTATATCTTCATTCAAATAATTTACATGATATCAATATTGTTATTGGTTTAAGAACATATTTAAGCAGCTTCAAAAGCCCTCTTGAAAATCCCAGAGCTTGCCCCCACTGATCGGGTGGTACTTTGAGTTTGTATTTTTCTATCTCAAAATAAAAAAAAATAAAAAAAATATTATCAGACCAAAATGTGAATTTATATGTTGAAACCAAGTAAATATCTTACCAGAAATGGCTGTACGCCAGAAATGCACGAAGAATACTTCTCAAGCTCTTCATTAACCCTTTGATTACTTAAAAAAAGATAAGTATATGTTTACCATAAATTATTGAGTACGTAAAATATAACTCACATAACATGAAATTAAAAAGTGATTTGCATAAAGAAATTACGTCTTTAAGCCCATTTATGGGATGAAGAACTTCTATTGCTCCTTCGATTTCTACTTTTCTAGTAGCGCTTTCAAAAGAACTTCAGAAAGTGACACAAAACTTTCTCTATTCAAAATCATAAATTAAAAGAATAATTCAAATACAATAATTATTCGTAGACAACAAAAATAATATAATCACAACAAAAATATATAAATCATCACTCATGTTATGGTGTGCACAATTTGAATCAACACAGTATTTGTATGATGAAAATCTAAATTTTATTGAGGTTTGATAAATTCATGTAAATTCAATCAAATTATACAAAACAAATTCATATAATACTTTATAAATTTAGATCATCTATATCAACGAAAAGAAATATTATGAACAAAGTATTTCCAATTTGAATAGAGCACTAGTTGGCACCCTCGCTCTGCTTCGGCCTAGATATAAATATTATTTTAAGATTCTTTAATAAATATATGTCTATTTTTCATTGAAATGATATTGATGATATTTCCAATATTCCACTTTTTAAAGTTATACATGATATAATAAGACTTTGTAGAGATACTCATGGAATTATGCTATTTTTGAAGGGTATGCATAAAAAATATGTGGGGAAAACAATATTTTTGCAATATCTCACTTGAATTGACATAATATAATGTTTTCCATTTTAAAGGGGTATATGCTATATTTCGAGATTTGATAAGAGATACAAATAAATTTTAGGATCTTTCATTATAGGCAACATATTTTTTTTGTAGGAAGCCATATGATAGTGAAAATAATTTACATTAATAGGGATTTTTAAAATGAGAAAAAAAATTTAAGTGTAAACTTAAATATATTATTATATTGATAAAAGTGATTTTTAGTTTTGAAAAATATATTTGAGATTTTATGTTTTTCTAGGGGTATATATAAAAATTTGCTATGAAAAGAAGAATTATAAGAACCGGAGGAGAGAGAAAGTGTTTGAAAAAATAGATCTCCATTTCTTCATCATATATATTCAATTTCGATCTTATGTGGCTTTTGTCCAATGACTTAATGAGTAACGTGTTAAATGATTGTTAATTTTGACCCACTACATATTTCTTTCACTTCACGATGTTCACATAAGTCATTATTAACATGAAAATTTACATAAATAATATACGAGCGGAACTGATTTACGTGAACCATTATATGTATTAATTTATGATGCACATAAAACATGTCTATTTAAAAATATGAATTGAGTATCTTATTGGTGTCTTTTTTTCGGGTTCATTATCTATTTAGTCTCACATTTAAAATTGGAACTCAACATGAGGAATTTAAATAGCCATACATTTTAGGAAGAACTAGCAAAAAGCTCGCGCATTGCACGAGACGAAAAAATATTTTATAAATTCAAATTAAAGCATGTATTGTCAATATTTGATGAAGGTGCATTTGCTTCATCAAGGATTGAAACAAATTTTTTGTTGATCACTCGTACATTTTGAAAAAAAATAACATAATAGTAAAAGTAGAAAATCATTTGCACATTGCGTGAGTTTTTTATGGCATTATGCTTAGTGTAAATATAATAACTTATAATTCAACATATTTGGAATAAAGCATGATTAGTAGTGTTTTTTATATGTATTATAAAATGATATAGTCCAATTCTATGTTCAAGACAACTATTGAAATCATGGTGTGATACAATTTAGAAAACAGAAAATCCATATCCAATTGTGAGAATTTATAGATAGGGTATTGATGTTCATTTCTTATCAACAAAGACAACCACATAATTAAAGGGATTTAACACAAAAGATACTATTGTCGTTAAGTCATACAATAAATTTTATCACACATTTGACACTTAGCCAGAAGAGAAGTCGGTTAGGCGGTCGAAGAAAAACAACAGTGCAATAGTATCAAGCAAACCCATCAAGACAAAACAAAATAAACCTAGCTAGTTTAGGAAATTCTTCAACCAAATACACAAACAAAGCATTTCTAGAACACTTGACCAAAAATACTAATCCAAAATGCGAACATGTAGACTAATTTTCATCGCGAAACCTGTTCAAAATGAAAAATGAATAAGAAAATGATTTAATTAACATAATAGAAGGAAAAATAAACATAAAATTACCGAGAACTAAAAGGAGGACATTGTTTTTAAATCAAGGTAGTAAATATAAGAACATATGTTGACCCATTTAGAGTGGTTGAACTTTAAATTGTTTTGCAATAACACTTGATGTTTATTTGGGAAATAATATGATGCAATGCCATTCAAGTATTGCAATAATACTTTTCCTAATTATAATAACCATTGAAAAATCAGCTAAGCTCAAATTTTGCAATAACCAAATATGTAACCAAGTACCAAATCAACCTATTTTAAAGTCATTTAATGATAGAAATTACTACGTCTCAATTTTACAATAATATAGTTACTAATTATGATATTGAATATACAGCTAATCAAATTCTTTTGAACCCATTAATTTCTTGACCAATATCAAAATAATTAATTAAATTAGTAAAGAAGAATTTTTACCTCTTTTTGCTTGTATTTATTTTGAAATCCTCTTTTGTTGATGTAGTTTCGTCTTCGACAATTTCCTTGCCACGGCAAGTCGAACTACAAAATTAAAACATCTTAAAGATTATAAATAAAATTATTTTAATTAAAAATGTATGAAGATGGTGATCAGATTATAAGAATGAAATAAAAATGTTTGATTATATACCTATTTGCTCGTTTTGAGATTTCAGTAGACTTTGCCGGTGTCTTTGGACTGGAGCTTAGTGGAGCTTCTAGTGTCTTTGGGACGGGAGTTAATGGACTGGAACTTGGTGGAGGTTCTAGTGCTGTTGGGACTGGAGTTAATGGACTTGCATTGATAACATTAAACTTTGGTCGGCCATGCTTGGAAGAAACATGATTGTACTTCACCGTAAAATTGAACTCGTGGCCTATGAGATCTTTTATCCTATCAGGGAAGTATCTTTTTCTAGTATCATGTTCAACTTGTAGCGCGAGAGTTGTGCATCCCATAATCTGCTCCCCTTGTCGGCCAAGAAAGACGAAATCAGCTGCTTCTTCTGTCTCATCAATCACAACAGCACAAAACCTGTAGCTATATGTTGAAAGAAAAATATCAGAAAAATGTTTCATTTATATGGCAAGAATTTGTTTATATAGAATATGAAACAAATTAAATTAATTAATTAAAATCAGAAAAACATTATGAACCAGATTTCATAAAAAAAAAAAGCTAAGCCTTTAGAACTGACTTAAAAGTCTTAGAAATTGGGTAGCATATAAAATGTTGTAGATTGCTCTATAGCTAAGAAGTTTTCAACCTTAAAAGACCCATTGGAACAAATAATAGACAAAGGAAATTAAAAAAAATAAGAAGATCATCAAGATCAAAAATGAGAAAAGGTAAAAAAAAAAAAAATCAAATAGGGAGAAATAATGAGAATTTGAGAGGAAAGAAATAGTAGACCATGATGATATTTTTCTATTATGTGATATTTTAAGTTTTCTAGGGTTATGCATGCCATTTTTCATTTTTTTTAGGAGTAATAGAAAGAATATTATTAACATAGGTATTAAATGAGGGATGAAGCTAGAGTAAGCACTAACCATGGTTGAGGAGATTCAATCTTTGTTTTGCAAGCGTCACATTTGTATTCGTTTCCAGTAAACTTTAGTCTTATTAGATGGGTCGGACATGCATTGTATACATGCATTGTAAGCACTAACTTTAGTTTTGTACCATCCATATGCCTCGTCAATGTCTCCTATTATGGCAACACAATTGACCTCTTTTACCTGTAAGGTAAACAAAAGAAAATATTAAATTGATTTGGTAACATGAAGTTGCAAAATTTTCTTTATCTACACTTATAAAAAAACAAACTATTAGTTATATGCAAATGACAAAGTACCATAGAATCGGATGCAAATTTTTCGAGGAGCTCTTTGGTTGTTACTGTAGGCAGTTCTTGTAGATTTAAACTTTGTCCTGTTTGTTCTTTTGTTGGTGGAATAACTAACGCAGAAGCATCAAATATGCATACATTTGATTAGAAAGTGTGAAAAATAAATACATTTTCAAAGATAATTGATTTAATTGCAGATAACTCACTTTTGCTTAAGCTCTGCTATTTGGGATATGTTTTCATCAAAGAAGATCCTAGTTGATGAATATGTTTTCAGTACATAACAACCTGGGAGAGGATGTGTATGAAGTTCTGTTATCAATAAATTAAATATTTTAAATTGTCTTTAATAATGAAGAAATATATAATATTTTTTACCTCGAAACATTTTCAGTTGCAGTGAACTAAATGCAACAATAATGGGTTGTAGCTTGGACTTTTCAATGATGTCGTGTTGGTCAAATTGTTTGTTATGATTCCCCCAAATAGAAATGGGCACAGATTTTCCCCTTTAAAAATGAAAGAGGATCATTAATCATTCCATTATTAATTTTATTATTTACAGAACTTGATGAGTATATATATAGATATATATTAATATATGAGTTATTGTATGTTACCTTTCATTCGTGATTTCAATTTCACGAAGGTGGATGGTTCTGTTTGGCTTTTGAATTGTTTGCATTGATTTGAATGCTGTTATTTTGCCAATTACATCTGGAAAAAGAAAATAATTATTAATTGTTTTGTATTTGAGAAATAATTAAAGATTTTATGACGATTATGCAAGGTATTTTATACCGTACCTACTATAGCTTTAGTATTAGTCAAAGATGTGCCAATATTCTCCAAGCTTTCAAAGTTAAAATAATAGGTTGGTACTGCAGGAATTTCATGTTTTAGATTCATGATTGTGGCTTGACTGAATTTTAAAAGACAGTCGTGATTCACGGTTCTATAACTTGTTCTTGCTGGGAAAACCTGAAAGTTTGTGAACTCAAATATCATCCCTTAAGTCATTTGTGCTCGTATTTCCTTTGCGTGGTCAACATCTATCATTCCTTCAATAACTGTGCCCTAGAAATATGGGAAAAGACAGAGTAAAGCAGTTAATGTTCTTTCCTAGTTTTATTTTATTTCAAGTTGATGGAGCAATTAAACAATTGATCTCAAAAGCCTTGATTTTAAAAAATCAGATTTTTAAATGCAGTAATAGTAATAATAATAATTATTATAATAATTATTATTGTTGTTGTTATTGTTGTTGTGTTGTTGTTGTTATATGGGAATAATATATTGTGTAAGAAAATTGTGTAAGAAAATTATTCGAAAGTTAACTTGGTAATAATAGTGATTTGAAAGTATCATACAAAATGTTTTTTCTATAGTGTAATAATTACCTCTTCATCAATCAACATAAAGTCAGTACTATATATCACACTATTTTCAGGATCCATTGCATCCCATACTTTGAAAATTCTGGCAGTAATTTTTGGCCGTCGCATTTTATTGTCAAGTTTCGATAGTGTTGTTGGATTTGACCGGAGAGCCATCTGAAAAAGAGAAAGAAATATAAGCAAGACAATCAATAATATTTGAGTTTCATTTGATCAAAACTACAGAAATCACAATGAATATAAGTTGTGACGAACAATAGATTGATGAGATGTCCATGGTTATGGTCCCAACATTCATATCTAAATTTTGTATGAAGCAGGCATAATTAGGGTTATTAACGAAATTAAGGCTTTCAAGTTGAAATAAGTTACGAAGAAAATTAGCTCTTGAGAGGTAAGTAGAAGAGTGATTTCAGTTTTGGATTATAGAAAAAGACTGGTAATAAATAAAAAAAACATTAGAGTTCATTTCCATGGTTAAAGATATCGTTAGGATAACAATCTGGTTCGGTGATTTGTCATTATGTTTTTGCCAATCCAAAAGATTTAAGTCACTATTTTAACCCAGATTCGCTAATGGAGAGCTATGCTGATCTTGTAATAAGCATTTATACAATAATTCTATTTCTTCTAGACTCATAATATTAATTTTCTTCTTTCTCATATTTATTACTAACCAGAATATTATAGGAGCATGCCAGGGTACCTTAACTGAGAAGACAGTTGTAGAACTTGGAAACACTTGTGTAGCACGATACAATACAAACACAGAGCAAATCTGTGTAGTTATACGACAGGAGAGAAGATTGCAAAAAGTAAATAATGAAGTCATTAATTTGAAAATATTGTGAAATTAATTTCAACATCAAAATGCCTATTTATGCTGGGATGAAAATACCTTAACTGAAAGTAGAATCAAAGAAGTTGAAATAATTTGTAGACCACAGTAGGACGTCAATGCACAGGGAAATCACCCAATCGCAGAGAAAGAAAGCAATCTGATGAGTTAGCATGAACTACAAAAGTATTTTTTTATGTTGTAACATATTATTCAGTATATGTAAATTTTGAAGTGTTGTTATAAGGAATAAGGCATGTATATACTTTTTATGCACTAATATATTGTTGAATATATGTAAATTTGGAAGTTATGTTATGAGAAAATGCACGTGCATGGATAAAATAGAATAAAATAGCAAGATGGCTTTGGCGAGAACTAAAAAAAATGTAGATATTTGTGTTTTTTTTTCTTACAGTGTGGACCCTCCATATCCATGGAGCTCTTGTTCTTTCCAAGGTAGGGATGTTAAATTGCAGCACTTTCTGAAAGTTTTGTTTTCTTCCTTTGAGCAATGTAAAGAGGTGAAAATGAGTTATTTTGTGACTCTTGCCTTTTCACTTTCCATTATCTACCACACGGAGGTCCAACAATAGACAGGTGTAAAGTGTGAGAAAATTCTGGAAAACTTAATTAAGTTGAAAGGTGAAAGCAGTATGATGACACGTATAAAGTGTAAGAAAATTCTGGAAGATTTGATTAAATTAAAAGGGTAAAAACTTTATTAAAGAATGTTTGTTATACTTCACTTTTTATAAGTACACTAAATAAGGATAAAAATATCAAAGGAGAAGGCTGTAATGTAATTGAAGGTCAAAGTACATAAATACTGTAAGAAAGTATGGCCTATCAAACCCAATAATCTATGTCGAAATCATTCACACCGCCCCTCAATATTATATCAATATATACATTATATAAACTTTAAATGAAATGTATGAATGTCCATGTACTTGGGCTGCGTTCGTTTATAACTTCCTAAATAAACTTTCACACTTGCAAAAAGTAAATTATACAACAAAATAAAAAATAATTCTTATGAGCCTGATACAATTATCATAAGCACCAAAATTTCAAATAAAACAAACCATTAAATGGATTCAAGTTGAAGTTGAAGTTGTTGGATATCAAATTTGTTAATTTACAATACGGGTTCAAAATTGCAAAACATCATGAATCTTTCTTTCTTTTCACCATGCATATTAAAATGGATCCAAAACCAAATCGGATCCTGATGAGATTCGATCCAATCTAATTAAAGAATGTTTAGAGGACACGTGGCATGAGCAGAATCAATCTGAATTTCCATGATATATAATATTGAGGGGGTTTGTGAATGTTTTAGGCATGATTATTGGGTTTGCTAGGCCATTGATTGTTGGGTTTGATAGGCCATACTGTCTTACAGTATTTATGTATTTTGACCATCAATTACATCTCATTACAATCTTTTACTTCGTGATTTTTATCCTTATTTATGTACCAACCTACAAAACGTGTAAGTAAATGATCTCGCGAAGACTCGAACCTAGCATCTTTAACCTGGATTGACGGAACACAGAACCAACAGACCACTGTATTTTTTGTGAAACAAAATTTCGAAATATTCTAATATACTCGTTTTTTGGAGGACACGTAGCATGAGAAGAATCAACCTGAATTTCCTTGTAATCACGGTAAATTTCGTCTCCTTTCATCTTCAGAAAGTTTTAACAGACTTGTCTTGTAGTTAAATCATTTATTGCTTGAATATTTTAATTATTCACTCATTGCCGATTTTGACTATTTGAAATATTACTTGACTGATCTTTTTCTTCAATGTTTACTACAATAGTTAAATGTGGTAGAGCTAGAAATGTAAAAAATGTACTGTTCAATAATCTCATACAAACCCCTATGAAATTTTAGTAAGAAAATTAACTGAGAAATTATATAATTTAAAAAATAAAGAATAATTAGTGAATAATACTGATGATTAGTCTAAGTATAATTACTGTAAGCAATCACAATAACAATGCAAATTGTAAAGCTTTGTTAATCTCACGATTCCACCTTATAAATTCAAAATATCAAACTAAACACATGTACATATACGCATCCAAACACTTAAAATATTAATACACCCTTCCAAACTACAACACAAATCAAAACTACCATTCCAAAACTGAAAATACTTCCATCTTATCCATCCAATATCTCATACTCTCAAATTTACACTTTTTTAAAGAAATAGTAGAACACAAAGCAATTGGGGAAGGATTTCCTAAGACTTCTACGCAAAATGGTTTGCCAACAGGAAAACTTAAGAAGCCCCTGTTGACGAATAGTTATAGCAGTAAACATTAAATATGACCCACTCGTTTACTGCATATATTTATGTCTCCTCCCTTCTACGCATAAAACTTGGTACCGGTTATGGTACCAATCAAAATGCATAAACTGCAAATTCAAACAAATTATTAAGCATATGTTATCAGTTGAGAGAATTTAACACCAAAAAAATGAAAGAATTAAAGAAAGTAACACATATGAACCTGTAGCGGGGTATATTTCAGAGCCTTTGCCATTAATATACAAAAGGAAAGGAAAATTGCCTTTTTCAACATGGTGTCATACTCTGGTTACATACTTCAGTACTGTTACATATGTTTATAGTAAGTAAAAATAGCAGGGAAAAAGAGTTCATAAAAGAGAAGATTTAGAAGGGAAAAAGAGTTCATAAAAGAGAAGATTTAGAAAAAAAAATGAGTTGATGCCTAGAAATATAGTTTAAAAATATTGTTAATACATCTTTGTATGGCACATTTGATTGTTAACTTGAATCCATATTGTCTTCATTGATATCTACAAATACGTAAGAATGTTTTGTATTAGTATAATAATAAATTAATTAAAATTATAGCTTATTTGATTTTTGTTTCTAAATTAGTGTATCATGTACCTAGATCTAAGAATATCTCTCTAAAAACAATGTTTTGCGTATAATTTGGTAATTCATTGTTAGGATTTTCTATTAAGATTTTGACACCTTCACGTGATGTTGCTCGTGAGATAGCAACATAAAGTTGGCCATGTACGAAGACGGGCTGTGGTAAATATATACCAATTTCATTGAGGGTTTGACCTTGATTTTTGTTAATTGTCATTGCATAACAAAGCCGCACAGGAAATTGTTTACGCTTTAAAATAAAAGGCAATTTGTTATCTTTAACATTGAAAATTATTCGTGGTATGCATACTTTTGTTCCGTTATTAATTCCTGTCATGATATCTGCTTCAATTACATGATCACCTAGTTTTGTAACAATCAGCCTTATTCCATTGCTCCATTAGGTTTTAATGAATTCAAGTATTCAATAGGATACATTGCTTCAAGCTCATCTGTAGAGATTGTTGAGTTACATATTTCATCAGAGCTAAGATATACTTTGCTATTACCTGCAAGCATGTTTAACACTATTTTATTAAGACTGTCAACATCTTCATTTGTCGGAGTTACAATAGCTCGCTCTTTTAGATATTGCATATCATTGTACTTAACATCAAAATTGTTGTATATTGCATGTACAATTGCTTCCTTGTTATTACCATTACACTTAATTAATAAATCATTCGGTATCTCTATCCAATTAGATTCTTCTGATCCAAATAATGTTTTTCCTTTAATCGTACCATTGCCTATGGAAAGCAACCAATCATTGAATTCTTGTACAGCTTTTGTTTCACTTGGTGTTAATCCTGGCCGACAAAGTCGCATATTGGTAGTTAGATGTAACAATGTACAATATTGCCATATTTTTGATCGGGTTATTGATGCATTTAAGGTATCATAGCGTGATCCTCCTTTGATAACAGGCAATGTCTGCCGGAAATCTCCGGCTAACAAAATAGTTTTTCCACCAAAAGGTTTTTGACGATTGTATTTGTTGTAAGTACCCAGCAAATCCCTTAAAGTTCTATCAAGTGCTTCAAAACAATTGCGGTGATTCATGGGTGTTTCATCCCAAATAATTAGTGAGGTTTTGCTTAACAGTTCTTCTAGTTGAGTACCTTTTTTTATGTCACATGTTGATTCGTTTGTTATTTCAATCGGTATTTTAAATCTTGAGTGTGCAGTGCGACCATGCGGAATAAGTAGAGCAGCAAGTGCAAATGATGCTACAGGCAACACAATTTTACTTTGTGAACGCAATTTTGAGATTATGGCACGCCATAAGAAAGTATTTCCAGTACCGCCATGACCATATATGAAAAATATTTTGCCCTCATTAAGGTCAATAGACTTCATAACATCATCATAAATGTTCTTTTGTTCTTGATTTAAACATGTATACATATCAACTGCTTCGTTCATCAAGGTTATAGTATTGCATACTAATTCTTCTCTTATTAATCTGTTATCAAAATTGTATCCAAAATCTCCTTGTGGATATGGCAATGAAAATGTTACTAAATCAGATCCATTATCAATAAGTATCTTTTCAATATCATGGAGAATATAATTCTTGATTTGCTCATTTGTTAATTTTATACCAGGCAATGCATATATCTTTCTCATTTTATATATAATATTGTCACCAAGAAGTTGCCAACAATCACTAAAAAACTTACATGGATCAGCAATTTCACTATGTAATAACATACTAACAAACATTCTACGTAAATGTGATGATGTTGCCCAATTAGAAGCTTCTTGTATCGCAAATAACCACTCATTGTCATCGGATAGAAGACCAAGTGCGTTGCATGCATCTCTAAATGAGTTGTATAAAGTACCTTTAATTGTGCGTATATCTTCATAACATGTCGCACCACGTGCAAAGTTTAATAATATCCTAAGATAGTACAATTCACCAGAATTTGGATGCACATAATATATTTGGCCTAGACATTTTCCGCTTTTTCGTACATCCCAAAATTTATCTTTTTCATGCCATGTGAATTTTTGTGGAATTTCAACGTAAGTAAGTTGTCGGGCTAATGGCTCTCTTTTATTTAGTTCCATCCATTCTGTTAACATGGTTCATTCCGCATTTCCAGCATTAACAGTATAGTGCATATTTTGACCATCATTGAAAATAATGTTGTTCATGAAAGGCAAATGCACAGGAAGTCTTTCAATGCTTGGAATTCTATAGTGTATGTCATATTGGAATATTCTCCAAATGGCCTCGTGTGGAGCAATATATCGACAATCCAAAAATGCTTTAATTTCATTGATTTCTTCGGTTTCAACAAAATTCTTTTTGTCTTTAGATTGCAAATATGCATACGCTCGATCATTGCCTTTACAAATATACTTGAAAAGATATTTTACTAACTGAGATGTATAACATCTTTCAACATTGATGTGTGCTTGATACTTTAACAATAAATTCATATTATATGGAACAACATGACTATTATTCAAAGAAACACTTTTTCTTTCAACAGAAATGCCAGTATTACGTCGCTTATATGTAACAATACCATCTTCGCTTATCATAGTTTGATTTTGAAATGGTTTTGGAAACTCTTTTGAGCAAGAACCTTTCTTCATGCAGCTTGCTCTGGTGTTTGCCAAGCCACATGGACCATGTATCATAAACTTAGTGACAACATCATACCCTCTTGGGTCAATTTTTGGGTCCGAAATTTCTGCTGAAATAAATTCATCTATTTGTTGTGGGCTTTTCAACTTGCTTTGCGCAGCAAGCCAGACAATGACATGTACATGTGGTAATCCTCTCTTCTGAAACTCAATGGTATAAATAACTGGAAAAAATAGATAGGAACAAAATAAGATATTGGGTAATTGTAGTATAATGAATTGATTCTATCGTTGAACTTACTTGCCATTGTTTTCCCAAATTGTTTATTATCCTTAATATCTTTCAATAATTCATCAAGCTTCATCTTGAAAACACGCGAAATAATATCTGGCCTATCTTCAGAACGTTGGCCTGGAAGAAACATCCTTTCAATTTCTGGCCATTGCGGATTACATGTAAGTGTAATAAAAAGATCAGGAGGGCCAACTTGTCTGCAAATTACCATTGCATCATGATAATTTTGGAACATATACCTAGGACTTCCGACATGCGAAGCTGGCAATATTATGCGTTTACCAATATTTTTACCAAACATATCACCTTCTACGACAGCATTTTTGACATTTTGAAATTTATCACACTAATAAGATGTATTTTTGCAGTCGTTTTACGCTTACCAAAAGAAATTTGTAACCCTAGACTTAACTACAATAAAGTAGACAGTGGAAGTAGGGGTCGAACCACAGAGAGCTATTTAGACTAAACCAGGTAAAAAGATTACTTCTCTAATGAAAATGGACTCAACAAAAATAGAAAACTAAAAGAAAGAGAAACCAAGACCGTAAATAAAACCAAACACAAGACCTAAAATAACTCAAACGAAAAGATAGAATTTTAGTTTAGATGAGCTCGTAAATAAAAACACTAACCTACTTGAATATCATAACCAATTCAAGAGGAATCATTGGTTATTTAAACAAATCAAAACCTCCTAAACAATGAGCTTGTTCAGAACTGTTTAGTTCGTTATGAGTTATTTGCACTTGGCTATTATTCAAATTCTAATGGAAGCTATTGAGCAAAGCAACCAAAGGAATTTTGTGGCCCTTGTTAATTACTACCGAACATAGAATTGACCAAAATAAACTTAAAACAATTCATTGAGCATGAAAGATAATAAGTAAATAAAACAGAATATAACCGTTCAAATGAAATTCATTATTAATGGTCTCAAAAGTTACAACACAAAAACATAAACACTAACTATGCCTCGAAGGGCTTACTCGAAATACATGGAAAATAAAGAAAATAAAATAATGATAGAACCCATTAATGAAGCGCGGATGGAAGAATGAAGCTTGCTTGACTTGCCCAACTCCAAGAGAGAGAATGATGAAGTTCAAAAGTGATTAGAATGGATGCCTTGCACCTGGTTATATAACCCTCTCAAAAGGTGATCATGAGGGATGAATGAAGATCCATGCAAAGAGTGTGAAGGAAGCATGGCAAAGGCATGAAGAGTGCATGCAAAGTGCATGAAAGATCTGTCCAGAAGATGGTCAATTTGGGTCTTGTAGACTTCGGAATTGGGCTCTGGTGATATAGAATGAATTGTGGGCTTTGTTCTCTTCTTTCCAACGGTATATAGTATGCATATAGAGGAGGCCCGGATTATGAGTTATGGCCGAAATACTGAGACTGTGTCGGCAGGCCCGAGTTTTGATTATTATCTCTCTCTTGTGCTCCAACTTCTTTTCCCCAAGTTCTGCTCCATCTAAATTGCACCTGAAATCACATAAATATCTTATTAGTAGTATCAACATTCAAGTTATTATTATTATCCATTTAAACACATATAATGGTGCAATATTACATATGTATTGGGTATAAAATGTGTATAATTAATGACTTATCAAATTACCCCACACTTAAACATTTGATCGTCCTCGAGCAAAGATTATAACTTGTATTGGTAGATGGGTCCCATGTTTTTAACTCGCTCTTCACTTATATACCAGCCAATAATGATCTTTGGTCCCTTGTGTAAGATTCCATGCACCTTGGTGAAACTCGCACTCACTCTCTTTTTGTATAGTGGAATATGAATATGGAATATGTGGAGTGTCTCTCATAATAACTCTCAGTTCTCAGATGAATCATGATTTCCTACCTTGGTCGTGAGGGGAATTCTCAAGTTATGTTTGGTGGAATATGATCGAATTTGGTGGATAATACATATATATATATACTACGTAATTGGTTTGCTTGTCTACTTCGCCACTTTCCGTCAAATTGTCACTTGGTTTTCTAAACTCATGCCTCTACTCTCCGAATAGATATCGCCTATACCTCTATCTTCTTGGAATAATGAACCTCCTAATGTGCATACCTCCTAGCACCTTCAGTCATCTGGCCCAAAATGTGTCAACCTAACTGCTGGCCTGAGATGTATGACTGGGATCCACTCTTTCTCACAAATCGGGTAAACTAAGGTTTAGGCCATGTACAAGGGGACAAGTTTGAGTCATGCAATCTTTTTTTTTTTTTATTTATTTATTTTGTTTGTTTTTTTTTTTTTTCCTTTTTTTTTTTTTTTTTTTTTTGTAGTTTTTTTTGTTTTTTTTTTTTTTTTAAAATTGTGACTCAAATATATTAGAATTATAGGGGCCTAACTTGCCTTTGTGTCAAAAATAGAGTTTACCCGAGAATCTACTCTCATAAGTTTGTCTCTAAGATGCATCTCCTCACGAATACACTCGGTGCACAAAGCTCATCTACTACATATAAACCCTCAACTTCTGACACTAACCTCTACTTCCCGTCCCCTATCTTCTTATATAATGCCTAACCCTCCTTCTCCAAAACCAAGCAACAAAGTGACTTTAGAAGCTAATAGACTTGGATATTATTTATATATATACGAGATGATATAGTGGGTTATTATGGATATTATACTATAAACAACTTGAGTTCCGGGGTCACGGTCCAATGGTAAGTCCTCACATAATTTCTCGCGCAAATCCCTAAATTATTGGCACTCAAACAACAAATCGAGTTCACCAGTGACAAAAGATCCCTAAACCAACGACCTCAATTCTTCTTGAACTGGTCTATATGATCCTTTTGAGTCCAAACAAGTTCCACCACATTATTCAATACAAGTTACAGTTCTCTCTCAATCTTTTTGATTTTTAATTGGGCATTTTTTTTTAATTTGAGGCTTAAAAATGAGTTTTTATTATTATTTTTTATTTATTTATTTTTTTTTACTACCTAACATGCAATAAAGACTCCACCCCACACTTAAACTTTTACTCGTCCTCGAGTAAAGTTAAGCACAAAGTAGTGATGCAATGCAAGAAAAAGAAAATAAACAAAGAAAAACACAACCTTTATTTGCAGGGTTGCCTCCCAGTAGCGCCTCTTTTTAGTGTCGTTGGCCCGACGTTTCCATCTCCTCAAGCAGTGGATGCTGGCTCTCCAAGCTCGTGAATGTCAATCCAGCTCGCATCGAAACTCTCATGAAACCGCTTAAGCCGGGTGCCCGTTGACCTTGAAGACTTTTCCCGAATCCGGACCCCGAATTTCGCTACACCATAATCGAACAATTTGGTCACAAGAAAGGGCCCTATCCACCTACTCTGTAGCTTGCCCGGGTGTAATTTGAGTCTTGAGTTAAACAGCAACACCTTGTCACCCACTTTGAAATCCTTGTGGGCAAGCTTCCTGTTATGATACATCTTGGTCTTCTCCTTGAAGATTCGGGAGTTCTCATACGCGTCATTTCGGATCTCCTCTAACTCTTGGATTTGCAACTTCCGGTTGAGTGCATCGTTTGGGTAATCTAGATGGCACTTCTTGATGGCCCAATAGGCTTTATGCTCGAGTTCAACCGGAAGATGGCAAGCCTTTCCATAGACTAGCCGATAAGGGGACATGCCTACATGGGACTTGAACGCAGTCCTGTAAGCCCAGAGTGCGTCATTGAGCCGAAGACTCCAGTCTTTCCTGGTGGGGTTCACAACTTTCTCCAAAACACCCTTGATCTCCCTATTCGAAAGCTCTGCTTGGCCATTGGTTTGAGGGTGGTAAGCTGTCGAGGTTTTATGTGCGACATGGTATTGCTTCATTAATGCCTCGAAACTCCGGTTGCAGAAATGGGTTCCTCTATTACTGATGATGACTCTCGGGACCCCAAACCTACTAAAGATCTGGTCCTTGACAAAATCCACGACTGTTTTTGCATCTGCCCGTTTTGTGGCCTTGGCCTCAACCCACTTGGAGACATAATCGATCGCTAGGAGGATATACTCAAAGCCATATGAGGGAGGGAAAGGTCCCATAAAGTCGATACCCCACACTTCAAAAACCTCACATGCAAGAATATACTTCATCGGCATCTCGTCTCTCTTGGTTAGTCCTCCCGTTCTCTGGCATCGCTCACATGACTTCACGAAGAAGTAAGCATCCTTATGTAGAGTGGGCCGAAGAAACCACACTCAAGGACCTTATGAGCTGTCCGCTTGGTGCCAAAGTGTCCTCCACACTCCGAGAGTGACAAAACTCAAGAACGGATCTAACCTCATTATCGGGTATACATCTCCGAATAATCCGATCCGCGCAAATCCGAAAGAGGTAAGGCTCATCCCAAATATAAAATCGGGAATCATACCGGATTCTATCGGCCCGTGCACGTGTAAGATCCTCTCGGTAGGTCTTTAGCCACCAAGTAATTCACTATATCGGCATACCATGGTGTAAAGCCTTGCACGGCATAGAGATATTCCTCAGGGAAAAACTCCGATATTGGGGTACCCTCCTCAATACTCATAGGAAGGCGGCTAAGGTGATCTGCAACTAGATTCTCTGATCCTCGTTTATCTCTAATCTCCAAGTCGAACTCCTGGAGCAACAATATCCAACGAAGAAGTCTCGGCTTGGATTCCTTCTTCTTGAAAAGATGCCTCAATGCGGCATGGTCAGAGTATATAATCACCTTAACCCCTAAGAGATAGGACCGAAATTTTTCCAATGCAAAAACAATGGCTAGCAGCTCTTTTTCTGTAGTTGTATAGCTGCACTGAGCATCGTCTAAGGTCCTGGAGGCATAAGAGATAACATGGGGTTCTCGCCCATCCCGCTGCCCAAGAACAGCTCCAACTGCCCTATCACTCGCATCGCACATAATCTCGAAAGGTAGATTCCAATCGGGAGCTTTAATGATGGGGGCAGAACATAGTTTCTCCTTGAGAAGGTCGAACGCCGCTTTGCATTTCTCATTGAACTCAAAAGAAGCCTCTTTTTGGAGAAGAAGACAAAGAGGTTGAACGATTTTTGAGAAATCTTTAATGAAACGCCTGTAAAATCCGGCATGACCGAGAAATGATCGAATATCCTTCACATTGGTTGGGTACGGAAGGGATCTAATGACATCGATCTTGGCTTTATCCACTTCAAGACCCCGAGAGGAAACCAC
Organism: Juncus inflexus; assembly: GCA_024447665.1. Lineage (NCBI taxonomy): Eukaryota > Viridiplantae > Streptophyta > Magnoliopsida > Poales > Juncaceae > Juncus > Juncus inflexus. Next base: position 10,708,069 of record JAJHPC010000010.1, read on the forward strand.
ATGGCCTAGGACTATGCCCTGATCTACCATGAAATGACATTTCTCATAATTCAGACCCGATCGCCTCTACGCACCTTTGAAGAATCTTCTTTAGGTTTCCCAGGGCGAGTCATCGAATGAATCACCATAGACGGTGAAATCATCCATGAAAACCTCAATAATTCGGGTGACATAATCAGAGAAGATGGACATCATACATGTCTGAAATGTACCGGGTGGGTTACACAACCCAAAGGGCATCCGCCTATAGGCAAAGGTGCCAAAAGGGCACGTGAAGGTGGTCTTTTCTTGATCCTCGGGGGCGATGGCTATTTGAAAGTAACCAGAGAAGCCATCTAAGAAGCAGTAATGGTGACGCCCAGCAAGGCGCTCGAGCATCTGGTCAATGAAGGGAAGGGGGAAATGGTCTTTCCGGGTGGCAAAGTTTAATTTGCGATAATCAATGCATACTCGCCATCCATTTTGTGCTCTCGTAGGAACTTTTTCACCATCCTGATTCTCAATTATCGTAATACCAGTTTTCTTGGGCACCACATGAATTGGTGACACCCATTGTGAATCAGAGATAGGGTATATGATTCCTGCATCAAGGAGTTTGATGATTTCCTTCTTGACCACTTCCATCATTGGAGGATTTAGCCTACGTTGAGGCTCACGGGATGGTTTAGATCCATCCTCCAATAATATACGATGCATACACGTAGAAGGGCCGATTCCCTTAATATCGCCCGAGTCCATCCAATCGCAGTCTTGTGGTCCCTCAAGACATTAACTAACTTCTCTTCCCGAGTAGCAGTGAGGCTACTAGAGATGATCACTGGAAGAGTGTCTCCTTTACCCAAGTATGCGTACTTGAGATGAGCTGGTAGAGGTTTTAGGTCAAGAGAGGGGGGATTCACAATGGAAGGTTTGGTGGGCTCAAGAGAGGGTTTCAAGTCTATCAAGGGAGGAGAAGAAGAAGAGGAAGAAGCCTCTCCAATGGCCAAGGTAGATAGACGTTGAAGAAGGTCCTGCTCATCTGGAGAGAGATCAAGAATGGTCTCGAGCAGATCTATGAACTCAAAAGAGGAGAAGTTGTCGACACACTCATCAACTGGGTCGATGGTGCAAATAGCGGATACATTCCCGTCGAAGGATGCTTGATAGCATCAAAGATGTTGAAAGAGATGTTCTCTCCGTCAAATTCCATAGAAAGAGTGCCATTGTGCACATCAATCTTGGTTCGGGCAGTTTTAAGGAAGGGTCTTCCCAGAAGAATGGGAGTCGAACTCGGTGAGCTATCAGACTCATCCATACGCAGATATAGAAATCCGCGGGGAAGATAAGGCCATTGACCTTAACCAGGACATCCTCTATAACTCCCTCTGGCACAGCAGTAGAACGATCAGCTAGTTGAAGGATCACCCCGGTCTTTTTCAAAAGTCCTAAACCGAGGGAAGAATAGATAGAAAAGGGCATGACATTGATAGATGCCCCAAGATCAAGCATGCACCGAGCAAATTCAAGGTGCCCAATGCTCGCAAGGAATGGCAAACATGCCAGGGTCTTTTTGCTTCTCTCGGAAGGTTCTTGCGAATAACCGCGAGAACATTCTCACTCATTGTTACTCTCTCATGACCATTTAGCTTTCTCTTATTCGTACACAAGTCCTTGAGAAATTTCGCATAGCGAGGGAATCTACGAATGTAATCGAGTAGTGGAATGTTTATTTCCACTTTCTTGAAAACCTCTAGGATATCTCTCTCCGCCTCATCCTTTTTAGTGTTAACCGCTAGACGGCTAGGAAAAGGGGCTCTAGGTTTATAAGGTGGTATTTCCTTGGGCTTTTCTTTCATCTTCTCGGATTCCGGCTTAATTACTTCAATCTCTCCTTCACCGTTCATGTTTCCCTTACTCCCTTCTATTTCTTTCCCACTTCTTAAGGTGATAGCACATGCATTCTCATGGGGGTTGAGAGTTTGAGAAGGAAGTTGTGAGGACCCCTGAGTTTTTAACTGGTTTAATTCAGAGGATATTTGAGCAATTTGGGTGCCCAGATGTGTTAGGGCACTTTTTGTATCCTTCTGAAAAGACGTAGATGATGTGGCCAAGGAGGTCACAATGTCAGAAAGACTTTTCAAAGCAGGGTCAATTGGAGGTGAAGAAGAAGAAGAATTTTGATTATGGATTTGAGGAGGTTGTTGTTGGTTTCCTGGGTCACGCCATCTGAAGTTTGGGTGATCACGCCATCCAGGGTTGTACGTTTTGAAATAGGGATCATAATTACGGTTTTGACCCCCATTTGAATTTCCGTGTTGGTTTAGCTTGAAGATGCCGCAAGCTGTGGACGTGACTTTCTCCTCATCATGGAGTGTTGGGCACGCATCAGTGGTGTGTCCTGTCTGAGTACAGGCACCGCATGCTTTTACTTCCATTTTGGTTCCCATGAATGACGCCATCATATTAGCCAAGCTATCTAATTTGGCGTCCATACCATTCACTCGCTTCTCCAAATCACAGTCTCTAATCTCACTAACTCCCCTAAGTTGTTGGAAAAGGTGCTAGATGGTAGTACCAGTCCTTTGCTGGTCCTCGAAGACTGTATGAAAACAGTCGCAGCTTGTAAGGACCTTCATCTTCAATCTCTGCCGGCATCATTGTTGCGGTGATATGGTTGAACTCCTGCATGTGAGAGTGCGGATCCTCTCCGGCGCTCCCATTGAAGGTCGGTAATAATTGAAGAAGACCCGTATGGATCTTAAAATTTGGGACCGGTGGTAATACAATACCATACTGGTTGGTAGCAAAATCAAAGGTAGATAAGTCCCTAAGTGTCCTATCCTCAAAATTAGCCATGACCGTAGTGTTACCTCTTGTAGCGTGAGGAGGAGCTGGTGAAGTAGGAGGTTCGCTTTCGCTGTCCAAGTTCTCCACCTTTTCAGTTTCTTCGGCTGCTTTCGGTGCTTCCGGAATTGCTCTTCTTCGCTCCAGGTGTGTTCTCTCAATCTCAAGATCTAATGGTGCAAGTGGAAGATTAGAATTACGAGTAGCTTTCATGAACTGGAATCAAGTTGTAAGAGAGAGAATTAGTGAATGCAAGTAATGCAGACTCAAAGTGAAAATAAATAGTATGACTGACTCTGACAAAAAGTGAAAAAGATAACAAATGTAACGAAAGTGTGACTCTGACAAAAGGTTAAAAAGATATGACTGACAAAAAGTAAAACGAATTTGGTTTATTCTGACACAAAAGCAGACTACCGTACTACGCAAGAGAAGTGTGAATATTCACCTAGACTAGTCGCGTTGCTAGCTCCCCGGCAACGGCGCCATTTTGATAAGATGTATTTTTGCAGTCGTTTTACGCTTACCAAAAGAAATTTGTAACCCTAGACTTAACTACAATAAAGTAGACAGTGGAAGTAGGGGTCGAACCACAGAGAGCTATTTAGACTAAACCAGGTAAAAATATTACTTCTCTAATGAAAATGGACTCAACAAAAATAGAAAACTAAAAGAAAGAGAAACCAAAACCGTAAATAAAACCAAACACAAGACCTAAAACAAGACACACAATTGGGGGGGTTGTTGATTGGTTGATTGCAACAAAATAAAAGTAACAAATAAAGAGAAAACTTAAAGTAAATACTAAAAGATGTGGTGGTTTTGTGAAATGAGGCATAGTTTCGTGTAGTGAATTTGTGTGTAATTTTATCCTTGATTATAATAATGAATTTGGAATTAATATCTTAAGTGCAGTAAGATGAGCTCTAACCGATAAATAACTCAAACGAAAAGATAGAATTTTAGTTTAGATGAGCTCGTAAATAAAAACACTAACCTACTTGAATATCATAACCAATTCAAGAGGAATCATTGGTTATTTAAACAAATCAAAACCTCCTAAACAATGAGCTTGTTCAGAACTGTTTAGTTCGTTATGAGTAATTTGCACTTGGCTATTATTCAAATACTAATGGAAGCTATTGAGCAAAGCAACCAAAGGAATTTTGTGGCCCTTGTTAATTACTACTGAACATAGAATTGACCAAAATAAACTTAAAACAATTCATTGAGCATGAAAGATAATAAGTAAATAAAACAGAATATAACCGTTCAAATGAAATTCATTATTAATGGTCTCAAAAGTTACAACACAAAAACATAAACACTAACTATGCCTCGAAGGGCTTACTCGAAATACATGGAAAATAAAGAAAATAAAATAATGATAGAACCCATTAATGAAGCGCGGATGGAAGAATGAAGCTTGCTTGACTTGCCCAACTCCAAGAGAGAGAATGATGAAGTTCAAAAGTGATTAGAATGGATGCCTTGCACCTGGTTATATAACCCTCTCAAAAGGTGATCATGAGGGATGAATGAAGATCCATGCAAAGAGTGTGAAGGAAGCATGGCAAAGGCATGAAGAGTGCATGCAAAGTGCATGAAAGATCTGTCCAGAAGATGGTCAATTTGGGTCTTGTAGACTTCGGAATTGGGCTCTGGTGATATAGAATGAATTGTGGGATTTGTTCTCTTCTTTCCAACGGTATATAGTATGCATATAGACGAGGCCCAGATTATGAGTTATGGCCGAAATACTGAGACTGTGTCGGCAGGCCCGAGTTTTGATTATTATCTCTCTCTTGTGCTCCAACTTCTTTTCCCCAAGTTATGCTCCATCTAAATTGCACCTGAAATCACATAAATATCTTATTAGTAGTATCAACATTCAAGTTATTATTTTTATCCATTTAAACACATATAATGGTGCAATATTACATATGTATAGAGTATAAAATGTGTATAATTAATGACTTATCACACACCTTAAGGATGCTTGATTATGTTCTAAGTAGGACAATCTTTCTTGCTCAATCGACAAATAAGCGTCAACTATGTATTGCTGAAATAATCTACCAGCATGAAAAATAGTAGGTGCATCATTATTGCGTTGGTGAAGCTTATATGCATAATATTCAGCCATAGTAACATGCTTTCTTTTAATTTTTTTCTGACCTGGTGAATTAAGAACATATTTTATATTTGAATAATAGCCATCTTCACCATAAGGAAATAACAATGGGTATTGCATTGCCATGTAACTTGGATGGTCTGACTTTATACGCTGAAAACCATTTGTGCGATGTTCAACTACAATGTCATGCTGACGTTGATCAGGGGAAATATCACCGACGACTAATCCTACAATCTCACTCGCAGTAGGCAACTCATATTGCATTGATTCATTCGAACGTTGCCCAATAATGCAAAGCTTTAACATCAGGGACGTTCAAATTTGAAAATCGCTCTTCATAATTCCGAAATGCTTTAACAATAATGTTACATGTATTAAGCATCTCCATAAGAGCTTGCACAATATCTTGTTTTGGTTCATTTTTTGAACGTGCATCTTTGAAAGCATCAATTCTATGTTGTACTTCATTTGAAGTATCATGTATATATAGTTGTGCATATACTGGTTTTGAACCCTCATTAGGTATAAGAGACCCTATCCTATGACATGTTTCACCTGACACTTTAAAAACATAAGGACCTAGACCATCATTAATTTTTTCATCAAATTTTACCCCCATTGATGTAAATGCAAACATAGAATTATACATTCGTATTTTTTCTTTGAAATGTAATGATCGCGACCCGTTGTTAGGATCTAGTAATTTACCTAATAAATCAGGAGGATCTCTTACCACTGGTAATGCAATTCGTCCTTCACGGCAGCACAGGTTATACTTTCGATTGTCTATTGTAGATGATCTCTTACATCTTTCACGATACCAAAAATAAGCACCACAATGTTGGCATTGATTATCGGGTAGTCCTACGTCAAGCGGTTCTACACATTTGTCCGTGCCTATGTAACACAATATAAATAAATTTTAGATAAAATAAAATAGCTAAGAGTTCAAAATAAACAATATCGTGATAAAACAAAGTTTGAGAAAACAAACACCTTTTCTACTTCTTGATGAAGATTCCCATTGCTCTAATTGTGTGCGTTTCATTTTCAATAAATCCAATCTTTTACGCCTATTCACAGCTGCCTCATCCATTCCCAAGGAGAGAGAACTAAACATCCATCATACATAAGTTACATTAATTGATTTGTACAAAAATTAGAGGATTGCAAATATTATACTGAGGTATGGAATCTAACCTAAGAATAACAATATGCAAAAAACTTGTGTATCATTTATATAAATTCAAAGCCACAAAACAAAATCAGTTACTATAGCCAAACCATATTTCACTATGGTTACAACTGAACAAAAATTAAAAAGGAAATTTGCAAAGAACCCCTACTCTATGCCTAAATTGCAAAAATAATATTATAAATTCCAAAAAAAACCCTTCATTTTTTCTAAATTAGGCACTCTTTTTGCAATTTTACTACAAATCATCTGCATCTTAGTTAACTCTATTTTGGGGAAAATTTCAGCTCAATTTTGGGTTGATACTAATAAAATCTGAATATCTATCTCAACCATAATACTCAATTACTAAAATACTTATTTATTCGAGAAACCGTGAATTTAAATCTCAAAAAGGAATCTCCAAAAGTTTAACAATACAAACCACCATCAGAAAATTTGAAATTCTAGAATAACATTGACTTTTTTCTATCAAAAAATAAAGATAACTTCAGCATTTTAAATATAAAAAAATGACAACTTTGAATTACAGAAATTTATTTCATGAATAGCCAAATTTTCTAAAGAAGCCAAAATTTTCTATACAAATCTACCCAACAAATTTCAGCAGTATTAAAACATAATTAACCCAATTATTTCAATTCAGTCCATCCCTCACTTATAAATATTCTGGAAATTGAGATAGAAAAAACCCTAGTTATAATAAATAGTTAACTCTATTTTGTGGAAAATTTTAGCTCAATTTTGGGCAAATTAAAGCCTAATTAATCCTAAGTAAAGCAAATTTCAGCAATATTAAAACATAATTAACCCCAATTATTTCAATTCAGTCCATCCCTCACTTCTAAATATTCTGTAAATTGAGAGCAAAATGGCAAAAGAGCAAAAGAGCAAAAAATCGATCAAAATTTGTTCAAAAAACAGTAAATTCGCACCTAAAGAAGAAAACTGAGCACTCAAAATCCCGGCCACCGTGCTCTGTCGCGATTGATACAGCAAGCGCGCAAGAGAGAGAGAGAAAGGCGAATAGAAGTTCTCCGTCCAGCGAGAGAGTTCGTCGAGAGAGAGAGACAGAGAGAGAGAGAGAGAGGCGGAATGAATTGTCGCACCACAGAGAGAGACAGAGACGAAGAGAGAAGATGTGAGCAGAGAGGGGAGTGGAGAGAAGAACGTGAGAATGGAGGCCTCTGGAAACTCCAAGGAAAGAAAGAAAGAAAGAAAGAAAGAGAAGAAGAAAGCTGAGCGAAACAATGGCCGTTGGATTTTGATCGTACGGATGTAATTCAAGGGATGACGTGGCTAATTCTGATAACATCGAACCGCCAGAATTATAATATCTCAATAGCGGTTATTTATATAGAACCATTAGTATCGGTTCTTAACAAATAACCGATATAAAATACAAATCTTCGCGACGGTTATTTGTAGAGAACCGTTATAGAATCTTTCGTATCGGTTATTTATAAAGAACCGTTACAGAAGCCTTCGGTGACAAATTATGACCATTTGATCAAAATCAAATGGTATATACTGGTTGGGTGACGTGGAAGCATATGGTGCACCGTTACAGAATCTTTAGTAGCGGTTATTCATAAAGAATTGTTACAGAAGCCTTTAGTATCGGTTATTTATAAAGAACCGTTACAGAAGCCTTTAGTGACAGTAGCGGTTATTAATAAAGAACCGTTACAGAAGCCTTTAGTATCGGTTATTTATAAAGAACCGTTACAGAAGCCTTTAGTGACAGTAGAGGTTATTCATAAAGAACCGTTACAGAAGCCTTTCGTATCGGTTATTTATAAAGAACCGTTACAGAAGCCTTTAGTGACAGTAGCGGTTATTCATAAAGAACCGTTACAGAAGCCTTTAGTATCGGTTATTTATAAAGAACCGTTACAGAAGCGTTTAGTGACAAATTGTGACCATTTTATCAAAATCAAATGGTCAATATTGGTTGGGTGACATGGAAGCATATGGTGCAAGTGGCCAGCCTTTAGTGACAGTAGCAGTTATTCATAAAGAATCGTTACAGAAGCCTTTAGTATCAGTTATTTATAAAGAACCGTTACAGAAGCCTTTAGTGACAAATTGTGACCATTTGATCAAAATCAAATGGTCAATATTGGTTGGGTGACGTGGAAGCATATGGTGCAAGTGGCCCACAAGGATTAATATATATAATATAATATATCTCTAAACTAATGTGAATAGATTGATGGATTTTTTTTTTCAAAATGGCACTGTTCACGGAAATAATTAAACAGATAGCACTCGTTTGAAAAAAATTTGGAAACTAGCACTTCCGCCATCACTGTTGGCGGAACCAAAGTTGGTTCCGCCATCAGTGATGGCGGAATCCGTTATACCCCTGTTTGGCGCCCTAAAACCCCATTATTTAGCTAATTAACTGGTTCCGCCATCACCGATGGCGGAACCAGTGCCAGAGATTTTTCGAACAATTTTCCTGCGCGAGAAGTTACTACCGATGGCGGAACCAATGTGGCATTTTCGCAATTAACGCTAGTGTTCAGCAGTTTTTAGCAAAAAAAAAAAAAAAAAAAAAAACACTGGTTCCGCCATCACTGATGGCGGAACCAGTGCCAGTGATTTTTCCGAAAATTTTAAGGGGCGAGAAGCTACTGACGTTGGTTCCGCCATCACCGTGAAGTACTGAAGTGTTAATTAGGGATTTATTTTGTTAAATTATTAATTAGAAATTTATTTCGTTAATCAATTTATTTTCTTCTTTGCTAATTCAGTTAAAGTATTGTTTAATTCAAACCAAACATAATTCAAACAAAAAAAAATATAACACAAATAACACAAATAGTCTAAGTAACACAAACCAAACTTAAGGTTAAAAAAAAAATACACATAGCCATAAACTCTAACGCCATCCAGGCCGAGTACTACTGCCGCTTCCTCGTCCTCTCTTCCGCACGGGTCGAGTCTGTGCCCGAATCTGAGGGACCTGAGTGACGCCTTCCTCTTCTTCTATCTCTCCTCTCCCATCTTCCTCCCCCGTTGGTTGGTCCAGATTATCCCACTCTTCATCGCCGGGATACTCATTAAGCTGCATCGTATTCATTTTACTGCAGATTAACCATTTGCGTATACCGTCCTTGACTTCCTTCCGCATGCTCGCACCGTACTCTCTGAGCATCCTGAATCCGATGCGAGCTCCCTCCATCGATGTTTTTGCCTTAAATAATAAAATTAATAAAATAAGTACGCAAAATTAATTTGAAAAATAATACAATTAAATTGGAAAACTTACGGCTAATCTTTTGTCGGGAACCATAGGTCGGTATATGCTTGATCCGTGCGGAATGGTTGTCTGCACCAACGGGTCAGAATTCCGCCTATACCATCTCATATATCGTTCAACATCGTTCGGATTAAACGGCTCTGTAACTTCCGGTTCAGCATCATCTAATCTATTTCTCCAATTTTGTAGCGGGATTTCATGAACCCTAGGCCAATTATCACCCCGACCGTTTAGTTTTTTATGCAATTCTCTGTCGTAATTTTTTTCGGCCTCAGTTATTTCCGGGGGTATTACCTGCCGAAATCCGAACTGTCGTCTAACCCTATCGGGGCGATAACGCTCGACGATCCAAAAATATATTAGGGGTTGACGGAGTCGGGACATACCTCGTTCATGATTACAAATAGGCAGTAATCTCCCGCGATATATCTTGTACGGTTTCTGCGTCACGTTCGCCCACAACATGCCGACCGTATTGTTGCGGTCGGGAAATTATCGTTCGTTGGCAGCCTATCTACCACTAACGAAACAGTCGGTCGTCCGGTCGAGAAATGTTGCCATACCCACAGTTGTAATAAGAGAACACATCCTCCCATATTTTTTCGGCCGACGTCTACACTCTTGCACAACTCTCTGTAGAGGTATGCAACCACCCCACTCCCAAACGACCATTTGTCCAATTCTTGCATGTTCTCCAGAAGTAGCAAGGGCATGAGCGAATAACAATCTCCGTTCGGATCCGTAAACAATACGTCCGTGAAAAATGCAAGCATATAAGCCCTGCAGTATTGCTTGATCTGTTCATCCGGTTCACATTCACCCAAATCATTGAAATTCGCCTTGAACCATTTCTTTCTCACCAAAATTTTACTCCTCTTCTTCTCGGTTCCTCTGAACATCTCTTCCGGGGGTCTTTTCCCGAGTAGCTCTTCGGCTTTATCCACCCAGTCAATAACCGAATTATTTTTGCACAGGGGCTGACCATCCACCCGCATCCCCATTATGCACAAAACATCCTCCAAGGTTATTGTCATCTCGCCGTGAGGCATATAGAATGTATGTGTCTCTTTTCTCCACCGTTCCTGCATGGCGGTTATCAGTAGACCGTTGATCGGTATATGACCGATCCGGTTCACTTGTAACAATGACGCATGTATGAAAAAAGGCTCGAACCGATCATCCCATCTTACCTGTAATACCACAAAATATAAATAAATTTTTTCCATAAATAAATAAATACATATTTAGAAGAAAATTTAAAATACAATACATCAAGTTCATGCTGCCTGGATCCATACTGCCTGTATCGAAAACCCCTCTGTGAAATAGCCGTCTCATTGTCCAGTTCTCTGAAGCATCTCGTCCTGTGTTCGTCCTGAAATTCATTGAGCGGACGATATCGCGAAGGTTCTTCTTCGACCATAGGCATCTTTCCCTTATCCCGGCCGCTCTGGCTACTAGATCCGCCTCGACTTCTTACCATCTTTATAAATAAATAAATAACCCCCCTTCTTCTCTAAACAACTAAACCCTAAATTCCAAGTCATTTTCATTATCGCAATTTTCAACCCAATTTTTGTTCTAATCAATCAAGAAAAAATTCTAAATCATAACTAAAAATCAAGAAAAGTAATTTTTCATCCATTAAAATCAATCACGTACTACTAATTTTGTTCAATTCATACTAATTTCACTCAATTGAAACTAATTTCAACCCAATTTTCGATCTAATCAAACCAAAAAATTCCCAAATCATACCGAAAAATCAAAAAAAGAAAATTTTCATCCACTAAAATCAATCACATACTACTAATTTCGTTCAATTCATACTAATTTCACTCAATTGAAACTAATTTCAACCCAATTTTCGTTCTAATCAATCAAGAAAAAATCCCAAATCCTAACTCAAAATCAAATAATATCATACCTTATTCTTCTTTTTCTTCCTAATTCCTTCTTTCCCTTCTTTCGATTTGTCAAAATCCGACTTATTCTACCGAAATCGCCCTAAAAATCGCCACAAAAATCGCCCAATACGGGTTTCGGGTTCCGCAGTTTTGAAATCATTTTTTTAACGAGCAGCCGCATTTTTAAACACTGGTTCCGCCATCAGTGATGGTGGAACCAGTGTTTTTCTTTTTTTTTTTCTTTTTTTTTTTTTTGCTAAAAAACTGCTGAACCCTAGCATTAATTGCGAAAATGTCACATTGGTTCCGCCATCGGTGATGGCGGAACCAATGTCAGTAACTTCTCGCGCAAGAAAATTGTTCGAAAAATCTCTGGCACTGGTTCTGCCATCGGTGATGGCGGAACCAGTTAATTAGCTAATTAATGGGGTTTTAGAGTGCCAAACAGGGGTATAATTGGTTCCGCCATAGCTGATGGCGGAACCAACTTTGGTTCCGCCAACAGTGATGGCGGAAGTGCTAGTTTCCAAAAATTTTCCAAACGAGTGCTAACTGTTTAATTATTTCCGTGAACAGTGCCATTTTGAAAAAAAAATCAGAATGATGAGACTTTAGATTGGCTAAATGACACGTGTCATCTCTTGGAAAGAGGTCCAAAATTGTTATATAGTAAAAATATGAGATATGAGAGGAATATCAATAGAATTTCAAATTATTCCATAGTTGAACCCCTACCTTAATTTGCACATGATTTTTCTATCATTGAATTATAATTTGGGATATTTTGTGATGATAGTAGTAATTTCTAATTGGAATGGTATTTTTGATGTTTTTTATGCTATCACTCATTTAGTAGGTACACTAAAATCAGAAGTAAGTAGAAGAATAAAACCACATGAAAAATCAACGAACTTGTAGGTGTGCGGCACATGAATAAAGAAGTACTTGAATAAACAATTCTAAATTAGAAGTAAAATACAAGAATAAAGAACGATGGAGAAAGTTGAAATTTAGTAATGTACAATATTAGAGGTGGCAAATGGGCGGGTTGGGCCGGGTTCAGGTCAGGTCATTTCGGGTTCCGGATCGTTCGGGTCACGGGTCGTTCGGGTCACGGGTCATTCGGGTCACGGGTCGTTCGGGTCTCGGGTCGCTCGGGTACCGGGTCGCTCAGGTACCGGGTTGTTCAGGTCTCAGGTCGATCGGGTCTCGGGTCGTTCAGGTCTCGGGTCGTTCGGGTTATGGGTCAGGCGGGTTCGGGTTACAGGTCAATCGGGTTATGGGTCATTCGGGTTTGTATTTCGGGTAATTCGGGTCCGTGTTTCAAAAAGTTTGGTCCGTGTTTTGAGCAATTCAAGTTTGTATATAGATAGACGAAATATCGAAAATTCGACTTAATTTTCATAGTTCCTAAAATTGGAATCATGATCTAACTCGTTCACTGTCTGTGTAGTAAGAATCATCCGACTCTGATTGGAATCGGCCGAGTCGAATCGGAGAATCTGATTTTTTTAAAGTATTATCTTTAAATTAAAAAAATGGAATAAAATGAAAAAAAAAATTTTAAGTTATAAAAATATGGAAATATTCAAATAAAATATAATCATATACATTTGGATATATCTATTATATATGATATTTTTGACTATATTTTTTATTTAAGAGGGGCAATGAAAAAAATCGAAAAAAATAAAAAATCAGAAAAAATAAAAAAAATCGAACTTGGTTTAATTTTGTTGTTGACCTGTTTATTGCACGATATTATATAATATTAATTTTGTATGTTGTTATTAGTTATGTGTTATTTATACAAAATGAGTTCACTATAACAAACCAAGTTTTCTATTAAAAAATATTAATTCATTAATGTATTAATAATTTAATATCATAAGATGTGAGAATTAAAAAATCATCATTATACACATAACACATGTAGATATACAACTTTTTCAATGTAAAATTACAGAAAGTCCAATAATTATGGCAAAATCAGCACACAAATATTCAGCTTCATGTTATTCATCTTGCATTACATGTTATTCAGGGTCATTCGGGTTCGGGTTCGGGTAATCCGGGTTACGGGTCGTTCGGGTTTCGGGCCATTCGGGTTTCGGGCCGCTCGGGTTTCGGGCCATTCGGGTTTCGGACCATTCGGGTTTCGGGTTCTTCGGGTTTCGGGTCATTCGGGTTTCGGGTCAGGTCGGGTTTCGGGCCGTTGACTTGTCAACATCTTCGGATCGGGTCAGGTTCGGGTTCGGGTCGGTCGGGCGGGTTTTTCGGGTCGGGTCAGATTTTGCCACCTCTATACAATATGCAGCTATGATAGTTAAATTGAATTTTTTTTATTTGAAAATAACTTTAAATTAAAAAGCATTTGCAAATATGACAATTCTATGCTTGAGTTAGTGAACTCCAAAAGTTCGAAGTCATTATTATTACTTTTTATTTCAAACAACCTGGACTCATCAACTATAAAATAAGCGCCTATCAATCCATGCACAACAAATTATTTCAAGGATTTTAAGGTGTAACGGTTCGTTTTATCCACTTAAAAACAATAACAAAAATAAATCTGCCTTTATGCAAATGGGGTGATAGTATATAGCCATGAAATATTTCAATAGGAACAATAAACTTTTATATTTAAAATTACATTGTATATCCAATTGATGAAATGAAAACAAATAAACCCATTTGTTGAAAAACGGCACTTTCACTAAGAGACAAGATGAGGCGATTTTGAAAATCCCTTCTCCCCCAAAGCAAAACACAGCTCAAACAAAAATGATGCAATCTTCAATACACAAATGGAAATAAAATCCTAGCACTCAATCTCTCCATTCACCAAAACCATCATACTTTCATGCAAATTTCAAGAAAGGAGAAAACAACGAGAACTCGTGAGGCGACTCGTTTAGGGTTTTCTCTCAGGCCCAGGCGGTGACCAAGAACGACGCCGTCGCCTCTCCCTCCCTCTAGCACTCGATGGAGGTTAGATCGTGCAGATCTAGTCTTCTCTTGCATTCCTGTAACGAAAAGAAAGCAGCAAGGTTGTAGGGTTTTCTCTGAAGCTCAGGCGGCAGCCAAGAATGGCGCCGACGTCTCCCCCTCCCCCTCCCTCTAGCACTCACCGGAGACTAGATAGTCCAGATCTAGTTCTCTCTTTCTCTCTTGTAGCAAAAAGAACGCATCGAGGTCCCTCTCTGCTCTTTCTGCCGGAAAGCACTCGCTCCTTTTGCTGTCGAAGAAAACACTCGACATATCAGAAGGAACTCTAAACGCGACAGATCTGATTTTGTTGTAGATATTGTAGATTTCGCTGGAATTGCAAATCTGACTTTTCTGCAAAATTGAAAATACAAATCTGAAGCAAATTTTCTCTATTATTTGTATTGCAAAGCTGTTCTGAATCTAAGTTTGAAGCATATATTTGTGCTTGTTATAAATCTCGCAAATTAAAACTAGCTCCTCATGTTTTATGGTCCTTTCTTTTCAATTTAGCAATTTCAATTTTAGCTTCAATTTCAGCTTCAATTTTTCAGTTTTTTTCACCTTCAATTCTAGCAAATTCTACAATTTTTCAGCTTCAAATTCAGCACTTGCAATATTTTTCAGCTTAAATTACAGCACTTGAAGTATTTTTCAGCTTCAATTTCAGCACTCCAGCTTTTTTCAGCTTCATTCCAGCAAAAACAGCATTATTCAGCCCTAATTTCAGCTCCAATATGAGAAGTTAAGCATTTTCAGCTTCAATTTTATCATTTTCAGCATTTTTCAGTCCCAATTTCAGCATTTTGGAATATTTGTAAATGTTAGAACTGAGATGCATTAATTTAGGTCAGCATTAGATCTAACCAAGGTCTGGAGTTGATTGCATCAATTAAGATCTAGAGGAATCACAATACATGCGTTAAATGTTATTTAAAAAAAAGATGGACTTTTGTACTCGTTTTCTGCAAAATTGAATGTTCATTCAACTCGTTTTCAGCACGAATTTGAGCCGTGAAAATAAAAGCAGAATTAAAAAAGTAAAGCTTCATTAGCAATGTCAAATATTCAGTTGAAATTAAAAATTGAACTTCAGACTCAGTTCTGTTCTTCATATTTCTTGAGCTGATCTGTGTAAAAAACAAAGCAAAACCTTCCTATGATGTAAAAATTTATTTGCAAACTAGTTTAATTATGATTTTAAGCCAATTATCAATTGTTACTTGGAATGTTAGAGGTGTGGGAAATTCACACAAATGTAATGTCATCAAAAACTCACTAAGCAACTTACTATGCTTTCAAGAGACTAAGTGGTCTCAACCAAACCCTTTCTCGCACACTCATATCGGCCTGCCACACATCAAGAATGCAATAGTCAAACCAACACTCAACTCAGCAGGAGGTCTCTTAACTGCATGATCAAGTGACTATGTATGTTTATCCTCCGTCACAAATGAATTCTCTCTAACTTGCACTTTATGCTTCCGCAACTCATTTAATTTCATGCTTACAAATGTCTACGGACCGACATCAAACGGCAAAAAAGATGACTTCCTAAAAGAACTTGAGCAAATTAGATTACTAAATGATCTGACGTGGCTAATACTTGGCAATTTTAATATGATAAGAGACTCAAATGAATCCACGGGGAACAACCACATCCTGGAATTCATTCTGGGAAATTAATCGCACAATAAATAACCTCGAGGTACAAGAACTCGACCTCTCAAGCCGTTCTTACACTTGGTCAAGCAAAAGGTCTCTTCCTACCTTTAGCAAACTAGATAGATATTTTTTTTCTCGCAGCACTGGCATGCTTTCAACCACCTAATGAGATTTGAGGCCCACACAGCAACAATCTCAGACCACATTCCTATCTGCCTCACCTTCACAAAACCAGAAAGAACTCACAAGCCTAGGTTCAAATTAGAACTTTTTTGGCTAAAATACGAAGAGGCAACTGATATCATTAGGCAAACATGGGGTATAAAAAGGATCTCCAAGAACGCTGCAAAGAATTTTGGCATCAAACTCAATAATGTCAGATTGGCATTAAGAAAATGGGCCAAGCAAATATTTAGTAATGTGCAATCAAACATTTCCAAATCCACATGGATTGTAGGAGTCTTAGACAAGGTAGTGGAAGTAAGGCAACTAAGCCTAGCAGAGGCCAAGCTCAGAAACACTCTGAGGGCCCATATCTATGAACTCTCAAACATAGAGAAAGCAAAATGGAAGCAACAAACAAGATACAAATGGCTTCAAGAGTGAGATCAGAATACCAAATACTTTCACACAATCTGCAAACAGGCAAAAGAACATGATACAAGGTATCGAAGCAAACGGAACAAGGATTACAAATCAAAAGATGATAGCGGATGAATTTAATGCATTTTAGAAGGACACCCTTGGAAGAGACAGTGGCTGGTCAAGCCCAAACTTAGACTTTTTCGATAATATAACTTCGGAAACAAATTTGGGAGGTCTAGCAAAAGAAATTGAGGAGGAAGAAATAAAAGAGGCAGTGTTTTAGATGGCAAAAGGAAAACCATCAGGTCCCGATGGCTTTCCTGATAGGAGGTAGAAATAAAGGAGGCAGTGTTTTAGATGGCAAAAGGAAAAACATCAGGTCCCGATGGCTTTCCCTCAGAGTTTTATCAGGAACACTGGGAAACAAAAAAAAAGATCTAATCTGGCTCTGTAACGAGTTCCAACACAACAAACTGGAGTTGTGGAGGATCAAAAAAGCGCAAATCTCGCTAATACCGAAAGTCAAAGAGGCAAAAAATATAACAGACTATAGACCAATTAGCGTCATTAATGGGACGATGAAAATCATCTCCAAGATCCTAGAAAAAAGATTGTAACTCAAAATGCCGCATCTCATATCTGACGCTCAAACAACATTCATTAAAAATAGGCGGATAATTGAATACTTTCTAGCAACTAGAGAATGTATCAGTTACCTGCACAAAACCAAAACTCCAGCAATCCTCTACAAAGTGGATTTTACAAAAGCGTTTGACATGGTAAATTGGAAATTCCTAGAGGAAATAATGAAAAGAAAGGGGTTCCCACCAAAATGGATAGCATGGATAAGCACAATGCTAAGCTCCTCCAGCTTAGCGCTCAAAATAAATGGCCAACTCCAGCCTTTTTTCCAGTACAAGTGAGGGCTAAGACAGGGAGACCCACTTTAGCCGCTGCTTTTCAATCTAGCAGCTGAATCAAACAACTTAACTCCTCAACCGTACAAAATAAAAACTAAGGCGATTCAATATGCAGATGACACAATAATTATCAGTGAAACCAACATAATTAATTTGCAACTCATAAAGCACGTACTCAAATGCTTCGCCAGAATGTCGGGCCTATAAATAAATAATAGCAAGAGCTCTTTCACAATGATTCAGTTACTGAAACAAAGTGAAAGATCGATACAGCACATATTGGAATGTAGTAAGCAAGATTTCCTGATTAATTATCTAGGTTTACCACTATCCATACATAAGCCAACGCAAACATTCTTTGTCCCTTTGATTGAGAAAATATAAAGCAAAATCTCAGGATAGTCAACAAAATACCTATCCAAGACTTTCTATTGATTAATGCGGTGCTCTCAGTACAACTTCTATACTATATGCAATCATTTCTATTTCATGGAACAATAATTGAGGAAATATATAAGTTAAGGAGAAACTTCCTTTTGGGGGGGGGGAATACAAAAAAGGAAAATACCTTACAAATTGGGATATCCTTCACACTAACAAAGAAAATAGGGGACTTGGAATAAAGGACTTAAGACTCCAGAATGAAGCACTACTCATGAAATGGATGTGAAAATAAGAGAAAAAGAACAGTAAAAGAATGTGATACTGATAAGTTATTAATTATGCACATTTTATACCCTATACATATATGATATTGAACCATTATATGTATTAATATTCTATTTATATGGATAATAATCACAACATGAATGTTGGTACTACTAACGAGATATTTATGTCATTTCAGGTGCAATTTGGATAGAGCATAGCTTGGAGAAAAGATGTTGGAGCACAAGATGGAGATAATAATCAATACTCCGACCTGCCGACACAGGCTTAGTATTTCGGCCATAACTCACAACCTGGGCCTTCTCTATATGCAAATAATATACCGTTGGAAAGAAGAGAACAAGACCCACAATTCATTCCATATAATCAGAGCCCAATACTGAAGCCTACATGTCTCCAATTGACCATCTTCTGGACATAACTTTCATGCACTTTGCATTCACTCTTCATGTTTTTGCCATGCTCATTCACACTCTTTGCATGGGGTTTCATTCATCCCTCATGATCATCTTTTGAGAGAGTTATAACCAGGTACAAGGCATCTATTCTACTTACTATGGAACTTCATTATCCTCTCTCTCTTAGAGTTGGGCAAGTCAAGCAATCTTCATTCTTCCATCAACGCTTCATTAATGGGTTCTATCATTATTTTATTTTCTTTATTTTCTATGTATTTCGAGTAAGACCTTCGAGGCATAGTTAGTGTTTATGTTTTTGTGTTGTAACTTTTGTGAAAAATTAAATATCTATTTACCATACAAAATACCAAAAGTACAATACAATCCAAACAACATAGAACCAAACAACCCAAAATAATTAAAACCCTAATCCAAACAAAAAGTCTGCATTTTTTACTCCAAGTTTCATAACGGTGATAAAAATATATTTGCGCTACATTATGAAAATTCCGCTTATTTTTACTCTGAGTTTCTTAACCATGAAAAGAGCCCCATACGTCATAACCTGCTACAAAAACAATCAATACAAACCGTTACTTCTAATTCCAAGAAAAAAACAATATAAATCATTATGTGGTTAATACAAAAATTATATTATCAATGAAATCCCTAGCCAACAAATTAACTAACAGTTTGACACTAATCCAACCTTGTTACACTATGTCGTGATTATGAATTGAACCTAATATGCAGGGATAAAAACGCGACCAAATCAAGCACCTCAAATTTATGAATCAAACACTTCAAAATTATGAATATGCAGGGGCAATAAGGAGACCAAATCAAGGACTCCACCCTATTCTTCAGCCTTCGTCTCCGCTAGCCAATCACCTTACATTTCACCACAAATCGAACCACCGCCACCTCAAAACGAGACCAAATCAAGCATCTCAAAATGAGAACAAAGACAGAAAGAAAATTAACCCTAGGTCGATGGATAAGAAAAGGGGATTCAGTCTGGATTGTAAAAACGGCTTAAAAAATTATGATGAACTAGAGAATCAATACTTACTTTAATGGCCAAAAGATCTAGACGATTAGAACCCTTAAAGGCGCCTCTGGAAGGACGAGGCGAAGTTGTTCACCATTGCCAGTGTCCTGAGCTTCATTTTTCGGCGGGAGAGTGACGCCGGCCGATGAGGGTGGTGACAGGAGGAGAAGAAGGCAGATCGGCCGGCCGTCGGAATGGGCGGAAGTGATTCTTGGCACAAACTTCGTGTGGTGCTGGAGAGGAATCGTGGGGGAGAAAATGGTTTAAGAGGGAGAGAGATAGAGAGAGAGAGTTGATTTTCTGAAATTTACGGCTAGGGTTAGGTATTATTTGGGTCTGGCTTTTGAGCATACAAGGGTCTAAACGAGGCACGAGCTGATCAAGAGCCGAGCTGGGCCAAACTCGAACTCGGCTCGGCTCGGCTCGGATCGGTTCAGTTTCGAGCTGTTTTGAACGAGTTCGAGCGAGCTACCGAGTTACGAGGTTTTTTGCCGGCCCTAGTCACACTATCCAGGATTGTATATTTTGGAATAGGGATCATAATTACGGTTTTGACCCCCATTTGAATTTCCGTATTGGTTTAGCTTGAAGATGCCGCAAGCTGTAGTCGTGACTTTCTCCTCATCATGGAGTGTTGGGCATGCATCGGTGGTGTGCCCTGTCTGAGTGCAGACACCGCATGCTTTCACTTCTACTTTGGTTCCCATGAATGACGCCATCATTTTAGCCAAGCTAGCTAATTTGGCGTCCATACCGTTCACTCGCTTCTCCAAATCACAATCTCTAATCTCGCTAACTCCCTTAATTCTAGATATGGTTCTGCTAGATTGGGCGTTTTTCGCCATAATTTCTATCAAGGTTCGTGCTTGCCTAACAGTTTTATCTATGAAAGTACCCATATTAGAAGAATCTACATTATCCCTAATCTTTTGAAGCATCCCATCATACAAGTGTTGAATCAAGAGATTCTCTGGGACTTGATGGTTGGGACATTTTGCACACAACTTCTGAAAGCGATTATAGTATTCGTAGAGGGTTTCCCCTACTTCTTGTTGAATACTATAAATCTGCTTCCTAATAGAAGCGGTACGAGAGATAGGAAAATACTTATCTAGAAACAACTTTTGAAGTTCCACCCAAACTGTTGGAAAATATGCTAGATGGTAGTACTAGTCATTTGCTGGTCCTCGAAGACTGTATAAAAACAGTCGTAGTTTGTAAGGACCTTCATCTTCAATCTCCGTCGGCATCATTGTTGCGGTGATACGGTTGAACTCACGCATGTGAGAGTGCGGATCCTCTCCGGTGCTCCCATTGAATGTCAGTAATAATTGAAGAAGACCCGTATGGATCTTAAAATTCGGGACCGGTGGTAATACAATACCATACTGGTTGGTAACAAAATCAAAGGTAGACAAATCCCTAACTGTCCTATCCTCAAAATTAGCCATGACTGTAGTGTTATCTCTTGTAGCGTGAGGAGGAGCTGGTGGAGTAGGAGGTTCGCTCTCGCTGTCCAAGTTCTCCATATTTTCAGTTTCTTCGGCTGCTTTCGGTGTTACCGGAATTCCTCTTCTTTGCTCCAGGTATATTCTCTCAATCTTCGGATCTAGTGGTGCAAGTGAAAGATTAGAACTACGAGTAGCTTTCATGAATTGGAATCAAGTGTAAAAGAGAGAATTAGTGAATGCAAGTAATGCAGACTCAAAGTGAAAATAAATAGTATGACTGATTCTTGACAAAAAGTGAAAAAGATAACAAAGGTAACAAAAGTGTGACTCTAACAAAAAGTTAAAAAGATATGACTGACAAAAAGTAAAACGAATTTGGTTTACTCCGACACAAATGCAGACTACCGTACTACACAAGAGAAGTGTGAATATTGACCTAGAATAGTCATGTTGCTAGCTCCCCAGCAATGGCGCCATTTTGAAAAGAAGTATTTTTTGCAGTCATTTTATACTTACCAAAAGAAATTTTTAATCCTAGACTTAACTACAATAAAGTAGACAGTGGAAGCAGGGGTCGAACCACAGAGAGCTATTTAGACTAAACTAGGTGAAAAGATTACTTTTCTAATGAAAATGGACTCAACAAAAAAAGAAAACTAAAATAAAGAGAAACTAAGACCGTAAATAAAATCAAACACAACACCTAAAACAAGATGCACAATTTGGGGGGGGTTGTTGTTGATTGCAACAAAATGAAAGTAACAAGTAAAGAAGAAACTTATAGTAAAAATCAAGAGATGTGGTGGACTTGTGAATTGAGGCATAGTTTCGTGTAGTGAATTTGTGTGAACTTTATCCTTGATTATAATAGTGAATTTGGAATTAATCTCTTAAGTACAGTAGATGAGCTCTAACCGATAAATAACTCAAACAAAAAGATAGAGTTTTAGTTTAGATGAACTCATAAATAAAAACACTAACCTACTTGAATATCATAACCAATTCAATAGAAATCATTGGTTATTTAAACAAATCAAAACCTCCGAAGCAATGAGCTTGTTCAGAACTATTTAGATCATTGTGAGTTATTTGCACTTGTCTATTAATCAAATTCTAATGGAGGCTATTGAGCAAACCAACCATAGGAATTTTGTGGCCCTTGTTAATTACTATTGAACATAGAACTGACCGAAATAAACTTAAAATAATTCATTAAGCATGAAAGATAATAAGTAACTGAAAATAGAATAATAACAATTCAAATGAAATTCATTATTAATGGTTTTTTAGTTTTGTTTGTTTTATGTTTATTTGAATTTATTGTTTTGTTTTGCTATAATTTTTATAATATAATTTATTTGATTTTCTTTCATTTTAATTTAAGCAAAATTATGAATTTAACAAGAAAAAAAGAAATTAAATCGAGCTAGTCGAGCCGAGCCGAGTCGAGCTGGAGTCGAGCTGAGCTCGAGCTGGGCTTAGCTTGGCTCGGCTCGGCTAGTTGACAGCCCTAGGTGTGACCACTCAAATTTTAGATGGTGTGACTCAGGAAAACAGCAACAACCTCCTCAGTGTTATGAATATAATTGATATGGATGTCTGTTACGTAGCCCTTAAGCAACAATAAATTGGGAGATTCTTGTAAAGATGGAAAGAGTTATTATAGGGTATTAATTAGTATATTCTCTATTAATTTACATATCAAATTATTCCTTTATTGTAATCCTGAATCAGGCAAGAGATTTTTTGGCCGGCACTCACCCTCTACTATATAAAGGGGGCAGTGACTATTGTATTCTTTAATCCACAATTCAATACATAATTCTCTCTTTCCAATTCTCTGTTTTATAGTTATTTGCTCTTTTATTTTATAACACGTTATCAGCACGACTCTACAATAAGCATTTGAGGTTTTATATAACATAACTGAAACTCTGCTTCAGAAGCTTCTTTTAAGAACATATCTCTGCACCAGAAGTTGCAGATTCCCTTTATAAATCAATGCACCAGAAGTTGCTTGTTTAATTATTTTTATTTTGCAACCAGAAGTTGCGTGTTTATTTTTATTTACGCACCAGAAGTTGCTCGTTTAAATTATTTTGTATGCACCAAGAGTTTCTTGTTTAATTATTTTTGCAACCAGAAGTTGCATGTTTATTTTTATTTACGCACCAGAAGTTGCTTGTTTAATTTTATTTACGCAACCAGAAGTTGCATGTTTATTTTTATTTATGCACCAGAAGTTGTAAGTATATTTATGCACCAGAAGTTGCAAGTATATTTTCTTTATTCTATGTACATTTATTTTATGCATATTTAATTTTTATGCACATTTACTTTTATGTACATTTATTTTACGCACATTTATTTTTATGCAAATTTATTTTTATTTATGCACTTGTAGTTGCAATAATTTTTTTTCCTTTGCACACAAGCTGCAAAATTTATTTTATGCACCATAAGTTGCAAAATATAGCACCAGTAGTTGCAAGAATAGAAATCAGAAATATTATCTAAATCTCGAAGATCAACTCTCAAATAATAATTTGAAAAAAAAAATGAAGAATATATATTAAATAATGATATTCCTTACCTTTTATCTTGCTCTTGAAGCAGCAACAAGATGAAGAGAGTTGTAAGATATATTGAAAACCAATATCATATCTTATTGTGAATAAGCAAACTAATGAGTTGTAAAAGAAGAAATTATGTAACTTGTATAAATAATTGCATTCAATTCCCAGAAGTGAATGTTGCAAAATAATGACATAAATGAGACCAATGCCAGAAGTCATTACAAGAAAATCACATAAGACAATGAGAAGATACAACAAGATATTATTTGTAACTGATTCCAAAATATGTATTTTTGATGTTGTATAAAAGAGCATTGGTTAAGTACATGTTGTACACCAAAATATTTTGTCGAATTCTATAAAGTCTCTTTAAAAAGAAAAAAAAAATGGTTAATTTTGCTTGTAATTAAAAACCATTTCAGTAAGCTCTTAAATATTACAAGACATATATATTTATTCAATATATTTTATTTATTTGTGAAATCCAAAATGGATGATAAAGATATGTCCAAATGGACATTGAACGACTAAAATAATACTTAGAAATTGAAAGGCAAGTGTTAATACAATATCATGTATTATAAATGTAATTCAAGACTCCAGAAGAGTTACTATTTTGTTCCCTGAATAAACAAAATTTATAATAGATAATGCTTTAAAATTGTGAATTACTATCATTGTTTCTTGTATATAAGAAAAATCATGAATTTTATACAATTGATTATGCATCATTCCCAGAAGTGAATGTACCACATATATAAGTCATGATTGTGAATGTGTATGTGGACATAAAAGAGGTCAACGTCGAAACTATACTTGCCATTGTGATGATTATATTCAGAAAAACGCACAAGAAAGTGGAAAGAGCACACAAAATATAACTTTTAAATGGTCTAAAAGTTTATGTGATTTTAAAGGACATTTGGTATATCCATGTGTATGCCCTAGAATCTTGTGGAGTTTTATTTAGCCGTTTTGAAGGCAACGAGAAAATAATAATGTCGATGTTGATTATCACGACAATGAAAATGTTGATAACCGATAATGATACCATCAACTGGATCTAAATTGCATTAGCAAGAACAAGTTAGAGAGAGAACCGAGTAAGAAAAATTTTCTTTTATTCTATTTAATATTTTTATTATTATTGTTATTATCATTATCATTATTTTTCATTCTTTTGATACTACTAATATGAATCAAAGTATGTATGGGCGCAATAAGAGTTATAAATATGTGTGCCTCATTATAGTGGACAATATTTCTGCATTTTAAGAAACATTTTGAAAAATGTTCATGAAAGAAATCTATATTAGAACAACATGCAGCTTTTCTATTGATTTTTATTATGAATGACTAATACAATTAAGTCATATTTATTAGTAAATCAGAAGTTTGTTGACTTAAAACTTATTTATGCTTTTGCATAATAGATTTGATCCAATTTGAAAAGTAATTTTATAATTTGACATGAACTTGAAGTTCACTAATTAGAAAAGCAACTTTATCATTAAACATGAACTAGAAGTTCAATAATTTGAGAAGTAATTTTATGATTTGACATGAACCAGAATAGAAGTTCACTAATTCGAAGAGAAATTTCTTGTTTGGCATGAACCCAGAAGTCCACTAATCCCGGAGCAATGATAATGCAAATAATCATAGAGAATTCAAATATGCATCAATTAAAGAACCAGAAGATTCTTTTATCATGTGCTGCATGTTATCAAAGGAGAATTAATTGTTAGACATCACAAATCAGGGTTGGGAATAAATCACCCAATTTCCTTGAGCGTATTAATCGAAATATATGTGGCCCTATTACTCTTTCATGTGGGCCATCTAGATATTTTATGGTATTAATAGATGCATCTATTAGATGGTCACATGTACATTTATTTAATCTCGAAATATTGTATTTGCGAGATTGCTTGCTCGAATATTCTAATTAAGATAATAATTTCTGGACCGTAAAACTAAGAAAAATCATCTTGATGATGATCAGTTGGCTACATCCCAAGTAATTATTGACTTTTGTACATTGATTTAGATTATAGTTGAGCATTGGCCCACAAACGCACTTAGAATGATCTAACATTATATCTTGTTAAGCGATTATAATTAATCGTTGGCCCCTAATAATGAAATGAACGCTAGTCTTTTGATTGAGGCCATGAAATGATATATGCTGCATCACTTATTAGAGTAAAGCCAACATTTTATAATAAGTACTCTCCATTATAATTTGTGACTGGCCTGCAGCCAAGTAAATACTATTTGAAATATTTTGATGTGCA
Organism: Juncus inflexus; assembly: GCA_024447665.1. Classification (NCBI taxonomy): domain Eukaryota; kingdom Viridiplantae; phylum Streptophyta; class Magnoliopsida; order Poales; family Juncaceae; genus Juncus; species Juncus inflexus. The sequence continues at coordinate 10,733,999 of JAJHPC010000010.1, forward strand.
ATATTTGTTCCGGTAGCCCACCGCAACACACAAAAATGGGTCACAAATAAAAGTCGGGTATATATGTTAAGTAAAATCGCCCTGCATAATTTGATATCTTAAACTTCATTACTTGAATATATTCACTACATGATTCATTGATTATAAATTTGATGTGACAGATTTTCAATCATTATCTAATTTTAATACTTTATCTTATATATATGAACTATAAGTTAAAATGTAACTCATTTGTAAAATATAGCAAATCTATTATCAGATATATTTATTCTTGCATAAAAGTAATCCAACATCTTAATTCGGATGGATATCCCTGGAGGATCATCCAAAAATACACCCGAAGTGTGTTAGATATTTATAAACAAAATTCCAGAAGAAAGAATTAAATGAATAGCAAAGTGATTATTGTGAAACAAATCAAATATTAATGAATATGTCAAGATATAATAGACAATGAAAGTCCTGAAGAACTTGATTAATAATTAATGATAACATTAGGGGGAGAGAAACAAGAGCTGGAAAACGTAAGTTATAACTTATATGGAATGCATCATTAATATCTTTCACTTAGATCCTCTAACAAGTTAATATGAACTAGAAGTTCATAAATTTATTAATGTGAAACAACATGTAATTATATTATTTATATTGATGCAAAAATGATATTCCAGCATTTAGTGCTCATTGAGATACCCTTGGATAATTCTATGTTTGAGATATGCCAGGAGCATGGTCGACCGATCGGTTCCAATGATAAAGATCCAAGGAAGAATAAAAGAGCATGTTAAGAAAGTTGGCTTGAAGTTATCAATATTTCAAAAAGAAATAAATTCTTCTGAAAAGAATATTGATGATAAAAGAGTAGAAGACAATGATGAGCGAATTACCCCAGAAGAGGTTTAGGTAACTAACAATATTAAAAATAATGAGATCTCAATAAATTATGTGTTTACTAGAATAAATATGGAACCGAAATAAAATTGTGATTAATCAAAATTTATTTATGCAATTGCAATTGATTTATAAATGAAAATGAGGATCTAGAATTAAAATTATTGGTATAATGTCGACGGATAAAGTATTGGCCAAACCAAAAGATGTGATTAAAGCATCATTATTTTCACTAGTGAAATATAAAATTATGGACATGTAGTTCAAACACCTAGCGTTTTATAACAGTAACTTATAAGCGGGTATAACTTATAAGAGGGTGTTTTAAGAATATGTAATGAAAAATTAAATTGTGATATGCAATTATATTTCTAATTTTGTCATCCCTGGAGGACTCATTAACGTAGTAGCAAATTATTCATATCTCCTTTGATTGCAATATATTAATGAAAATCCCTGAAGGATTTAAAATGCCTGAAGCATTTCAAACTCTCGAGAGATTTAATCTATTAAATTACAAAGATCTTTGTACTAATTAATGCAATATTGAGATATATGATAAAATTGCTATAACAAATGTTTGTTGAATGAATAATCGTATGGTACTCTCGAAGAGCTCCAAAAGCTACCACATTATTCAAAAGAAAATAAAATTAAATTCTTTAAAGCATAAAATATTATCTTGAATGATAAATTGAATATTATTTCTGGAAGGAGTTATTGTTTCACAATCCATCTATTACAATGATATAATGTGGAGAAATCGCATCCATTAAGATCATCAAGATAACTTATTTGATGTATTGACAATTGAAGTAAAGGGTGCTGAGTTATTTTCATGCATGAGCATGATGATTGTGAAACGAATATTTAACGAATCTCCTCAAATAATATTCCAGCAGATCTCTTCTTAAGCATATATTACAGAGATTGAACTTTGTCATCTCACATATAGTTGCATATATGAGGGGGAGAAATAATACGCACTGCACTCTTTTTTCTTTGTCGATGGTTTTTGTCCCAATGGGTTTTCCTAGCAAGGTTTTTAACGAGGCAGTTTTTGTGCGTAATATATAGAATGATGATGCACTCTTTTTCCTTCACTAGGATTTTTGCCAAGAGGGTTTTATCTAGTAAGGTTTTAACGAGGCATATTTAATATATGAAATAATGAGAAATAATAATAATACGCGATGCACTCTTTTTTCCTTAACCAAGGTTTTGTCTTACTAAGTTTTCCTTGTAAGGTTTTTAATGAGGCAGCTTCTAATGCGTAATGAAATACGGACATCCAAGGGGGAGTGTTATGAATATAATTGATATGGATGTCTATTACGTAGCCCATAAGCAACAATAAATTGGGAGATTCTTGTAAAGATGGAAAGAGTTATTATGGGTATTAATTAGTATATTCTCTATTAATTTACATATCAAATTATTCCTTTATTGTAATCCTGAATTAGGCAAGAGATTTCTTGGCCAGCACTCACCCTTTACTATATAAAGGGGGCAGTGACTATTGTATTCTTTAATCCACAATTCAATACATAATTCTCTCTTTCCAATTCTCTGTTTTATAGTTATTTGCTCTTTTATTTTATAACACTCATAACCATAATCAAAATTCTGCTTCTTCTTTACCTCCAATTGATCCTGCTTTAAAAAGTCTTTCTGACATTGTGACATCTTTGGCCATGACAAATTGAACCAGTTAAAATCTCATGGGTCCTCACAACTTCCTTCTCAAACTCTCAACCCCCGTGAGAATGCATGCGCTATCACCTTAAGAAGTTGGAAATAAATAAAAGGGAGTAAAGAAAGCATGAAAGGTGAAGGAGAGATTGAAGTGATTAAGCCAGAATCCGAGAAGATGAAAGAAAAGTCCAAGGAAATACCACCTTATAAACCTAAAGTCCCTTTACCTAGCCGTCTAGCGGTTAACACCAAAAAGGATGAGGCCGAGAGAGAAATCCTAGAGGTTGTAAAGAAGGTGGAAGTAACATTCCATTACTAGAGGTCATTCGTTAAGTCCCTCGCTATGCAACATTTCTCAAGGACTTATGTACGAATAAGAGAAAGCTAAATGTCCATGAGAGCGTGACAATGAGTGAGAATGTCTTTACGGTTATCCGCAAGAAGCTTCCAGAGAAGCAAAAAGAGCTTGCCATATTTGCCATTTCTTGCAGCATTGGGCATCATGAATTTGCTTGGTGCATGCTTGATCTTGGGGCATCTATCAATGTCATGCCTTTCTCTATCTATTCTTCCCTCGATTTGGGACCTTTGAAAAAGACCGGGGTGATCATCCAACTGGCCGATCGTTCTACTGCTGTACCAGAAGGAGTTATAGAGTATGTCCTTGTTAGGGTCAATGGCCTTGTCTTTCCTGCAGATTTCTATATTCTGCGTATGGATGAGTCTAATAGCTCGCCGAGCTCAAATCCCATTCTTCTAGGAAGACTTTTCCTTAAAACTGCCCGAACCAAGATTGATGTGCACAATGGAACTCTTTTTATGGAGTTTGACGAAGAGAACATCTCTTTCAATATCTTTGATGCTATCAAGCATCCTTCTGACGGGCATGTCTCTGTTATTTGCACCATCGACCCAGTTGATGAGTGCGTTGACAACTTCTTCTCTTTCGAGTTCATCGAGCTACTCGAGACCATTCTTGATCTCTCTCCAGATGAGCAGATCCTTCTTCAGAGTCTATCTTCCTTGGCCATTGGAGAGGCTTCTTCTTCTTCTTCTTCTTCTTCTTCTTCTTCTTCTTCTTCTTCTTCTTCTTCTCCCTTGATAAAACCTTCTCTTGAGCCCACCAAACCTTCCATTGTGAGTCCCCCCTCTCTTGACTTAAAATCTCTACCAGCTTGTCTCAAGTATGCATACTTGGGTAAAGGAGACACTCTTCCATTGAACATCTCTAGTAGCCTCATTGCTACTCAGGAAGAGAAATTAGTTAATGTTTTGAGGGACTACAAGACTACTATTGAATGGACTCTGGCTGATATTAAGGGAATCAGCCCCTCTGCGTGTATACATCGGATATTGTTGGAGGATGGATCTAAACCATCCTGTGAGGCTCAGCGTAGGCTGAATCCTCCAATAATGGAAGTGGTCAAGAAAGAAATCATCAAGCTCCTTGATGCAGGAATCATATACCCTATCTCTGATTCACAGTGGGTATCACCAATCCATGTGGTACCCAAGAGAACTGGTATTATGATAATTGAGAATCATGATGGTGAAAAAGTTCCTACGAGAGCACAAAATAGATGACAAGTATGCCTTGATTACCGCAAATTAACCACTGCCACCCGGAAAGACCATTTCCCCCTTCCCTTCATTAACCAGATGCTTGAGCGCCTTGCTAGACGCCACCATTACTGCTTCTTAGTTAGCTTTTTTGGTTACTTTCAAATAGCCATTGCCCCCGAGGATCAAGAAAAGACCACTTTCACGTGCCCTTTTGGCACCTTTGCCTACAGATGCATGCCCTTTGGGTTGTGTAATGCACCCAGTATATTTCAAAGATGTATGATGTCCATCTTCTCTGATTATGTCACCCAAATTATTGAGGTTTTCATGGATGATTTCACCGTCTATGGTGACTCATTCGATGATTGTTTGGGAAACCTAAAGACGATTCTTCAAAGGTGCGTAGAGACTGACCTAGTGCTGAATTATGACAAATGTCATTTTATGGTGGATCAGGGCATAGTCTTAGGCCATGTAGTTTCCTCTCGGGGTCTTGAAGTGGATAAAGCAAGGATCGATATCATTAGATCCCTTCTTGTACCCGACCAGTGTGAAGGACATTCGATCATTCCTTGGTCATGCCGGATTTTATAGGCATTTCATCAAAGATTTCTCAAAAATCGCTCAACCTCTTTGTCTTCTTCTCCAAAAAGATGCTTCTTTTGAGTTCAATGAGAAGTGCAAAGTGTCATACGACTTTCTCAAGGAGAAAATGTGTTATGCCCCCATCATTAAAGATCCAGGTTGGAATCTGCCTTTCGAGATCATGTACGATGCGAGTGATAGGGTAGTTGGAGCTGTTCTTGGGCAACGGGATAGGCGAGAACCCCATGTTATCTCTTATACTTCCAGGACCTTAGACGATGCTCAGTGCAACTATACCACTACAGAGAAAGAGCTGCTAGTCATTGTTTTTGCACTGGAGAAATTTAGGTCCTACCTCTTAGGGGTTAAGGTGATTATATACTCTGACCATGCCGCATTGAGGCATCTTTTCAAGAAGAAGGAATCCAAGCCGAGACTTCTTCGTTGGATATTGTTGCTCTAGGAGTTCGATTTGGAGATTAGAGATATATGAGGATTAGAGAATTTAGTTGTAGATCACCTTAGCCGTCTTCCTATGAGTATTGAGGAGGGTACCCCAATATCGGAGTTCTTCCCTGAGGAATATCTCTATGCCGTGCAAAGCTATACACCATGGTATGCTGATATAGTGAATTACCTAGTGGCTAACGACCTATCAGAGGATCTTACACGTGCACAGGCTGATCGAATCCGATATGATTCACGATTTTATATTTGGGATGAGCCTTACCTCTTTCGGATTTGCGCGGATCAAATTATTCGGAGATGTATGCCAAATAATGAGGTCAGATCCGTACTTGAGTTTTGTCACTCTCTAGAGTGTGGAGGGCACTTTGGTGTCAAGCGGACAGCTCATAAGGTCCTTGAGTGTGGTTTCGCCTGGCCCACTCTACATTAGGATGCTTACTTCTTCATGAGAACGGGATGCCGATGAAGTATATTCTTGCGTGTGAGGTCTTTGAAGTGTGGGGTATCGACTTTATGGGACTGGTTGTGGATTTTGTGAAGGACCAGATCTTTAGTAGGTTTGGGGTCCCGAGAGTCATCATCAGTGATAGAGGAACTCATTTCAGCAACCGGAGTTTCGAGGTATTAATGAAGTAATACCATGTCACACATAAACCTCGACAGCTTACCATCCTCAAACAAATGGCCAAGCAGAGCTTTCGAATAGGGAAATCAAAGGCGTTTTGGAGAAAGTGGTGAATCCCACTAGGAAGGACTGGAGTCTTCGGCTGATTGATGCACTCTGGGCTTACATGACTGCTTTCAAGTCCCCTGTAGGCATATCCCCTTATTGGCTAGTCTATGGAAAGACTTGTCATCTTCCAGTTAAACTTGAGCACAGAGCCTATTGGGCCATCAAAAAGTGTCATCTTGACTACCCAAACGATACACTTAACCGGAAGCTACAAATCCAAGATTTAGAGGAGATCCGAAATGACGCGTATGAGAATTCCCGAATCTACAAGGAGAAGAACAAGACGTATCACGACAAGAAGCTTGCCCCATAAGGATTTCAAAGTGGGCGACAAGGTGTTGCTGTTTAACTCAAGACTCAAATTATACCCGGACAAGCTACAAAGTAGGTGGATAGGGCCCTTTCTTGTGACAAAATTGTTCGATTATGGTGCAGCAGAATTCAGGGTCTTGATTCAGGGAAGCTCTTCAAGGTCAATGAGCACCGGCTGAAGCGGTTTCATGAGAGTTTCGATGCGAGTTGAATTGACATTCATGAACTTGGCGAGCCATCATCCACTGCTTGAGAAGATGGAGATGTTGGGTCAACGACGTTAAAGAGAGGCGCTACTGTGAGGCAACCCTGCGAATAAAGGTTGTGTTTTTCTTTGTTTATTTTCTTTTTCTTGCATTGCATCACTACTTCGTGCTTAGCTTTACTCGGGGACAAGTAAAAGTTTAAGTGTGGGGTGGAGTCTTTATTATATGTTACGTAGTGAAAAATAATAATAATAATAATAATAATAATAATAATAATAATAATAATAATAATAATAATAATAATAATAATAATAATAATAATAATAAAAACCCATTTTTAAGCCTCGACTAAAAAAAATGCCCAATTAAAAATCAAAAGAAATGAGAGAGAACTGTAACTTATACTGAATAATGTGGTGGAACTTGTTTGGACTCAAAGGGATCGTATAGACCAATTCAAGAAGAATTGAGGTCGTTGGTTTATGGATCTTTTGTCACTGGTGAACTAGATTTTTTGTTTGAGTGCCAATAATTTAGGAATTTGCGTGAGAAATTATGTGAGGAATTACCATTGGACCGTGACCCGGAACTCAAGTTTGTCTATAATATAGTATCCATAATAACCCACTGTGTCATCTCGTATATATATATATATATAAATAATATCCAGGTCTATTATCCATAAGAAGGAGGGTTAGGCATTATATAAGAAGATAGGGGACATGAAGTAGAGGTTAGTGTCAGAAGTTGAGGGCTTATATGAGGTAGATGAGATTTGTGCACTGAGTGTATTCGTGAGGAGATGCATCTTGGAGACAAATTTATGAGAGTATACTCTCGGATAACTCTATTTTTGATACAAAGGTAAGTTAGACCCCCATAATCCTTATAGATTTGAGTCACAATCTTCCAAAATAATAAAAAATAAATAAATAAAATAAAATAAATAAAAAGATTGCATGACTCAAACTTGTTCCCCTTGTACATGGCCTAAACCCTAGTATACCCTATTTGTGAGAAAGAGTGGATTCCAGTCATACATCTCAGGCCAACAGTTAGGTTGACACATTTTGTGCCAGATGACTTAAGGTGCTAGGAGGTATGCACATTAGAAGGTTCATTATTCCAAGCAGATAGAGGTATAGGCGATATCTTTTTTGGAGAATAGAGGCATAAGTTTAGAAAACCAAGTGACAACGAAAGTGGCGAAGTAGACAAGCAAACCAATTATGTAGTGTGTGTGTGTGTGTGTGTATATATATATATATATATATATATATATATATATTATGAGAGACACGCCACATATTCCATATTCGTATTCCGCTATACAAAAGGAGAATGAGTGCGAGTTTCACCAAAGTGCATGGAATCTTACACAAGGGACCAAGAATCATTATTGGCTGGTATATAAGTGAAGAGTGACTCTAAATCATGGGACCCATCTTACCAATGCAAGTTATAATGTTTGCTCGAGGACGATCAAATGTTTAAGTGTGGGGTGATTTGATAAGTCATTAATTATACATATTTTATACCCTATATATATATGATATTGAACCATTATATGTGTTAATATTCTATTTATATGGATAATAATCACAATTTGAATGTTGATACTACTAATGAGATATTTATGTGATTTCAGGTGCAATTTGGATGAAGCATAGCTTGGAGAAAAGATGTTGGAGCACAAAATGGAGATAATAATCAAGACTCGGACCTGCCGACACAGGCTTAGTATTTCAGCCATAACTCACAATCTGGGCCTTCTCTATATGCAAACAATATACCGTTGGAAAGAAGCGAACAAGAACCACAATATATTTCATATAATCAGAGCCCAATTCTGAAGTCTACATATCTAAAATTAACCATCTTCTGCACAGAGCTTTCATGCACTTTGCATTCACTCTTCATGTTTTTGCCATGCTCATTCACACTCTTTGCATGGGGCTTCATTCATCCCTCAGGATCACCTTTTGAGAGGGTTATAACGAGGTGCAAGGAATCTATTCTACTTACTTTGGAACTTCATCATCCTCTCTCTTGGAGTTGGGCAAGTCAAGCAAGCTTCATTCTTCCATCTGCGCTTCATTAATAGGTTCTATCATTATTTTATTTTCTTTCTTTTTCATGTATTTCAGTAAGCCCTTCGAGACATAGTTAGTGTTTATGTTTTTGTATTGTAACTTTTGAGACCATTAATAATGAATTTCATTTGAATAGTTATTATTCTATTTTCACTTACTTATTATCTTTCATGCTCAATGAACTATTTTAAGTTTATTTCCGTCAGTTCTATGTTCAATAGTAATTAACAAGGGCCACAAAATTCCTTTGGTTGGTTTGCTCAATAGCCTCCATTAGAATTTGATTAATAGCTAAGTGCAAATAACTCACAACGATCTAAACAGTTCTGAACAAGCTCATTGTTTAGAAGGTTTTGATTTGTTTAAGTAACCAATGATTTCTATTGAATTGGTTATGATATTCAAGTAGGTTAGTGTTTTTATTTACGAGCTCATCTAAACTAAAACTGTTGGAAAATCCATAGCCATATATGTTACATGTGCAGCGGAACCTATGGATTTAACCCGCCCTAGGATCTACATTAAGGGAATAAAAGTACGAGATTAGCCATTAAAATTTATACCTCGGATCTTCCAGATCCGCGAGACAAGGAACGGATGTAGGTCTGAACTTTTCCGACTCGCAACCGTCTCCTTTCCGAAGCTTGGCTCGTCAAGCTCCTTCCTATTGCTCGGCTCGAAGAACTCGCTTTTGAAGCTCGGCTCGCGAAACTCTTCTTGAAGCTCGGCTCGAGAGATAGCTTCTTCTCCTAGGGATGAAGATAGATCGCTTGCAAGTTATCAAGGTAGAGAACCTCTACTCGTATCCACGTGAACTTCACTCGAACGGAATAACCGGACTTGGCTATACAAGTTCGGAAATACTTTCTGAATATCTCTCAAAACTCTCTCTCTCTTTTCTATGTAAAGATGGCCTCTTAGGCTTATGAGTTGTGTGTCAAATAGAGAGACCCTGCCCTTCTATTTATACTATAGAGAGAGGCGAACGATTGCTCAGTTAACATAACTAAAACCCTAATCTGCGCCTATTCCGTTGCCAACGGAATAGGTATTTCCATAACGAAATACTTGGCAGCTAAGGTTATTATAGTTTCCATATATATTCCGTTGGGAACGGAACTATTCCGTTGCCAACGGAATGGAACTGTTCTTGTTTAATCAATTATCCAATAATTGATTATTTCGTTCACCAATTTATACATCATATGTATAACTGTTTTGAGGCACATTTATCCCATACGAATGGAGTTCATTGTGTGACCGTGTAGGTTTCATTTAACGCTGGCAACAATCTTCTAAAGATCGTAAGTCATGAGTAACCTCTAGACTGATGTCATGCTACCCATGTTAAATGAAATGATCAGTGATCGTAAACCTATCTGAATAGACATTTGCCTTTTGTTCTACGATATATATCTTGATCACAAGGCATGGTAATATGTCATCCTTGAGTTTGATCAAAGTCTCTTTCCTGATCGAGAATTAGACTGAGTAAATACAAAATGATATTAACAACACATGTTAATCCATTTTGAGCATGGCCATGCATTTCCTTCAGTCCTAGTTCATCAAGGGGGCCCAGAGATATCCCCCTTATGACGGGAGGAACAAATCCCATCTTGGTCACTCAAATTCCTCGTCATGATTCAGTGCATACCTAACGATGACACTAATGATCATCCCGTTACGAATGACGTAAGATCACATTAAAGTATGTTGTTCCTCATACAGGAATCTATGGTGACCTCAGGTCATAGGAACAAGCACACTATTCATATGAGAATCACTAATGACATATACCATGCATATTCTCACAGTGTGGTTAGTCCAGTATGTGTTCTCTAACACATACCTATATTTCAGACTTGACATCTCTATGTCTATGATCAGCAGAACATGATCATCCAGCCTGCGAATATACTAGTGTGGATATGTAGCTTCTTACCTGAAGTATGTCTATCTCTATAAACATCCTACATATCACTATCAGAATCACGTATTCTGATGACGTGAACCCGAAGTGTCATTCTTGGTTGATATCAGAAATATACATTCACAACCCATACACACATATATATAAGAAATAACCTTTATTGAATAAATAATAATGTCTTAATACATAATCCATTTCCTAGCACAAATACATTTGGCCTAGGGCACTAATCCTACAAAACTCTATCTTTTGTTTGAGTTATTTATCGGTTAGAGCTCATCTACTGTACTTAAGAGATTAATTTCAAATTCATTATTATAATCAAAGATAAAGTTACACACAAATTCACTACGCGAAACTGTGGCTCAATTCACAAAACCACTACATCTCTTGATTTTTACTCTAAGTTTCCTCTTTACTTGTTACTTTCATTTTGTTGCAATCAACCAATGAACAACCCACCCAATTGTGTGTCTTGTTTTAGGTCTTGTGTTTGATTTTATTTATGGTCTTGGTTTCTCTTTATTTTAGTTTTCTATTTTTGTTGAGTCTATTTTCATTAGAGAAGTAATCTTTTCACCTAGTTTAGTCTAAATAGCTCTCTGTGGTTCGACCCCTACTTCCGTTGTCTACATTATTGTAGTTAAGTGTAGGGTTAAAAATTTCTTTTGGTAAGCGTAAAATGACTGCAAAAATACTTCTTTTCAGATACCTATGAAGTTAGCCCATGGGCATGCAGTCATAAAAGCTACTTCAGAAATGATCTGGCTACATTGCTGCAAAAATTCCAAAATAGAGCTTACCAATCTCGGTAATGATAAAGACACCAAATTCTGGTTGGACAAATGGAACCCAGACATAATCTTCGCAATACAATTCCCAGGATTGTATGATACTGTAGAGGGTGGAGTTCTAGAGAGTCTTGAAATTTTTTTGGAATAATAAGTTTTTTTAGTGTTTCAAATATTAAAAAATAAGATTAAGCATTCACGGTTCCTAAATTCTTGTTTTAGGATTATGGTTTCTGATCCCGGGCTATCGTTAAGGTTAAAATGTGAAATTTTTTGATGATAATGTAGAGCGTGGAGTGCTAGAGAGTCTTGAAAAAAAATTAGAATAATAAGATTTTTTAGTGTTTCAAATATTAAGAAAGAAGATTAAGCATTCACGATTCATAAATTCGAGATTTAGGATTAAGGATTAAGGTTTTAGATTCCAGGCTATCGTTTAGGATAAAATGTGAAATTTTTAGATGATACTGTAGGGAGTGAAGTGTTAGAGAGTCTTGACAAAAATTTGAATAATAAGTTTTTTTTTTTGTTTCAAACATTAAAAAAGGGCAAGAAATAAAAATATTTCAGTTCATCAAGTGCGCTTAGATGTAGAGGTGCTACAATGAGATAGGGCCTTAAGCACATTTCAACAACAGCTACTCATAGAATCGAGGCAGCAGCTTAGCACAATGGTCTTAACAAGAGAACCAGATAATCTGCTCTGGAATACAAATAAAGAAAGCAAGTTTACGATACACAATACTTACAAGTTGATCTCCAACACTAGGGTCAAGGACCAATCACGCAAGGCCATATGGAAACTCAAAGTGCCACCGAGAATTAAATTTTTTTTATGGCAAATGCAGCAAAACAAACTAGCAACTAAAGACAGACTCAAAAAAAGGGGACAGTTACAAGCAGACTTTTGTCTAACTTGTAATAATAACGTCCAAGAAAACCGGAATCATCTATTCTTAAGATGTCCAATAGCAAAGGAGACATGGGCTAAAACATGTCAAAAGATTGGCCAAACAAACACACCAGAATGGGATTCTCTGACTAGCGTCATTTCAAGGATGAAGCGGAAGCTCGACAAGACCAAGAAATTACAATGACGAGCGGTTTGGGCGGCTACATGCTGTGAACTTTGGAAAGCGCGAAACTACAAGGTCTTTCAAAATATCAACTCGGAATAAGCCAGAGTACTTGACTCGGCAAAGGAGACGGCAAAGCAATGGATTTTGACAACAAAGAGCTGAAGATAATTTTTTTAGTGACTAGAGGACAGGATAGGCTTGGAGATCTTAGTCTAGAAAAAAAGGAATTTTGATAGATGCAAGAGATCTAAAAATGTAATATCATTATGTAGCAGTTTTTTTCTTAAATGAAAGTCTTTGTAGCTATTTTGGTTACACATAAAAAAAAATTTGTTTTCTGAAACAAGACAAAAATATCATTTAACATAAATTTTTCATCATTTAACTCTGTACTATTTCTCCAAATCAATTTTACTTCACTTTCTGAGAAGCCAATCAGAAGAATTTATCTTTACTACGTCTTTATTGTTTATATGACACTATCATTGATTTATTAATAACATATTTAAGGAGTTTCAAAAGCCCTCAGGAAAATCTCAGTAGCCTGCAGAAATACTTCTCAAATTCTTCATTAACCTTGAATAAAAAAAAATACAAAAAATATTATAGGATTAGAATATATTCTTTGGTATATAATTGGGAGTACAAAGACAAAAGATAGAATTATGTTGGCTTCATTAGAAGTGTTGAGTTGTGGTCAAAGTGAATGTGCTTGTCACTTATCTATTCTTTCTTTCTTTATTAAATGGGCCTTTATTATTTAGAAGAATGTATAGGTTTTAGATAGCCCTTTTACTTTCTGTTTTGTAATTAGAAAAAACGCTGTAAACATTTATAGAAAGGATAAATAGATAGGCCCTTTTATCGAACATTGTTATGATTAAATACTCATAAATTGTTTTCACGCATCAGTCGATTTAGTTATGGACGACTTTTGCAACCTCACGCGTTTTGACGCCCCCACCAATGTCGATGCCCAGGAGCCACCACGGAATCGTGAAGGTCAGTTCAACTTACCCCCTCCCTCTCTAAACCCTAATTTTTTTCTAGATCACTTATTTTTATTTTACGACCTCCATACTGTAAAAAAATTTCATTATTCCAACTTGTCACGTAACCTCTTTTGCAGGTACTCACGCCACTTCACCACCAGCCCGTCCCGCTCCGCACACGTTTACTACTGCTGTTCCCCATGACGCTAACGTGCCGGAGAAAAGAGGTGAGCCCAGCCTGTCCTTTGTTGTTCGCCAATCTGAGCGGAGCGGACCTAAGCCATGCCCTATTTTGTCAGACCCGTTAATCACAAATATCCATATACCTGCTGGCTCAGGTGGCTTCACCCCCCCCCCTTCACAATCGATCAGCATGTTACCCCTTTCCCACCTGCGACAGAAAATGCTCATCTCCACAGCGAGACAAATCTGGAGACCCCTAATACCACTCTGAATGCTCCTCCCAAATTTGATGATACCCCAAAAGCTTATGGTAATTACAAAAAATTACGTCTCAATAAATATTTTTTTTCCCCACCTACTCATATTCCATAATTCTCTTTTTAAAAAAAAAAAACTGGTGGTTTCTCTGCATGTAACCGTAATTCTGCATCCACCCCTATCATCGGGACAACATCCTTCTCGCCGTCCTTCACAGCTATGGTACGCTAAACAACTCCAATTTTTGTCTCTTTTACATACTGTTACTTTTCGAGCTAGTAATAGTATTATATTACATTTTTACATGTCCTGTTAGGCAACAGGAACCCTACTATGATGTCATCTGCTCCCCCACCACATCGTGCATCCAGCGAATCCTCGGGTTCATCTGTTCTCAAGGATTCTCCAGCCCCCACCAATTACCGCATGCAGACTGTTCTCACGCGGTTACTGCACGACTCCTTTCTCTGAGCAGGAGATACTTCAACGTGACCTCGATTATAACTACGAGGCCACACGGGACCACAAAGAGAAGCATGTCAACTTCTTCTATACGGCACAGTACTTCATTCCGCCATACATGCAAAGGATTATTTTCGGATGGTATCGGGGATTAATTTCTAATGGGGAGTTTGCCTTCTAGCACGGTAATTACCGCGTGACTCACAAAGACGCGTACGTCTTGCTGAAGGGTGCTAAGACCAAGCCTAATGTGAGTACATAATTTATTTAATTCATATGCTGTAATCTTATTAATGACACTTTATATAAATCATTTATGTAACCCTTTTCAGGTTATTGACGCACTTATCCACATTCTCCATTGCTTTGTCAACCACCAATTTGCACCGTGGCAATTTGTCCGAAATGACCATCTCGTAGGCTCTTAATTTTTTTCATATATTCCCTCAATTATGGAATCTGTAATACTCATTATAACCTATATTTATACATGCAGTATACCGTCCCAAATCTCCCTCTCTGCACTCTACAATCACCCGAGTACAACATGCACTCCAAACAGAGTCTCATGTCATCGTGCTGGCTATTAGTCCCACAATTGTCTAACAGGGAACAGTGGGTACTGGTTGTCGTCAACTTTCTCAAGTGCAAATTCAAGTGATACAACTCTGCCCCAACTACCGATGCCCACTTCTCTTCCATTCAGCTCATCACCTCCCTGTGGCGATCCTTCATCCGTGAAGTCATAGGTTTGACTGAAATTGATACGTAAGAGTTGAAGAAGATGCATACCCTATCCCAGATCAAAGGAAGTCACGACGGAGGTATATATGTTGTGAAGGTGATAGGCCATATCATCGTACATTGTCATCTAAGTTGGAGTCATGATGTGGTTAGGGGTGATCGCGGTAGACTGGTGTACAACCTAATTGCGGCCTCATGCTTTCCCAATTCATTCACTCCAGCCAACGTTTAGCCATCCAGCATCCGCCATGAATTGTTGGATTTTTTTTGCCCCCTTTTGATTCCCAGCATACCAAATTTAGTAGGGTATTAATGTTTATTTTGTGTTGTGTTTGTTATATTCGAGAAGACATGGCTTTTGTTGTAAGGATTTCTACTATGTATTATATTTTTTTAGTTTGGACCGCCCGCTATAGGTTGTAGTGATTTCATGAAGAATGTTCTATATAATTACTTAATTTGTATATTATTTATTCATTGTCACGCTTCTATTGCATTATCACATGGCCAACTAATTTACACATACAAACATTCTCTTCCACGTTGATGGTCCGGGTAGCATGTCTTGCCAGAATTTTCTTATACCCATTTCATTCTCGCATCAACATTACTCCTTTCTGCATGTACCCCACATACATGGTACTATGCATTATATATCAAAATTCTTCACAACCACGCCAATGCTAAGGGTGTCAACCAACCTCCGTATGAAAAATCTTTGTTGTCACCACTACTACCTGATGGATGATAAGGCCAACGAACAATTGCTACATTTCATCACATCATACCCTTTTTGAAAAATAAAATAAAATATAAAAACTACAAATTCAAACACATTTACATGATTTCATAATTGTAACACATCGCCATGTATATTTTGTCTTGATTTTTCAGGCACATACATCATTTCTATTTTCTCATAAGATAATGGAAACCATTTATGCATACTAATCATAACATACTATATTAAACATACCACCAACATAACAAATACACACTAATGCGTCTCACACTTTAACTATAAACTCGACACCGCTTACAAAAGATTCCAACTCAGGAAATTTCAATTACTTCCCATCATATAACATCATGATACATACCATAACATAGCGCTACACGCCACAAGTAACACCAGTACACTCATGATACCCAAAAGGCACTAAGAATAAGATAGTACTTACTACTACACCCCACAAAAAAAAACACCAATCCTGACATACACTACGAGGTACCAGCATAGCACTAAACAACCTAGCCTTGTCCACATCCAGCTCCAAGTATTGCGGGTAATCCATCTCCAACTCAACAGATATGGTGACCCTTCTTATATAAAAATAATCAAAGTAGCAATCAACCAACAGTGGAATCATGTCCACATGAGGTGTGTCAATCAGAATATCTAGGGAAGAAATATCCTTCTCCACCTTCCCTTTATCAATCTCTGCAAGCCTCTCAAATGATTTCATGTGGACACCAGCCCTATCGAAGCAGTAATGATGCTCTGGTAACCTAAAAACCTTTAGCCAAACCTGGAAAAAAATTCTAATACATTTAGTATGAATCTATCGATAATCATATGTACTCACATTTCTCAACATTCTTACAATTGTATTTAAAAAAAAATTATAAATCATATATTACAAACATTTCAAACAGGCATACCATTCAATCGAAATAAGTCCTGTTACTACCCGAGCTGCTGGTTACCACACCCCACATTAATCATACAACAACCGATTATCACAAAATATAGGGAAGCAAGTTACCACAAGAAAACATTGCCACCACAGCTCAACTGGTTACCATTTCTACCACAACCAATTGAAATAAAAAAAAGAAAAAAAAAAATTACCACAACCACTATTAAACTCATACCTTTTTCTTCAGCACAAATGGAATCGTGTTGAGACTGACTTTCTAAGACTTGAAATTGACAATCACACCATCTATTAGCGCCTTTGTCTCGTCCATCACGAACTTGTCTCTCACAGTCCTCATGGGGAAGAGTAATAAATAGCGGTAATAGCCAGCAACATATTTGTTGATCTTGGACGTAGTTTCGCCTACAACATATTTGATGATGGTTCTAGCATTGAAATCCGTCGGGACTGGTTCCTCCATCTGGACGTATGCACTTCTTTCCATCTCACTCTCCTTCTGCCTCAACTGCTTGCTTGGGCTCGCATAAATCTTGGCAATAGGTTTCTCACTGACAATGGAAAAAAAATATTTACTCTCACCATTTCGCCCAAACAAAAAAAAGCACGGAACTTCAAATAATCAAATCATAATTTAAAGCAATGCTAAATAAAATGTGATAACCAGTAGCTTGTACACCACCTGCTTGTCGCTGACCCGGACTGCATGCTTGTTGACCTTTTCCCCCTCGATTACCACTAGTGCGAGGCTGACAACACAAACACAATTTTTATTTCTTGGAACTGAATAGTGGTTGTGGATGAGTGAGAAACTGGAGGGCTTTGGATGCTATTTATAGGCATTAGATTATGCAATTCGAATTTCCCCCTAAAAAATAATCCCGCGGAAACAAGAATTTCAAAAACAAAATCCACATTAGATTCGCAAAAGAAGGAACATCACGGTGATTAGACACCTGATTTTTTCATTAATTTTAAAAAAAATGATCCCCATCAATTCAGTAAATGGATTTGATCATCACTGACAGTAACAACACAGGTGTCAGGAAAGTACATATAAGACCATGCATTAAAAACGAAGGGAAAATTGGATACTAAATTGCATTGCTTACCACAAATATTGCTGACGTCATCATCCCCACATCAATCTCTAGAGAAAGACTCAACAAAAAATGCTTTACCGACTTGCGGTTTTTAAGCTTGACTAAAATCAGAAATTCATTTCTCCCTCCCCTCTAGAGTCTACACACCACACAACTTGTTTTTAAAGTGCTACACTCTACACAACTTATAAGAGTGAGTCAAAATCTCCATCTAAAAAGAGAAGTTAGAGGGGGAAATAGAGAGCACAAATGAGCCAATTCAATTTACAGCAGTCGAACGAAGAACACTTTTACACATTAGAAACACCCTACGGCCTAACCCTAAAATCCAATCAGAACACGGAATTAACACAACAAGTACAAATCTTGAGAAAAAGTGATCGAATAAAGGAGAAACAAACTAACCAGTACACCTCAATGATAGAAAAAGCTCAACTAGTGCAGTACCAAGAAATTGATCTTGTCTGCATTAAGAGACAAAATAAGTACAAGCAAAGCCAATCTAAGGAGATCTCCCTGGCTGCAGGACTTGAGGGAATCAGATCGTACGTAGAGGTGGGATCGGTGTACAGAGTACTCACAAAAGTAGGTGTCAAGATTAATGAGGATTTGCAAGAAAAAAATGACTCTTTGATAATCCATTAGCCTGCAGGAATAAACAGAAAGAGTTATGGAATACTTGAATAAATTAAAATGCAATTATTTGCATTTCAAAATTTTAAATCCAGGTCTTTTTCATGGTTTTCTAGCCGCTACTTCTGGAGAATCTCATCCTTCGTCTTCATTGAAGGCAAATCAGGCACTCAAGTCACTTCATTTTTGTTGTTCTTTGTGTTGTTTAGTTTAGATATAGACTCATATCAGTCAATTTAGTTCAATTTGATGAGTCATTATTAGTTCACACTTTTTGATTGATTTAGCGGAAATTACAGTCAAAAAAATTGTGCGACTTCTGCTTGCGGCTTCTTTCTTAGACTACTTTAGTAAGTGTTTTTTCTGCTTTTGATCTCTGCAAAATCATAATTTTGGTTTGGGAAGGCAATCAGGTGTCCACTTGATTTCATAAAGAAGCTAATCTAGAAGAACTTCATAGGTTATAATGTTTTGTTTGCGTGGCAGAGAATGTGAGTGTATTGTTTGAGAAAATGCCTGTGATGTCTAAAATGAGGAAAACTTTTTGGGGATGAAGATGGGCTAAACAACTTGTCTGATTCCATCGTATAACAAACATGGTTACTCTCAAAGAGATGGTGTCACTTGTGACGTTTTGTTCCATGTTTGGACTTTTGTGATAAATGTATGAGAGACCAAAGAATCGGGAAAATTGAGGACAGACCTTGAATCCGCTAAGCATTAAGCCATAAACCTAAAATGCTTAAAATATATTTATTTTCCATATCAAAACCGGATTACCTTTTCTTTGAGGAGGAATTTCATATTTACCCTTCCAAAAATCCAATATATCATATTTACCTTTCAGAAAATTAAAATATCATATTTACCCTATCAAAAATCCAGAATATACATTTAAAAAAAAATCCAAAACATCATATTTACCTTTTGAAAACTTGCAAAATATAAAAACTGCCCAACTCACTAACTTGATGTTAACTCCGTTAAGTTAATTAATATTTAATCTTACAAACTGTAATTAAATTATTAAGTATGACTAAGATGCCCCTCCATCCCTTTTTTACATACACATATTACCTTATTTTATAAATTTCCTCCCTCTCAACCAAATTATCTCGTCTCTTCTCTACTCTCATCTCCTCTTCCTTTTTGCATTAGATTCATCACCTCCTCTCCTTTTAATCGAAAGCTTTTTACCTCATTACCTAGCTGAATCTTCCCACCTAGCTGAAGAAATCATCTCCTATCAATCAAAATATATTTTCCCCAAATATTTGTCTCCAAATACTAACATCTATTTTTTTTATACCTGCTGCATTGACTTCGATTCTGTTTCTTAACTTATATCTTATCATCTAAGTCTGAACCCTCTCTATCGTATCCGCACAAATTCATAATTACTTTCTTTACTTACTGTGTATTTCGATTTGATTTCGTCATAAAAGCATGAAAATATAGATATACGACACTAAGCATGTTGCTATTGAAGAATGAAAATAGAAATTATGAAAAGCTGAAGCTAACTAATTAGCTAGCTTGTCTAATTACATAACTATTTTGATGAGGAAAATAGAAAATCACCAAAGTTGAAACTATCTAAAAACAACACCAATTAGACATCACAGATGATTAATCTTATTAATACTTTTTCTTTACTCTTTTTGAAAACTATGTCATTCCTACAAACCATCAAATATATATATTTGTTTATAATTAAAGTTAGATTTCATCAAGAGAGTTGACGAATTACAAATTACAACATAAAGTAAATATATAAAACTGAAAAATAGTAATATATCTGGCTGGAGCCTTGAAAGTCTAATTTGCATCTCAAAATTTATTTAGGAAAATTTTTCACGTGATATATGAAAAGTGTACTGGAGATAAAATTGATAAATTTATATGCCGTCTAATTGATGTTAATAGTGACAATTTTTTAGGGAGATATAATTTTAATCCTTATAAGAGATAAGAATATCTTAGAAGAAATAAAAGAGTGGAAGTTAGATTAGGAGGAAAGATATGAGAGAGAAAGATAGAGGGGTAGAATAGTAATTTGAAATAGTAACCATTAAAATTAATGATAAAATTGGATGGAATTAGTTTTTGGGTAAATAAGAGTGCTCCCACTGAACTTCATGTAAACACAAGGCTCACCTTCACTTTTGTTAAAACCAAAACTTTTGATGACTTCATCAAAACGAAGGTTCCAACTTCGAGATACTTGCTTCAATCCATAGATAGATTTCTGAACCTTGCAAACCTTATCAGAATTCTTAGGATCGACAAAACCCTCGGGTTGCATCATATGCACGTCCTCGATCAGATATCCATTTAGGAAAGCTGTTTTGACATCCATTTGTCATATTTCATAGTCATAATATGCTACTATGACTAATAGAATTCTGATGGATTTAAGTATAGCTACATGTGAGAAAGTTTTGTCATAGTCAATACCATGAACTTGTTTAAAACCTTTCGCCACAAGCCTTGCTTTGTAGGTTTGTACCTTTCCATCCACGTCAGAATTTTTCTTAAAGACCCACTTACATCCGATGGTCTTTAAGCCTTCAGATGGATCAATCAAGTTCTAAACTTGATTGTCTTGCACGGATTGCATCTCGGCTCTCGTGGCCTCTAACCATTTCTGAGAGTCGGGACTCTTCATAGCATCTTGGTAGGACGTGGGTTCATCATCTATGAATGTCACATCATCATCATTAGACACGAGAAATCCGTATCTCTCGGGCTCATGACGAATCCTACTAGATCTACGTTGAATCTGTTGTGTTTCAAGCTCACTAACTCCTTGAGAGCTTCTTTGTGCAGGAATTATGCCCTAGGACAAAGTGTTGGACTAGAGATTAGATTATGAGAAACACGCTTATTCAGTTCATATATGAATGAGTGTATGGATGAATAATATATTTACATATATCAGATTGACCATAAATGACACTTCGGGTTCACGTCATCAGAATACGTAATTTTGATAGTAGAACTATGAAGCAACGAATGACATTCTAAACCGTCCCTAGTGATATGTGAAATGTTGATAGAGATAAACATATTTCAGGCAAGAAGCTACATATCTACACTAGTATATTCGCAGACTGGATGATCATGTTGTGTAGATCATGGACATAGGGATGTCAAATATGGAATATAGGTGTGTGTTAGAGAACACGTACTGGACTGACCACACTATGAGAATATGCATGGTATATGTCATTAGTGATTCTCATATGAATAGTGTGCTTGTTCCTACGACCTGAGGTCACGATGGATTTCTGTATGAGGAACTGCATATTTTAATATGATCTTACGTCATCTGTAAAGGGATGATCATTAGGGTCATCATTAGGTATGCACTGAATCATGACGAGGAATGTGAGTGACCAAGATGGGATTTGTTTCTCTCGTTAAGAGGGAGATATCTCTGGGCCCCTGATGAACTAGGACTGAAGGAAATGCATGGTCATACTCAAAATGGATTAACATGTGTTGTTAATATCATTTTATATTTATTCAGTCTAATTCTCGATCAGGAAATAGACTTTGATCAAAATCAAGGATGACATATTACCGTGCCTTGTGATCAAGACATTTCATAGAACAAAAGGAATAAACAAATGTCTATTCAGATAGGTTTATGATCATTGATCATTTCATTTAACATGGGTAGCCATGACATCAGTCTAGAGGTTACTCATGACTTACGATCTTTAGAAGGTCGTTGCCAGTGTTAAATGGAAGCTACACGGTCACACAGTGAACTCCATTCGTACGGGATGAAGATACCTCAAATCAGTTATACATATGATGTATAAATTGGTGAACGAAATAATCAATTATTGGAGAATTGATTGAACAAAATAGTACCATTCTGTTGGCAACAGAATAGTTCCGTACCCAACGGAATAGATATGGAAACTATAATAACCTTAGCTACCAAGTATTCCGTTGGCAATGGAATATGCATAGATTAGGGTTTTTAGTTATGGTAACTGAGCAATCGTTCGCCTCTCTCTCTAGTATAAATAGAACGGCAATGCCTCTCTATTAGATACACAATTCTTAAGCTTTGGAAGCCATCTAATACACAGAAATAGAGAGAGAGAGTTCTGAGTTATTTTCGGAAAATATTTTCGGACTCGTCTAGCTGAGTCTGGTTCTTCCGTGAGTCTGCAGTTCGACATGGATACAAATAGAGGTCTTCTGCTTTGAAGACTAGCAAGCGATCAATTTCTTTACCCTAAGAGAAGCAAGGAGTTCGCTCGAGTCGAGCTTCAGGAAGGAGAAGGTTGCACGTTAGAAAAGTTCAGACCTACATCCGTTCTTCGTCTCGCAGATCAGGAAGATCCGAGGTATAAATTTTAATAGCATAATCTCGTATCTTTATTCCCTTAACGATGATCCTAGGGCAGGTTTAACCCGTAAGTTCCGCTGCGCATGTAACGTACATGGCTACGAGTTTCCCAACCGTGGCATCCGAGCGTTCGTTAGGAAAATAATAGTCGATTATATTTAAAATTTAGTAAATTCTAGTATAATAAATTTTAGGATTTTGAAAATATTATTTCAAAACATCACGGAAATAGTTTCTAGGAATATAATATTGGATATTATGATCTCCTGGAGTTTCGAGAAACAGTTTTTCGAAATCTGTTTTGGAAACGGAACTAAAACATTAGGAAAACGAAATTATCAGCAACATTCCGTTCCCAACGGAATAGTTCCGTTGAGAATGGAATAACGCAGGCAATTCACAGTTGTTCAACGCATGTTTCATTGAGAACGGAATAGTGTCGTTCCCAATGGAATAAGGCTGAATTTTGCGGAAACCCTAATTTTTGTTATACATGGAATTTTTTATATGGTGTGAGGCTTAGATCTATGATTGTTCTTTGATGTAATCTTATGTGTGAATGCTTGTAATATTATTTAATATCTATGGTAACATGTGAGTTGTCCAAAGTTGTAATTATGCCAACCAGTGAGGTGTACAAAATTGTAAACTACCTTTTCAAGCAATATGATAGTTAGGAAAGATATTACATCAAGAAAAGAAGAGGATCTTGGCGCAATCTTCGGAAGATGGCATTGGATCTTCGCACACATACAACGAAGGGTTCGTTGAAGATTCACCTGCAACCTAGATATAGATCTAGGATTAGGAACCTCATGATCGCTCGTGAGGATTAGGATCATACTATATTTATCTTGTCTCTGTGATGATTATATTTATGAATCTAAAGTAAAATCCTTCAGAATGTTAAGTAAGGAAGTGCCCCCCATGTCCCTGAAGTCCTCAGTACTTACACAGTCTTCCATGTGGGTCATGCCAAAGCTGAGCATATGGGGGATTGTCTTTGTGAGGGAGGGTATGCGGAAAATGACATCCATCATGGGTCATGCCAAAGCTAAGTGTGCTGAACTCTATTTCGCCGATAATCATACATGGTTAAACTTAACTGAGCAAGCAAGTCGGACTTGGGCTCAGGGCACAAGATGGGATAATATACAGGGCATATGATGCTCTTTCCATAAAAGACAAGAGTTGTATGTGATATAATTGGAATTGTTCCCACCTAAATAGTTGAGCAATAAGGGTTGCGCCAAAACGCACTTAGTGCTCAATGAAATATGGATCCTGACTCACTATGAAACCTCATTTAATTAAAGTTTCCGAATCAATACTACCGAAGGTGTTTGATTGGAAGAAAAATAGTGGGAGTATAATATATGAAACAAAATTAGAATAATTCTAATTTTAAATAATAAACTTTACATTGCATATTAAACTTGTAGAATGAGTTCAAAATTTACGCACTTGCGATCTATCCTTGAGAAGGATAAGCTCGATGACACAAACTTCCCTGAATGGTTCAGGACACTGAGAATTGTTCTCAAGAGTGAAGGAAAGTTGTATGTTCTGAGACACCCATCCCAAATCCACCGCCTTCGACTGCTTCCAGAGTCGTTCAAGATACTTATCAAAAGTGTATTGACGTTTCTGATGAAGTAACCTGGATGATATTAGCAGGAATGAAACCTAAGCTTCAGAAGCAGATAGGTTTCATGGATTGCTATGATATGATCAAGGCGCTTAAGGAAATGTTCCGAAAGCAGGCTAATATTCAGCGCTACAAGGTCACCAAGTTATTAATCAAGAGCAAGATGGCTCATGGCTCCTCTGTGGATACTCATGTGTTCAATATGAGAAGTCACATTGATTACTTAGAGAGACTTGGTTCGCCTATTCCAAGGGAATTCGCGGTTGACATGATTCTTGGATCGCTTCCTCCAAGCTTTGATTTGTTCATTACTGAATATCATAAGCGTCAGATGGAGATGATGATCACGGAATTACATAAGATGCTTAACTAGGCAGAGAAGGACACAGAGGCAAAAGTTGTCATTGATACCCTCAGGATTGAAAAGGGAAGGGAGTCGAGAAGACAAGTCACATGGGAGAGTTGAATCAAGAGTGAGGGCAAAGTGTTGCCTAAACCTGAGGAATCCGAGGAAGTGATTACATGTTCTATGCGTGATCACTGGAGAGGAGGATGTAAGATATGTCAAGAAGAAGAATCAATGGCTGTCATTTCAGGTATTCCTCTTTCTAAATCTCTACTTGGATATTGGATATCCACTATAATTCTCACATTTTGAACGTGTAGGATATTACTCAGACATATAAGATTAGCTGGAGGAGTTTAACCTACAAGTAGGGAATGAAGCAAGAGTTGCTACATTAGTTCTATGATTTTATTGACTTAGCCATTGTGGGCTTATAATGAAATAAATGTTATTTCGACATTAGCGTTAAAATGGTTGTAAAATTTATTATTTGGAATATTAAAATTTTCCTAGATTTGTCTATTTGAAAAGTTCACTTAGAAAATAACTTTTATATGCTAAATAATAAGTCCATTAATTTCATACTTCTAGCAATGTCATCTAAGTCACAGAATAAGAATCGCATTTCTAAAACTCCACCCTATGTAAACATTTTGTATTTCATTAAGTAAATCTTTTACTTAAGTAAACCTTTTACTAAGAATGAAATTTAATATGAGTAAGAATTTCAAAATAATAAGAGCACTTCGATCAGATCGAAGTGGCAAGTAATATTATTTAAGAAATGATCAGATCGAAATGGTTTACTTAAGCATTTCATATTATTTAAGAATG
Source organism: Juncus inflexus (assembly GCA_024447665.1). Classification (NCBI taxonomy): domain Eukaryota; kingdom Viridiplantae; phylum Streptophyta; class Magnoliopsida; order Poales; family Juncaceae; genus Juncus; species Juncus inflexus. The sequence continues at coordinate 10,759,578 of JAJHPC010000010.1, forward strand.
AAATTTAATATCGCCTTGACAAGATAATAAGAGCACTTCGATCAGATCGAAGTGGCAAGTATTTGAGTCAATAGTTTGACAATTATCTTAGAAATTGTGAAAAGAGTTTCACAATTAATTTTATATGCAATATCTCATGATGTGCACATAAAGAAGAAGATGAAACTTATTGGATAAGATTCAGTCTATGCCTCCAAAATATTTATAGGTTTATACTCTTGAACATACTAAACACTGAATATCATAAGGTTCAAAAGGATACCATATATGATATGGATTGGAATGGTCCCAAGTTGTCTTCAAAATGTTGAAGTACGATTCGTTTCAAAAGTTTTGACGATGTCAACACAACAATCTCATAAATATTTGTGGAATATCAATTTGATATTGTTTTACATCCATTACGAGTTCAAAATTATTTGCTACTCCTAATTCAGACTTCTTTAAAAGAGATCTCATCTCCTAAAGAAGTAGTGGGAGTGTAATACATCTTGAAATGTTCGAGATTCACATATTAGTCTATCAAGTAGTTGATAAGGCTATACTTGAAACATAAGGTCCTCCTCACAGACTTGGTAGATATTAGGGGTGAGAGATATGATCTCTCATAAAAGGTGCTCATAGAAGATGAGTCGACTTTCTACCTAGGAGACTGTGAAGAATCAACGGTTGGACCATGAGAACTGAGATGCAACCCAGTCAAGTTTTGAACTTGGTTGGAGTATCCAATGGCTTGATGACCATTGCATAGTTAACCTATAAATAGCAAAAGAAAATTGTTATAGTATGGGCTATAGTAAAAGACTTTCTCACTTGTTTCTATTACGAATTCGAACTTCCATAGCTCAATGTGATTGTGAATGATGGAACATAGATATAAAACTCACATTCCTTTACAGGTTTTACTGTGGATGTATCTTCGATACATGAAAAGAGTTTTATAATTCTAAGAATTGTATAAAGTTAACAATCCCTGAATCTATGAATGGATCAAAGCAACCACATCAGAATGAGTTTATTTGACAAAATAAATTGAAGAATTTAGCTTTATCGAAATAGATGAGACCACATCGGTTTCAAGAAATTTAGTGGGAGTATGATAGTCTAAAACAATGAACCTTCACCATCCTAATAGTTAGGAGTTGAAGTCTATGTAAACTTATGGATGTAAGATAAAGTACATTGGTAAAATATTAAAAGAATTCAAGACGCAAGAAATAAGACATACGATTTAGATTTTATGCCTTCAGCCATATATTGAAGTGTTCAATATGCAAGAAAGAGTTCTTGCTTATGACATTCACTTGAACAATAGAAGGATGTAAGCGTCTGGCTGCAGAGCATCACCGAGCGATTTTTGTAACTTTGGCGAATAGTCGGATTAGTCCGCTTCAAATACAAACCAAAATTTGTATTTATTTTAAAATATTTCTCCGCAATCTTTGTTATCACCAAAAACTCATGTTTCGTGCATTTGTTCGCTCGTTTCATTCAAAAAAATACCCGGATAGATTTTTCGTAAAAAATGATTCTATATACTAAACTATTCAAATGCAAACATTAATTGGAGACAAGACCGATTTTTAGTTTTTAATAATTTTAGACACAAACACGCACATATAGTATGCCTATATTAGCATTCATAACATAGTTTTTTAATAATCAACCATAACGTTTGCTGGCGGTGGTATATATAGATAAAAAAGTAGCGGTTCTGTATACAAATTTAGAACCTCAGTTTCACTTTGCTTGGTCACCTTCATGACCTCGCGATGTATTAAAGCTGGGGGGTCGATCCACAGGGAGGCCAAAGGTGGAGTACTGGATTAGCTACCGGTTGGTAATCTAAACCTAATATAATGGTTGGTTGGTTGTGCAAGAAAGAGTAAATAAATAAAATAAAATAAAATAAGATAAAAGATCATGCGCTTGTATTGTCAGTGCTCGCGCAGGGGGGTGATCTAGTGGTTGTCTGAGTAGAGAGCAGTCTAGGACTTGGTGGTTTCGTCTAACTCCTCGGTACTTCCTTTTATTGCCTCTCCTTGTCCTTCTTATTAGTGCTGCTGAATGTGATCCACCCTGGTATTGCGAAGCCGGCTCTCGTAGTGAATCGTTGTGCTTGCACTCCTAGGATATCCGACCAGAGTATGAGCCCTTTAAGATCTATACAATTCCTTGCTCCTCTCAGACGTCTCGACTACACTCGTGCCTCGTCGGTCCAAGTGTTGATCGCGTGTCTGACTTTCTACTTCATGTCTCAGTCCTTCACCTGCTCGCCTGAGTATCAAACTGTGTGGCTCGCTACACACTTCAAGATAAGAGCTATACAATTCACAAACAACATCACATCAAATAATAATAATGGACAAAGGAGAAAGACAACTTGTTGAAAAATTGATAGATTACAAACACCGCGCCTAGCGGATGGAGTTAGTTACAGCACGTGATACAGTAATCAAAACCAAGATACATGAGAATCAGAATTGAACTCTCTCTCTCTAAAACTAAGCCCGTAGTCGTAAGTTCTCACCACGCGCATCTAACGAGACTATTCTCTCTCTCTCTCTCTCTCTCTAAATTGATCTCTTAATTGGTTCCCCCTTCTGCCATCCCATTTAAGAGCCTTTTATAGAGGAGAGACCTAGGGTTTTCAGCATCTCTAGATGGCAGATAGCATCTTTCGAATATCCTCGCAGATCTTCTCGCCATTAACATTAATTGATCCTTGATTGCTCCTTTCCCAATCTGCTCCTCCTTTCCCAATCAATCAGTCTGTGATTCCAGCGATTATGTTTCTTTTCCAGTTTGGACACCTTCATCCGCTCTTCACAGATAGCGATTGCTCGTGATCCATGCTGACGGGCTGAGTGTTACCACGCCCACGGGTGGGATCATGGTACGATCACGGTGCTATAATTCCTGCAATCACATATGACTTTGGTAGTAACTTGGATTTTGGGTTAAAACATAAAAAAACTACTAGAAATACTAACTAAAGTGTATAAAATAAGATATAAGATAGCGGGTAAATATCTATATAAAATATCCCTATCAACGTTTCTTAAAAAACTATAACTATATTATGCCTTTTGTCAATTTAGAAACTATGTTATGGTTGCTAATATTTTTTATGAAATATACGTGATTCGTGATTGAAATGAAAATCAATTATTGGATAAATATTAGCATGATTGTTGTTGGGAATTCGTATCCATGTACGATACATGCACATCAGAACATTTAGATTCAACCCCCATTAGAATCATCGATAAGAATATAAAAGTACAAGATAGCTAATTAAAATTATACCTCGGATAACAATAATCCGGGAGATAGAAGCAGATTTAGGTTTGAAAAAAATCCATCTTACTTCCTTCTCCTTCCTGCTACCGAAACTCGACTCCGCAAACCTCCTTGCTTCCCCTAGGGATGAAGAACGATCGCTCGATGGTCCTCAAATTAACCTCTACTCGTATTCACGCGAACTTTAGACAGACGAAATGACCGGACTCTGCTAGAAGAGTCCGGAAATACTTTCAAGAAATTACCCTCACAAAACTCTCTCCTTGAGTATTACGCGCCTCTAGGTCTTGTGTTGTGTGTAAAATAGAGAAGGGTTGCCCCAGTATTTATACTAGAGATGGAGGAGAAAGAATTATCAGTTTCCATAACTAAAACCCTAGGTTTCAGCATAGTTTCTTTTAAAACGGAGGCTATTCCGTCCCGAACGGAATAGTATTTCCAAAGCTGAAACCTTGACCGCCACTGATTCATAGCTACCATATATGTTCCATTTAGAATGGAACCCAGTCCGTTCCGAATGGAACAGTGTTGTTTTGCACAATCAAGTATCTAATGTTTGATTATATCTTTCACCAATTTATACATTACATGTATAACTGTTTTGAGATATTTTCTTACTGAATGAATGTAGTTCATTTTATGACTGTGTAGGTTTCATTTAATGCTGGCAATGATTTTCTAAAGACTGGAAGTCATGAGAAGCTACTAGACTGGCGTCATGACTATCCATGTTAAATGAAATATTTAGCGATTATTTACCTATCTTAATAGACCTTTACTTATTCATTTTGTTCTATGATATATGTCTTGAACATAAGACATGGAAACATATCATCCTTGAGATTGATCAATGTCTCTTTCCTGATTGAGAATTAAAGTGAATAAATCCAAAATGATATTAATAACTCTTTGTTAATCCATTTTGAGCATGTCCATGCATTTACTTTAGTCCTAGTCATCTGGGGCCCAAAGATATCTCCCTAGTGATGAGGGGAGCAAATCTCATCTTGGTCACTCATATTTCTCGTCATAATTCAATACATACCCAATGATGACCCTAATGATCATCCGATTAAGGATGACATATGATGATATCAAAGTATGTAGTTCCACATACAAGAATCCATGGTGAACTCAGGTCATAGGAACAAGCATACTATTCATATGAGAATCACTAATGACACATACCATGCATATTCTCATAGTACTGTCAGTCCAGTACATGGTCTCTAACACATACCAAAATTCTAGACTTGACATCTCTATGTTCATGATCGGCAGAACATGATCATCCAATTTGCGAATATACTAGTGTGGATATGTAGCTTCTTACTTGAAATATGTTTATCTCTATAAACATCCTATATATCACTAGGGACGGTTAAGAATGTCATTTGTTGGTTCACAGTTCTACTATCAGAATTACGTGTTCTGATGACGTGAGCCTGAACTTGTTGAGGAAACCCGTAGCCATATACGTTACATGCGCAGCTGAACCTATGGGTTAAACCCGCCCTAGGATTGTCGTTATGAATTTATACCTCGGATCTTCCTGATCCGCGAGACCGACTCGAGCGAACTCCTTGCTTCTCCTAGGGTAAAGAAACTGATCGCTCTCTAGTCTTCAAAGCAGAAGACCTGTACTCATATCCATGTCGAACTGCAGACTCACGAAATAACCGGACTCGGCTAGACGAGTCCGAAAATATTTCCAAAAATAACTCAAAACTCTCTCCCTCTCTCTATTTCTGTGTATTAGACGTCTTCTTAAGCTTAAGAATTGTGTATCTAATGAAGAGGCACTGTCCTTCTAATTATACTAGAGAGAGAGGCGAACGATTGCTCAGTTACCATAACTAAAAACCCTAATCCATGCATATTCCATTGCCAACGAAACTATTCCGTTGCCAACGGAATACTTGGCAGCTAAGGTTATTACAGTTTCCATATCTATTCGGTTGCCAACGGAATGATACTGTTTTGTTCAATCAATTCTCCAATAATTGATTATTTCGTTCAACAATTTATACATCATATGTATAATTGTTTTGAGGTATATTCATTCCGTACGAATGGAGTTCATTGTGTGACCGTGTAGGTTTCATTTAATGCTGGCAACGACCTTCTAAAGATCGTAAGTCATGAGTAACCTCTAGAATGATGTCATGACTACCCATGTTAAATGAAATGATCAGCGAACATAAACCTATCTGAATAGACGTTTGTTGATTTCGTTTGTTCTACGATATGTCTTGATCACAAGGCACGGTAATATGTCATCCTTGAGTTTGATCAAAGTCTCTTTCCTGATCGAGAATTAGACTGAATAAATACAAAATGATATTAACAACACATCTTAATCAATTCTGAGCATGGCCATGCATTTCCTTCAGTCCTAGTTCATCAGGGGGCCCAGAGATATCTACCTCTTAATGAGAGGATCAAATCCCATCTTGGTCACTCACATTCCTTGTCATGATTCAGTGCATACCTAATGATGACCCTAATGATCATCCTTTTACGGATGACGTAAGATCATATTAAAGCATGTAGTTCCTCATACATAAATCCATGGTGACCTCAGGTCGTAGGAACAAGCACACTATTCATATGGGAATCACTAATGACATATACCATGCATATTCTCATTGTGTGGTCAGTCCAGTACGTGTTCTCTAACATGCACCTATATTCCATACTTGACATCCCTATGTCCATGATCAGTAGAACATGATCATCCAGTCTGCGAATATACTAGCGTATATATGTAGCTTCTTACCTGAAGTATGTT
>JAJHPC010000010.1:10770671-10823865 GCA_024447665.1 Juncus inflexus
GACCAACATTCCATGATTTTCAGTTCTGCAAGCCCTTCATAACAACAGATGATACATTTATAACTAGAAAATACCAACGATACTTACTGACGGTGAGTGCTACTGACATAAATGACCAACTATTTCCTATAGCTTTTGCTTTAGTTGAGAGGGAGAGGAATGAAACATGAGGGTGGTTTTTTAGGTTTTTGCATGATGTTATCGTAAATGAAAATAATTTTTATGTGATTTTGGATAGGTATGTTAGATTACTATCTACAATGAGGGGTAGTAGATGGTGTCCACCTTACGGGTATTATCATTATTGCATGTAACATCTTCAAGAAAATTTCAGTAATCACGTAACAGACAAAATCGTGGTTCCAATAATTCCAAAATTAGTTTGCGTACACAACAAATATAAATTTGATAAGATTTACAAAAAGTTGGAAAAAAACATCAACAGGGGACCAATATGTTAGCAAAAATAAATAAATCAAATTGGACGTTTTCATACGATAAGGAAGGTCGGCGGTGGGGCATACCAACTAGTAATAATGCCGAAGTGATGAATTTTATTTTCAAAGGTATAAGGAAGCTGCCTGTTACGGCAATTATGATGGAGATATTTTACAAGCTAAATTATTATCACGTGAGATATCAGGCAGCTGTTGATTATAGGGAAAAGATACGGTCGGATAAAGTGATGGAGAAAATAGAATGCATAAACAATAAGGCTGCTTCGCATACCGTCACTTGCTACAATTTAGATGAAGGTGTTTATCAGGTAACAACAGTACCTAAGCGTTCAACGAGTGGTATCGGAATCGTGGGAAAAACCTGACGAGTTGACATCAAAGAAGATAAATGCGAGTGCCAGAAACCTATCATATATCATTACCTATGTTCACACGTGATAGCAATTTGCATGCACAAATATTTATCGCCCGAGTCGTTCATTCATCCATGTTATTCCTTGGACAATCTAAAGTGTACGTACGAAATAAGTTTCTATCATGTAAAGGAAAGATCAGAAAGTATTCGAAGTTTACGATGATAAGTTAGGTCCTGGTGATAAACTTTTAATGAAAAATGTCAATGGAATGATGAAGCGTGGAAGATGACATGAGACATGATACCATAATAATATGGACACCGTGAACAAAGAGAAGCATGGAAAAAATTGCAGCATTTGCAAATTACTAGGTGTAAATCGTGGTAAAACCGTCGTTGAATCTCACACAATTTAACAAAACAATTTATATTTCCCTATTAATCAATTACGAGTATGAGTGGTAATGAGTTTAGGGGTCGAACACAAGGAGTTGTGGCCTCAAGAATTAACTAGTTTCAATGATTATTCTTTAGTGTAAAATCTTTTATTTCAAGGTTTATTAGGTAAATTTCCAAGTTTAAATCTTATTTTCAGCCTTATTGTAAAAATTCAGCACCTCACACTTTGGTGTTTTAATTCGTAACTTGACCAAATAAACTCCGATTCCAACACACAAGATACCGTTGGAAACTAGAAAGAGAGATCTATGATATGGTACTTTACTGGTATTTCTATTTTATTCAAAAATTTCGAGATATTTGTAGTTTTAATCCAGATCTTACTTCAGATTCATACTTAATTCAACAGTAACTTCAGAAATTTATAGAATAATCACTAAGTCTTGAAAAATTCCAAAATTTATACAGAAATTCAATTATCAAGTTCTAGATTATCTGTTAAAATTTCATGAAATGATGTTTTGTAGTTTGGGATTTATAATGAAAATTCAGATCTGGACCAGAAACTAGTTCTGACAGACCAATACTCACAAAAGTTGGTATATCTCCTAAGCTGATTTAACAACTAATATCTTAAAATTCATATTTGGATTCTACGCTTCAAAATACTTCTAGTAGGACTATTTTTGTATTTTTAGTATTTATTTTTATATTTTTTAAAATTCAGAAGAAAAGAAACAGTAAATCTGGACTGAAAGTTTAAAAACAGAAATATTACAAAATTAGCAAATTGATATCTCACAGATTACAAATCGGAATTGGGCAAAATTTGGTTTGAAAATTATCTACTAAATTAGAAATAAATTTTAAAAATATTTATTTAATTTTTCAGATCGGAATTAGACACGAAATTAAGGTAAAAACACTGAAAAACAGAAAAGAAACAGCAGCAAAACTGAAACTAGATTAGGGTTTGATTTTTGGTTTAAAAATAGGGATTTGAAGGAAATTTGTGATGTGTAACAATCATTAATCACTTAGGGTATAACTTTTCAGATTTAAATGATGGATTTGAGTGATCTAAGCTAAGATCCACTCAAGAAATTGATTCAATTACTAGTTTAATTCAAAACAGCCATTTTAAACAAAACTTCAATTCAATCAATCACAACTCCAAATTAATCACACAAAATACTAAGCTAAATATTCCAGACGATTAACAAGTCAATAAACCTCAAATTTAATAGGTCAATTGACGAAAAATACCAAGCTAAGTATTTTTCCCCAATTTATTCAAAATTGTGTGTGTTCATGACTATTCATTCAAATTCAGCAAAATTACACGAAATTAAAGCAAGATTTCATGCATACAAACCACAAATTCCTTTCCCTATCTAGATTTACTCACTCATAATCACAAGAACAAGAATTGGATAAGATTTCATCATGATTATTACAAAATTGGGTTCTTGTGATGTAAAATTCAAATCGACTAATTAAAAGAGAATTAAAATAAACCGAGAGTTGGAAGACCAGCCAGTAGCTTCCTTGAGTCTATTTGAAGCTCCAATTGCCGCTCGATACAAGCTAAAATCGACCGATTCGAATTTTCCCCAAATCAGCCCCAAATTGCACAATTTCACTCAAAAACGAAAATTAGAGCTCAAGAAAACTTGAAACTCATTAATGGAGATTCTAGAGGTTAGAGAAGATGATTGAAGAGTGGTGTATAAGTTAAGGAGAGTGGGAGAATGAGTGATTTGAGAGAATGGATGAAAGAGCGTGTTTTGATGGATTGAAATACGGTTCTTTATATAGAGAGTTGAGGGATATTTTGGGGCTTGTGATTGGCTCAGGAGGATCAGGGAACTGTACTGAAGATCTGGACCGAATTTCGTTGTATTCCGTTGAAAAATGAGGGAGAATTTCGAATTTTAGTATTTGGCGGTTATTTTGAAATCGGGAATTTCGTCGAACGGTTTAGTGGCATCATTTCAAACTCAAATATCTCTCTCATTTCTTCATCATTTTTGGTGTTCTTCATATCCATGGAAAGAGGAAAGAGAGAAGAAGAGAATGGAATTGGTTTTACATGAAACGGAGCTCTGTGGAGTGAGTTATGGACTTGAGAAGTTTGAGCTCGAATTGAGTTATTTCAGCAAAAACAGAATTCAATTTCATCGAATACTTATTTCAAACTCGATTATCTCACTCAATTCTTCATCATTTTATGAGTTCTTTATATGGTTGGAAAGAGGGGAATGAGTAGAAGAGAATGGCGTTGGAATTATTTCAATCAAAGATCTATAGAGGAAATGGAAAGCTTGAGAAAACTACAGCTCGAAATTGGTTATTTTTGGGATGACAGGAGGTTTTTCGCATTTTGCGGCCAACTCTGGCCATTCCAGCGATGACGAATGATACGGTTGTGCTTGTCTTGTCAAGACGAGTCAAATGGTGGTGAGTTTGTTCAATTCCGAGCATTTCGGAAAATCAGCGCGTTTGAGAGAGAAAGAGTTGACTGCGACTGTGACGGTTGACCAGAATTTTGATGCGTCATTTCATTTTTTTTTTCGCTATTCTTTCGCTGCTAGGTTTATTTTGAGGTGTACAACGATGGTTAGGATCCATTTGATCGGAACATTACATTCCGATACGAAACGTCATGAAAAACATGGACGTTTCTTCTATGTTTTGGGACCAAACGTGGTCGGTTTACGTATCGGTTCGGCTGAAGAACGTCATGAGACAGTTGACATTTTCATAACGTTTTGTGGTCGTTTCTTACTCGTTCCAATGTTTGGTCTTTCCCACCGACGTTGTTTATCGTTTAAGGTTAGAGAAGTATGTGTATGGGAAATGTGAGAGTTTTAGGGATAATTTGGCCATCGTTGGCCCATTATTTGCGTTATGGTGCTTCTTTTGGAGTTGACTTTCGAATAAGTCCTCCAATCCTTCTTTTTATGGCCTTTTCGCCTGTAAAATAACACAAAAATGTATTAAGAGGTTTCAAATTATGTTTTATGAGTTACGAGTCTTTTTCATACATTTTATGTGAAATTCGATTGAATTTGAGATGATAAATACCCTAAAAATGTGTATAAAAATACACATTACACTAGGTCACACAAAATCAAGTTACATGCAAAGGTGTGGAGACCAATATAATGGACCGTAGTTTGTAATTTTAAGAACTTATAATTTGTTGTTATTTTATTTTGTTGAGTAGTTTGTAATATTTAAGAATATGGAGTTCTTTGTTATTTTATTTTGTTTAGTAGTTTGTAATATTTAAGAACTTGTAGTTTGTTGTTATTTTATTTTGTTGAGTAGTTTGTAATTTTTAAGAACTTATAGTTTGTTGTTATTTTATTTTGAGTAGTTTGTAATATTTAAGAACTTGTAGTTTATTGTTGTTTTATTTTGTTGAGTGGTTTGTAATATTGAAGAACTTGTAGTCGAAACAAACATAACACAAAAACAACCAAATAAACATAAATAAATAAATGATAGTCCAAATAGAAAAACATAACACAAAAACCCTAATATAGTCCGAATACAATATGATAGTCCAAATAACACAAACCCTACACCCTAATCCAAAGTGGTCCAAAAATAAATATAAACCATAAACACGTAAACCCTATCGACCTCTTGCCGCGTGCACCACCGCATGGTCTTCCTCTCTTCCATGCCTGCATCCGAGTCTACATCTGAGTGAGCTAATTGACGCCTTCTCCTCCTCCCTCGTCCTCTCCTGCCTCTTCTGCCGTCGGTTGGTTGAGCACCTCCCACTCAGTATCGCCGATATACTCATTAAGCTGCTTTGTGCATCCTAACCACTTCTTTACATCATCCATTACTTTTGCCCCCATGCTTGCATCAAATTTTCTATGCAGTATGAACCCTATATGAGCTCCCTCCATCATAGTTTATGCCTTGAACAAAAAATAAGTTAGTAAATTTAACTTGAAAAATATTAAAGTTATGAAAAGTATTTAATTTTGAAATTGAACTTGAAAAATATTAAAATTTACCACTAATCTTTTGTCCAGAACCATAGGGCGTATGTGCTCATATTGTGCGGAATGGCTGATTGCACAAACGGATCGGAATTCTGCCAATACCACTTCATGTATACATCATAATCACGAAGATTATACGACTCCGGGAGGTCCATTTTTGTATACCAATACTTTTTATCATTCTAGCATGTAATCCAATTCTTGTGAACCTTACGCCAATCATTTCCGCAGCCAGTTTGCATGAGGTGCAAATCCTTGTTGGTGTCTTTGTCGACATCAGTTATTTCCGAGGGTATTTTCTGCCGATATCCAAACTGTCGCACCACTCTCTCAGGGCGATAACGATCGATGAACCAGAAATAAATCAACAACACACTGAGTCACGCCGTAGTTCTTTCTTGCGAAAAATTGGTGGTAATCTATCACGGTATGGCTCATAACGTGTCCAAAAATCATCACTGGCAGACTGGTTGTTGAACGAGTAGCAATTTTCGGACAAATGAGTAGTCACAGGGTCATTTCATAGTAGCGTTTGCCCACAAAATTCCAACCGTATCATTGTAATCCAGATCGTCGTAAATCTTCAATTTTTCCGAATTCAACGAAGCAACCAGTCGAAAAATGTTCTCATGCCCATAGCTGTAGTAATAGAATGCAACCACCCATATTTTCTGATCGGTATATTTTTACACAACTCTCTGTATAGGTATGCAAGGACCCCACTCCGAAATGTCCACTCGTGCAAATTGTCCATGTTTTCTAAAAGTATCAATGGCATGAGTGAATAAGATTCCCCATTCAGGTCCATAAAAAAATGTCGATAAAAAATGCGTCCATATAAGCTCTGTAGTACTACTAGACCCATACCGGGGGGCATCTTTTTCCAAATTGGAAAAAATTTCACTTAACCATTTCTTATATACCAATACTTTGCTTTTCTTACTCCCTTTTCCTCTGAACATCTCTTCGGGAGGTGTTTTCTTGAGTAGTTCTGCAGCTTTAGTCGCCCAGTTAATACCTTGGTTATTCAAACAAAGAGACCTGCCATCAACTCGCATCCCCACCAAGCATGAAACATCCTCCAACGTTATGGCCATTTCTCCGTGAGGCATGTGGAACGCATGCATCTCTTTTCTCCATCGTTCCTGCAGAGTGGTTATAAGTACACCACCGATTTGTAGAGCGGTTATAAGTACACCACCGATTTGTACAGAACAAATCCTCTGCATTTGTAACAAGCACGTATTCAAACAATAAGGCTCGAATTGAGTATCTAATGGCACTTGCAGAAACGAAACATATAACTAAAATATTTTTTCATAAGTAAATAAATATATATATTGAAACAATTTAAATACAATACATTAATGTGATGTTGCCTATACCGACAACCTTATCTATCGGCCTGGTGTTGTCTGATTGGCTGAAATTTTTTGTTCTGTGTTAATCCTATAATTCGTTGAGCGGAGGATATTGTGAAGGTTTTGACTCAACCATAGGAGCCTTCTCCTGATCCGCCCAACTAGATCCGCCTTTAGATGACATCCCTATATAAATATAAATAAATAAAAATAAATAAAATTTTTTATATAAATAATAACTATAAATAACTAAACAACATATAATTACATAACTAAATAAACAAACTAGCTAATACATATATAAATAAATTTCTTCAATCTTTTTTTAATAAAAAAAATTGTATATAATCAAAAAAATTATTAACAATAAGTATAAATAAATATATTACTAAATAAATTTATATTATACTTTTTTCTTCAAATAACTAAATAATAAAAATTAATGTTTAAATATTTTCATACCGAATAAAATTGAGGAAAAAAGTATTAAAAAAACCTCAATTTCAATCCTCCTCTTCTTCTCCTTCTTCAATTGTTCTTCTTCTTCTTCTTCTTCTTCTTCAACACCCTAATTCAAACAAATTTCGATCAATTTTCATCAATTTATTCAAACAAATCAAACAAATTAATTCAAATAAATCAACCTATTTTGATAAGCTCAAACCTATTTCACACTAATTTCACTCAATTCAAACAAATCAACGTAAACCCTAAATCAAAACTCAAAATCAAACCGAGAAACGCACCACTTCTTCTTCTTCTTAAATTTTTTTTTTGCTCAAAGAATCACCCCAAATTGCTCTAAAATCGCCCCCAAATCGTGTTTTTCCTTTAAGTCGTTGGTTAGGGTTTGTTTTGAGGAGAGAGAGACCCCTCATTTTTAACGAGGGGTCCATTCACTGAGATGGGTTCCGCCAGAGTGTTTGGCGGAACTCCTTATTTTGCCAGAAGGTCTGGCGGAACTAGTGATTTTTTTTTTGGGTCAGAAATAAGTCAGAGAGTTAACCAAAAAAAGGCCCAACTGACTGATCCGCCAACAGGGTTAGCGAAACAAGCTATTTTGATGTTCCGCCAGCCTCAAAAGAAGAATAATACAGATTTTGCCCGAGATGGAGGTGGAACCATCATAATTTTTAGTCTAATTCTCTAAATTTGGATTTTAGACTGAAAAATAATTTTTAAGCAGTTCCGCTAATGGCCCTGGCGGAAGTAACTTTTTTTCCTAATTAAGCGTATTAAAGACTACCAAAAGGCCGGGATTAAAAAATACAAAAAAGGCTACTTCCGCCAGAGTCTCTGGCGGAACTAACTCAGTTCCGCCAGTAGAGCTGACAGAAATGATAGTCACTGAATTTTATTTTTTTTAGTGTTATTTGATGAATTATTTTTCAGAATAGTGACATTTAAAAAAATGTCGATTAATTTCCTCAACAAAAGAAAATGGACTTTAAATTTTCTTAGCCCTGATTTTCTCCCCATTCCTCCTTATATCGCTTGTTAACTCCGCTACTTTTACCTTCGTAAACAAATACTCATACACAGCCTGGGCAGCTACGTATCTAGGTGGAGGTCAGCAACTAAATTCAGACCAGACCTGGACTCTAAATGTAGCAGGCTGCACTACTGGTGGCCACATTTGGCTGGTTACAATTTCGACGGAAATGCCAAAAAAAAGAAAATATCACCACTTATTAATTTTGTACATAATTTTGGGGATCAAATACATATAATCCTCCTCTCCGGCAGTCCCAACCCAATAAAGCTCCCCATGTTACTATGCCTCACTTTTTTTTTAGCTTCGCCTTCACCATATACGATCGATATAGAGAGTTGAGTTAGACCTTCACGCCCACATACAGAATTCCACATATATATAAATTATGTCATCCTCATATAATCTTTCTTTCATCCCTCAATTCCACACCTATTAATTATGCTATCCACGTATGCTCTTTCATATATATAGTCTTTCATTGATGCCGAATTCCGCACATTATAAATTATGAAGGTCCAAAAATCAATGAAAAAGGATTAGAGAGAAATTCCTTCTTCGCTTTGCCATCACCATGTACGATATAGAGAGTGGAGTTAGACCTACACGTCCACATATATTCTTTCATCCGAATTCCAAATATATGTAAATTATGTCATCATCTATACTCTTTCATATACTCTTTCACTATGTGCTTACGTGTGTGAAGACAAATTAAATCGTCCAACTATCCATTCCAAAGAATTAAATATTATATTGAAAATTTTAAGCTACATTTTTGTATTTGTCAATAGCATGTTCAAACAGGTATAGTTTATTATTCAATAGGTGCATAAAAATCAATCGTACTCTTCACAGTATAACATTCTATACATCAGAAAAATGATTTATAGTAAAGTTAAGGTGTTATTTCCATAATACCATTGTATTGTATCTTAAAATATATACTTACACAAAAACGTAAATTAGAAAAAATATTGTGCAAAAAGACAGTTACAAAAAGGTATATATATTCGGCCGATACACTTACAAGAAAAGCCCAATATTTTCCAAAGCCGATTACATATTCTCTGACTTCTTGGCGATCTTTGAACGATGTATACCAGAAAAAGTTTGAAACTATTTCAAATTCCAACAGCAGCCAACTGTGACTTTTGCAATCTTCTGTAACCAAGTCAAAAAACCATAAATTGAGCCCCTAAGTTCAGTTGATACCTACAACAATAGTCGAAAGAGATGAGGCAAGCCAAGCTGAGTTTTTTTTAACAAATGTATGCTAGTACGTAAAGTTATGAAGAAAAAAAGTAGATGGACAAAATTGTGCGGAGTTGAAGCAAATGATATATCAAGAAGAAGTAATATTGTATATATCAATATATACTAAAAACATTTATTCCAAGAAAAAGTAATATTTTATATATTAATATATAATAAAAACATTTATTGAAAACTAATGTCAACACAAAGTATACAACAGGTATTGGCAAGTATGAAATAAAGTGAAATAATATATTGAGTGGAAAAAATATATTTATTGGAAATTGGAAGAGTGATTTGATTTTATTATGCGTATTATTATATTAAAGAGAGGAAACGAAATGAAATAAAATGAATCATTATCTCTCTATCTCCATTTAAAAAAAAGATATAAATTACTTCTTATTGCTTTGGAAGGGGGATTTTTACCCTCTCCAAATTTCCTCTAAAAAAAAAATTCTTATTACACTCCTTCACCTTACCAAATATCATTAGAATAAAATGAAATATTTACTCTTCTGCTTGTTAACACCTAGTTTATTCCTATATAAGAGTTTTTTCTTAGATTTCATCCAAATGTGATTCTGTTCCATGATCCGTGCATGCGCCCATGATATTTTTGTATGGTGGTGACTCAGGCCTTAATCACGTCAATAAAGTAATGCCACCCCACTAATCTCATCAAACAAAAGACTAGAAATTCCTCCACTCGCAAAATTTTCCAAAGATAGTCAAGTCATGATGATTATCTTTAAAACTATTATTTGTGCGCCTTCAAAAAAAAAAAAAAAAAAAAAAAACAACACTATTATTTGTTCGCCTAACTTCTTGATTATTTTCCTTAATCAAACCTATTAGTCAAATCAACCCTTAACCAATACCAAACACCCAAAACCCTAAAAAATCCTTATAAATACCCCCCTTAAACCTCAATATTTCATACACAAATTAAACCTCCAGTTCCACAATGGCATCTTTAACCATCTTATTTTTTCTCTTCTCCACTTTCTTCCTCTTCAACATTGCCAACTCGGCCACATTCACCGTCATAAATAAATGCTCGTACACGGTCTGGGCAGCTGCATATCCTGGTGGGGGCAAACAGTTGGCTTCCGGTCAAAGTTGGGTTGTTAACGTCCCAGCAGGTACAACCGGCGGTCGTGTTTGGGGCAGAACAGGATGCAATTTTGACTCAAATGGAAATGGAAAATGCCAAACGGGAGACTGTAATGGCAAACTGGCTTGCACTGGATATGGGTCTCCCCCAAACACCCTAGCTGAGTTTGGGCTTAACCAGTATCAGGGATTGGATTTTATCGATATATCATTAGTCGATGGTTTTAACATTCCAATGGATTTTCTTCCTGTCTCTAATGGTTGCACCGAATCAATTCATTGCGCTGTAGATATAAATGCCAAGTGTCCCAGTCAACTGAAGACAACGGGCGGGTGCCTTAATCCGTGTCAGGTATGATAAAAGAAATAAATTAATTTTTAGATTATGTCTCAACAATCTATTTATCTGTTTTTCGTTCTTTCTTTCCATTTGTAAGATTAATATAAACGCTCTGATAGTATTTTGATAAATATTTTTCTATTTATTACAAGGTTTTCAAGACCGACGAGTATTGCTGTAACTCAGGCAGTTGCGGGCCCACCACATATTCAAAATTCTTCAAGAATTTGTGTCCTAAGGCTTACAGTTATCCGAAGGATGATGCAACTAGCACATTTACATGCAAGGGTGGCACAAATTATCAAGTTATATTTTGTCCTAGTAGCTAAGTTTAGCATGGAGAGACACATTATTGATACATGTATGAAATAGGCACACTTGGTATGTAATACGAAATAAATGGTGATGCACCTTAGATATACATATATGTGGAATAAGATTTATAGGAGCTTCGAGTTTGACATCAAATTTGCTTTTGGTGTGCTTGCACTAATTAATATTACAAATAATAAACTTTCAATTTGTCCCTTGGCATGTAAAGTAAATTAATCCCAATCCCTTATTTTTCATTTTCTATTGTGCTTTTTCAATGACCAACATCATCACTTTTATCTCGACCGTTAATAAAAAAAATTGTCAAATCTTAGCCATTTATTTTCTCAAATTTATTGATATTTTATGGCAACATGTATGTGATTATTAAAACATAATTATATAATTAGTTGAATTGGTATTGATGGTGTTATGACCTAAGCCAAATTATTTATAACCTAGATAATAGATTGTAATAACAAATATTATATTTGTTGTAAGATATTTCATATAATATTTGCGTATAAATTATTTTAATATAATTAAAATAAACTATGAATATGCAATTCAGTTTTATGTCATCAAAAGTAGTGACTTTGATAGTAAAAGTATACAGTGTTATGAATATTATTCTAAATCGTCTCTTGTCATTTATAGAATGTTTGTGGAGATAAATATAATTGCGAAGATAAATAAATATATAATTGTAGATAAGCTATAAATGTACATACTAGTATGTTAGTTAACTGATGGTCATGTTTTACTGATCATGAATAATAGCTATCAAGTCATTGACATAGGTATATATTAGAGATCATATACTAGACTAACCCGCCATTAGAATGCTCCATATTTTACGTCATTAGTGATTCTTATTATATGTCATATTTATAGTTCTTTAACCCAAGATTGTCTCAGTTCTCAGCATAAGGATTTTTATACTTTAGCATAATCTAACATTATCTGTAACTGGGTGGTCATAACGGTTATGATTGGGTATATAATGAATCATGTAGAAAGATGGGTGCAATCAAGATGAGATTTGTTCCTCTCATTAAATGAGAGAGACATCTTCAGGCCTCTTGATAAATCGAACTGAAGAAATGCATGACCATGCTCAAATAAATTAATAAGTGTTATTAATTTGATTTGTTTTTGTTCAGTTTAATTCAGGATCAAGAAATATTAATCGATTAATATAAGAATGACATATTATATGCCTTATTATCGATATAGATATCACGTGACAAAATGACTAAGCACGTGATTGTTAATTAGGTAAATTGGATCACCGATATTTACTTAATTTGGGTAGTCATAATAACTTGCTAGAATTTGCACATGATTTATAGATTGTCAAGTCTATTTCCAATATTAAGTGAACATAAAGGGTCACACACAAAGAACAAACTGAAATAGGAGGAGAAATGCTAACAACTTATTTGATGAGTTGCATAGGGATGTCCCAAATGATATTGTTATCTTATGTGATAAGATGTGATATATATGTATATAAAGTCTATGGACACAAAAGATCAAGTAATGTAAAGGAGTCTAAATGATGACATATGGATAAGTATGAACAATGTCATACACATCTTCACCTCCATAAGGATATACAAAGGTCCAAAATTCTAGACAATATTATTCTGTCTCTCTCATAATTGGCCTCTTTTAGTAACGGTTTTCTTATAAACCGTTATTAAAGTAGCGTTACTAAAAGTCTTCTTTGTAGTAGTGGTGATAAGAGAGAGAAAATATCATTTCTCTTTTGTATGACAAAATAATCAAAGAGTATTTTCTTTTTGTATGAAAAATACCAAAGGGTGCGATATTGTATGAGAAAGAATTATAGTCGGTTTATACATTGTCTTTTATAAGAAAAAATAAGAAGAAGAAAAGAGTTTTCTTGTGCAAGAGAAAAACATGGATACTAGCATATATCGTTCTTCTTTTCTGTTTAAGAAGTTTGTTCGTGTGGATACCGGTAGAGGCGTTCGTGTTTTTGGCGCTTATGATCCGTTCGGCCTAAGAAGTTGTGATTGGGTTGTTAAAAGTTTTTGGTGGAGATCAGATGCACATACGGTAGATGGCTTCCACACGATTCAACATAGACGGCCCTAACGGACGGAAATTCAGTTTAGACGATAACCGATTGAAAGACACTTAATGACACACATGGTTTGAGCTTCACGGATTAAGCATAATCTGAAAAGGTTTCTTTAATTTTGATTTCTTTGAATTAACCGATACGCATTGATGCTCGGATTGTTTTGGACGAAATTTTTGTTTTGCGCTGTGTTTAATGTTTGAAACCCAACAGTGGTATCAGAGCGACGTGTGTATTTCGGTTAAATTGAGATGGTATATATGCGATATATACTATTTAGATACCATTTATAATTCCAAATTATAGAAGACTTGCATATTAATATTCAAGTGTTGAATATTTTAAAGTGAAATGATACATCTGTCAATTGAAAGAATCTCTTTTGTTGAAAACTTGTTTTTAACGAATGGATGCGAAGATTTGATATTCATAAAAAGATGCATGTGATGCATTAATTCATGAATAGATGCATGCATATGATGTACTAAATTCACGAAAGGGTGCATATGATGCATAGAATCATGAAAAGATGTGATTCCAAAAATCATATGCAAGAGTTGCAATAAAATAAAAGATACATGTGAAGATACATGTGATTTATTATTTGAAAGGATGTCTACAGTTTCATGAAATGATACATATGATATATCATATTAAATCAAAAGTTATAACACCAAACGATTTAAGTAATAGTTGCAACCAAAAGTTCCATACAGTAATGCAATGCAAAGGTTGCATACAATACTATATATATGATTCAACTTGGCGCTGCCAAGTCTAATGTGTAAATGTATACACATGCATATATGATATACACATGAAATTGATGAATGAGTTTATCTACTTGAGACGTACTAATATTTGCATTTATCATGCGTGCAGCCAAGTCATATATTTCTGTGATATGATTTTATCATGCAATGACAAAAAGATATGTTACAAATCAAATATAATAAACTAATGATTTTAACAATTTTGCATTGATATTCAATTCAAAGTTCAAGAATATCTTGAAGCATCACATACACATGTTGTACATGGACCCATATTTTCTTTGGTAAGAATCGGTTAGTTTTATGAAGCCGAACCAAATATATGATTGTCAAGAAACAAGATAAGGGTTGTCTATTCATGAGTTTCATCCATGTATATCCATTCACGTGTTAAGAGTTGTCTCCAAAAGATGCGACCAATGGATATGATTAAGATGTTATAACCAAGCCATACGACTAAAGAATATGATTCAAAGGTTGTAATCAAAAGTTGTCTCCAAAAATTGTGATCAAAGAATATGATCCAAAATATGTGTCAAAGAGTTGCGCCCAAGAGATATGATCAAGGGTTGTGTCTAAGAGATGTGACTATGCGATCCAAAACTCACGCCCAAAGGGTATGACCGAAAAGGTTACGACCAACAGGTTCAACCAAATGGTGCGACCAAGAGGTGTGATCGAAAATATACTATCGCAATAGTTGTGATGTCTTGAATAGTTGTGATTTCATGAAATTGTGCATAAAATAAATTGACTTCTGTAAATAGTTCACGTGATACATTATTTTATGGAAATATACATGTGATTCATTGAATTCATGAAAATATGCATATGATGCATTAATGTGTAGAAAAAAGTGTGTTGACTATGCTAGCAGTTGACTGTATTAACAGTTGACTATGTTAATTGTTGACCGATTATCTTGACTCTTGATTGTATTTACTGTTGACCCACTATGTTAAATATTGATTATATTGACTATTGACTGTTGATTGTTGACTGTTAACTCTTGATTGTTGACTGTTGATTATATTGAGTTTATCCATTGACTTGGTCAAATATTGACCAATTACATGGTGAAATGTTGACCGTTGATCGAGTCAAGTGTTGACCAAGTCAAATGTTGACTAAGACAAATGTTGACAATGATGGCTGTGTCTCGAATTTCGCAATTGTAAGCCTTATATATATTTTTTTAATGGTTAAATAATCGAAATATAATATGATTATATTTATATTTGATATATTTGCTGATATATTTTGATATAATGAAGGAGATACATAGATCATGGAGATGAAAGAGTTCATCGTCCATCATGCATGCATCATTCAGATGATAAGTTCAATTTCCACCACACATCATGGCGACGAAAGAATTTATCGATTTCTATATATGGAGATAAGATTTTCATATATAATCTAAGAAAATTTTTATGGAAATGAAATGTATCTTATAAAATCTTTATGTTAGTTCATAAAGATCAGGCCATGATATAACATTATTATTATGTTTATTCTATAAGCGGATATGATGTTACTTGATGAAATACATAATAATATAGTATATTAAATTCAAAATCCCGCTAAATAATATTGTCATGAAATGTCTTCCATAACTCTAAATCTCTCGATCGACCCTGCATAGGTCATGCCAAAACTAGGTATGTGGGGACAAGAGGAGAGAATGTGGGAAATGGGAACAACATAGGTCATGCCAAAGCTAAGTGTGTTGGGTATTATTTTGCCGATAATTAGACATGGTTCAAATTAACTGGGCTATCAAGTCGGACTTTGGCTCGGGACATCTGATAGGACGTATATGTTGTCCTCAGTTTGATGATATTTAAAACTATTCCGAGCTACTAATATATTTGTGTGAGAATATCTTGAGCTAGATAGTCGCACGTTCAAGTTCTCAGAAATATCATAGTCGCATCCTGCCTATCTAAGAAGAATAAGAAGTCATCACACATGCAAAGTTTTCAAGAGAGTATTTCAAGGCGTGGGAGCAAACTTCTTAGTTCTTCGTGTGTGTTTATTTTGTTTGGTGAGCAATTTAATTCTTATTAAAAGGGGAGTATAATCAGCAAATTTGCCGATTCTGGCCATTTCCGTTGTCAACGAAAGTGGTCCGTTCCAACGGACCACTATGTTGGCAACGGAACCCTCCGTTGGGCAATCTTTAATTCTGTCATTTGTTTGGCTGAAATTGTGTACAGTCCGTTGGCAACAGAACTGTACGAATTTAGCCTTTTGGTTGGAAATCTTCCTTGATTGCTTTCTGTTTTTGGCAGTCCGTTGGCAATGGACAAGGTCCGTCGTCAACGGAACTACGCAGTTTTCCTTTTCTAGGGCTGCTTCCTTCCTTGTTTAAAATGGGGAGCCGCCTTTCTCAGAAGTTTAACGAATTCTAGATACAAAAAGCAGAAATACTTCTTTCTTAATACTGTTGAATTGCTCTAAAACTTAAAGTGAGATTAGTAGAGTCTTTTAGCGTGTTGCTCGTTGGTTTGTTGAAGTTCAAGAGATCGAGTTTGTAAGTTATTGTTCCACCGGCCGTCAAGAGGTTATTGTAAGGCAACGGTGGTTCGAGGTCTTGTACGATCTTGTTTGTTAGAGATAAATGGAGCCACTAGGCAAGTCCCGGAGAGTAGGCAACTCGTGAACTCGTTAAGGGCCGCTAGCGAGTAAACGGGTGGTTAAGTCTAACGCAACCACCTCGCCGAACTTCGTTAACAAGTTCGTGTGTTCGGTATATCTGTACTTTTTCCTTTTTACTCCATTTTCTTATCTATTTATCTTTCTTTGTTAATTAGTATTCAACCAACCATCAACAAAAGTCTAAAAAAATAAAAATATAAAACCCTAAAATACATATATTCACATTTCCGCACTCTAGGCCTTTTAAACCCCCCCCCCCCCATAGGCCTCAATCGCTCAACAATTGGTATCAGAGCGGGAATACAGACCGTTTCAAATTCTAATTTGAAATAACGTGTATTCGATTTATGGCGACCCCACCGATCAACCGTCTTCAAATTGCGTACCCCGACAAACTCGACGGCAAGAACTGGAACATCTGGAAAAGATGCATGATGAACGCGTTTGATCTTCACGGTCTTCGAAAGGTAGCGGAAAATAGTTTACGGTTATACTTTGTAACAAATAGTACCACAATCTATACCGAAGACACTAAAACTAATAAGATACTTGACATAATGGCACAGAACATCATTCTCACAGATATATTAAACACTTTTTCTATAATATTAGATGGTTGTGAGAATTCTAATGAAATATGGAAAACTCTCCTAAATAAATTTGAGGGAAATAATCAAATGAAAAGAACCAAATTAATGGGACTTGAACAACAATTTGATAATTTCCGGATGATTGAAGGTGAACCCGTCGAGGATATGTATATTCGTATGTCACATATCCGAAACGGATTCACCGCTTTAGGAGAGAAAATAACCGATGATCGAGTTGTAGGAAAATTAATTAGGGCGATGTCATTGAGTTGGGAAGTACTTCGAGTCTCATTGGAAACCATGCTAGCAACAAAAGATATCGGGCCAGAAGAACTCGTCAACTACTTCCTTAACTTCGAAACCCGAGTGAGGCAAATGGGAACCGACTCCCAACCCAAAATGGTGGCTATGCCGGCAACGAGCTCGATTGATGAGATGATGAGATAGAGTGCTTGGTGCGACAATTTGGTGAATTTCGAGCCAAGGAAAAGTGGTTTAACGACAACCGATGTCGCAACAACCAAAAGACGTACTGCTTTGAGTGCAACAAGAAGGGACACACCATCGACAATTGCTTCACCCTACATCCCGAGCTCACTCCGTGGAACAAGAAGGATGATGAAAAACATGATGGACGTTCACATGATCGACGCGAGCGATTCGAAAGGCAGTCCGACGATCAACACGACAAAAGATGAGAAAAGAGACACGATGACAGAGGAAAGGACAAGAAAAGAAAGTCGAAAAGTCATTCAGCCAAGGTGGCAGTGTGGGGAGACGAGTCAAGCAATTCATTGGATGGTTCTGGTTCAGACTCCGATGCTGAATCGGACATGGCGAATGTCGCGTTCATGGCGCATGATGATGTGGACGAAGTGTGCGAAAGGGTGATACAAGAGATGATTCGACTTGGACAACTTCCAGCACAACCCCGTCCTCCTACCACGACATCTTACATCGAAACACGAATTAAAAAGGCTTCGGGAGTCTCTAATAAGTACCCAAGAACTTCTCATTGTTTCTGAAGCTTCGGTAAGGTCGTACAAGGCACGAATAAAAGAACTTGAAAAATCAAATTTAAATAATTATAATTGTGAAAAATTAAATAATAAGTTAAATAATTGTATTTGTGAAAAATTAAAAACTGAAATTAGTCATCTAAAAGTCGAAGTTGTAAGTTTAAAATGTGAAAATAAATCTCTCAAGTCTGCTTGCGCCAGAAATGTCTCAAGCAAACTTGATTTAGACAACTTATTTATAGGAGAAAAACCAAATGATAAAATCAGTATAGGGTTCAAGAAAGAGGTCGGTACTAAACCCGCTCCTTTAAGACCTAGAAACCATACAGTAAAAAGAGAGCTCAATCAACCGAAGAGTAGAGGAAGTGCATTCTTGTATCGAGACTACTCTAAGGGCAAAGTCCTAAAAGTCGAACTTTTAAAAGTTTTAGTAAAAACAATAGGTTTCACTATCTTCATGTTTTTCGGCATATTCATGAGAATAACCGCGGTGTCACAACCGAAAGATTTTATAAAAAGGGTCCTAATGGTTATTTCTACGAAATAGTTGACACACATGTCCCGAGGAAGATTCAACCTAATGAATCAAACCATCGAGCTCCCAAACATTACATTAATGCACATAAAAAACAAAGCTTTCCAAACACAAACAATCTTGCGAAATCAAACAAGTTTTCAAAATCAAACAATTTTGCGAAATCAACTGTCTTTAGTGCCAAGTCGACCAAACCAAATCTTAGGAAAGCCAAGTATTCAAACCACTATAAAAATCATTTTTTGAAAGGTACTAAAGAGACTTCGAACCCGACTTGTTTATTTTGCAACGATTGTTGCAAAATAGACCATATCTCACTAGAGTGTCTAATGCGCAAACCTGCTAATTCCTCAAAATTTGTTTAGATGTGTAAAGATAGAAACACTAGTAACCCTATCTCCAACTTGGAGGTACCGAAGTCTACCTAGACGCTTCGGTAAGCTCCCCCCATTTTTACCTAAGCCATACTTTCAGGGGGAGCTATGGGCAGGAAATCATATTAGTTAAATACCCATTCATTTTAACTAATATGCTTTCTTATAGATATGTCTAAGTTCATCGTGTAAAATCGATCAGTGGTGCTTGGATAGTGGTTGTTCCCGCCATATGACTTGGGATAAGAGTAACTTCAAGACTTTGCGACCTTTCGATGGTGGAGATGTCACTTTTGGTGGAAATCAGAAAGGAAAAATAGTTGGTGTTGGCTCGATCGGCACAGGTAATTGGACAATGAAGAATGTCTATTTTGTGGTACGACTTAAACATAACCTAATTAGCATAAGTCAATTGTGTGATGTAGGATATGATGTGAAATTCGATAATATGAACTGTCATGTGATTCGAAATTCAGATCATATTACAGTTTGCATGGAAAAAAGAAAGGGTAACATTTATTTCTTTGACTTTCATTCCTTTGTGCCAGGCACTCATTGTCTGACCACATCGGAATCGAGTTCGCATCTGTGGCACAGATGACTGGGCTTTGTATTAATGGACATGATTTCAAAATTATCCCGCAAAGAACTAATTTCAGGTTTGCCATCACACAAACTTAAGCTAAATGGGTTATGTGATGCTTGTGAGCGTGGTAAGCACTCCAAATCATCGGCTTTTAAGTCTAAGTCTGTGATCTCGACGAAGCGCCCCCTCGAGCTACTCCACCCGACTTGTGCGGCCCTATTTTGTAATTGTTGATGATTTTTCTCGCTTTACTTGGGTTTATTTCTTGATTCAAAAGAATGCAACTAGTGATGTGTCCATCAAATTTTGTTCCCTTGTGGAAAATGAACGAGGCACCACTATCATTACGGTTCGTAGTGATAATGGTGGCGAGTTCAAAAATGCAAAATTTGTTAAATTTTGCTCAAAAAGGGAATATAAACGTGAGTTTTCCGCTCCACGCACTCCACAACAAAATGGGGTAGTAGAGCATAAAAATCGCACTCTTATCGAACTTGCCCATACCATGTTAAATGAACATCCCACTCCTAAATTTCTTTGGGCTGAGGCAGTTAACACGGCCTGTCATGTCACAAATCGCGTCAGCCTAAGGTCTATTTTGAAAAAGACACCTTATGAATTATGGTACGGTCGCAAGCCAAATATCTCGTATATAAAAGTTTTTGGTTGTAAATGTTTCATTCTTGATGAATCTAATAAACTTGATAAATTTGATTCGAAATCTAACGAAGGAATTTTCATTGGATATTCTAATACAAGTAAAGCATATAAAGTTTATATTAAATCTTCACGGATTATTGTTGAATCCGTACATTTGCATTTTGATGAAACTAAAAATGGGGCCGAGAAAGGTGTTTCTTTGATAGATACAGGTACAAATGGCAGGCTAACGGGAACAAATCAACCAAACATTATTGAGTTCAACCTTAGTGATCTAACTTTAAACGAACCCGACAATACTGCCACACAAGAAAATCAACTGAATGGACACAACTCGACTCAACAAGATCAACTCCCGAATCTAGTCGACCCTCAACCAATTATTCAACCCGAGTCGGAACAACCTTCTTATCAAATTCTGGAAGTACTACGAGAAGTATCTGCACATCCATTAACCAATGTGGTAGGCGACCCACGAGAAGAAGTTCGAACCCGATCCGGAACAATAAACCTCGTCGCTTTTTGTGCCTTCCTATCTCAAACCGAACCAAAATCCTTCAAGGAAGCAAATGGTGACACCGACTGGATTCTCGCCACGCAAGACAAACTCGCTCAATTCGAGAGAAACAGGGTATGGACCCTAGTTTCTCGGCCCGACAACTGATCCATTATCGGCACTAGATGGGTTTTCCGAAATAAACTCGATGAGCACGGTACGGTAGTGCGAAACAAGGCAAGACTCGTTGCTCAAGGTTTCAAGCAACAAGAAGGAGTGGATTTTGAAGAGACATTTGCACCGGTTGCTCGGTTGGAATTCATTAGGCTTCTCCTACCATACGCATCAATTAAAGGGTTCACGCTCTTTCAAATGGATGTTAAGAGTGCGTTCCTAAATGGATTTCTCGAAGAAGAGGTCTACGTCGAGCAACCTCTCGGCTTCAAGGATCCGACCAATCCCGACCACGTGTACAAATTGACGAAGGCGTTATACGGGTTGAAGCAAGCACCTCGGGCTTGGTATGGACGGCTTTCCTCATTCCTTGCTTCTCACGGATTCGAACGAGGGAAGAGCGACTTGACACTCTTCACGAAGAAAAGGAAAGAGTCAATTTTATTATTTTAAATTTATGTCGATGACATTATTTTTGTATCTAATGATGCGGTACTTGCCGAGGAATTCTCTGTTTTGATGCGTAGTAAGTTCAAGATGAGCATGATGGGTGAACTCAACTTCTTTCTTGGATTGCAAATCAAACAAACCGGTGACGGAATTTTTATCAACCAAGGGAAGTACACACGTGAACTGCTCACAAGATTCGGCATGTGATGGTGTTATGCCCTAGGCCAAAGTGTTTGTGACCTAGATGATGGATTATAATAACAAACGTAATATTTATTCTAAGATATTTCATATAATATGTGCGTATAGGTTATTTTAATATAACTAAAATAGACCATGAATATGCAAATTCAGCTTTATGTCATCAAAGTGCGTGGCTTTGATAGTAAAACTATAAAGTGTTATGAATGCTATTCTAAATCGTCCCTGGTCATTTATAGGATATTTGTGGACACAAATATACTTGCAAATAGATATAAATATATATTTATATACAAGCTATAAATGTACACCAGTATATTAGTTGACTGATGACCATGCTTTACTGATCATGGATAAATAGTTATCACATCATTAACATAGGTATATGTTAGAGACCATATACTGGACTGACCCGCCATAAGAATGCTACATGTTTTACGTCATTAGCGATTCTTGTAACATAAAGTATTTATAGTCCTTTGACCTGAGATTGTCTCGGTTCTCAACATGAGTAATTTTATACTTTAACATAATCTAACACTGCCTTTAACCGGGTAGTCATAACGGTTATGATTATGTATATAATGAATCATGTAGACGGATGAGTGCAATCAAGACGGGATTTATTCCTCTCATAAATGAGAGAGATATCTTTAAGCCTCTTGATGAATTGAACTGAAGAAATGTATGGCCATACTCAAATGAATTAATAAGAGTTATTAATGTCATTTGTTCTTGTTCAGTTTAATTTGGGATCAAGAAATGTTATTCGATTAATATAAGGATGACGTATTACATGCTTTATGATCGATATAGATATCATGTGACAAAGGGACTAAATACGTGATTGTTGATTAGGTTAATCAGATTACCGATATTCACTTAAATTGGGTAGTCATGATGGCTTGCTAGATAGAGTCCGCTCATGATTTATAGACTGTAAAGTCTATTACCAACATTAAGTGAACCTACAGGGTCACACACAAAGAACAAACTGAAACGGGCGCAGAAAATCCTAGCGACTTATTTGTTGAGTTGCATAAGAATGTCACAAAATATATTGTCATCTTATGTGATAAGATGTGATATATATATGTATATAAAGACTATGAGCACAAAACATCATGTAATCTAGAAGAGTCTAGATGATGGCATATGGATAATGATGAGTCATGTCATACATATCTTTTAGTGTGAAGAGACATGACTCTTCACCTCTATATAAGGACATAGGGGGCTCCAAATTCATACACAACACATCATTCTCTCTCATTATTTCTCATTCTCTTTTGTGAGACAAAAGAGAGAAAATATACTTTCTAATTTGTATGACAAAATTATGAAAGGGTGCTTTCTTTTTGTATGACAAAAACGAAAGAGTGCGATTATATGAGAGGAATTATATACATCTTTTGTGAGATAAAATAAGAAGAGTTTTCTTATACATGAGGAGAACAAGCTACTATCATATATATTGTTTTTCTTCCCGTTTTAAGAAGTTTGTTCGTGTGGACACCGGTAGAGGCGTTCGTACTTTCGGCGCTTGTGACCTATTCGGCCTAAGAAGATGAGAACGGTTTGTGAGTTTTGGTGGAGACCGATTGTGTGTGCGATAGATTACTTCCGCATGATCCGGCCTAGACGGACGAAAAATCGGTTAGGATGCTAACCGGTTTAGAGGCGCATGGAGAACACGCATGGTTTCAGCGTCACGGATTAAGCGTAATCCGAAAGGTATCTTTAAGATTTATTTCTTTGATTTAACCGATACGGACGGATCCTCGGATTGATTTTGGACGAAATTTTTGTTTTCCGCTGCGTTATGCACGTCCGAGACCCAACATCATGGACCAAGAAAAGACGAGCGATACGCCAATGGTGAAAGACGTAAAACTTGACGTTGATGAATCAGATGAATCTGTAGACATTTCCGATTATTGAGTTATGTTCGGTAGTTTACTTTATTTAATGGCTAGTAGATCTGATATTATGTTTGATGTATATTCATGTGCCCGATTTCAAGCAAACCCAAAAGTTTTACACCTAAATGCGATTAAAAGGATTTTTAAATACCTAAAAGGGACAATAAACTTAGGGTTATGGTATGGTCATGACAATTGTCTGTCACTTTTGGGATATACGGATGCTGACTTTGCAGGATCTAAAGTGGATCGAAAGAGCACAAGTGGGACGTGTCAATTTTTTGGAGGAAATTTTGTCTCGTATTCGAGTCAAAAATAGAACTTGGTCGCCCTTTCATCGGCCGAAGCAGAATATGTCGCCGCCGAATGCTGATGTGCTCAACTATTATGGCTTAATCAAACTTTAGGCGACTACGAACTCAACTTTCGAAAAGTTCCAATCCTATGTGACAATACGAGTGCAATCGGCATCGCCAAAAATCCCGTGCAACACTCAAAGATGAAACATATCGAGATTCGCCATCACTTTATTCGCGATCACGTCGACAAGGAGGACGTCGAGATATTTCACATTGGAACGGATGATCAAGTCGCGGATATCTTCACAAAACCGCTAGCTTATGCTCAATTCTCCAATATTTGATTAAAGCTCGGTATGCTTGAATTAAAAGATTAATTTCTCATTTATCTACTTTCTTTTATGAGTTTTGGGCATTTTAAATGAATTCTCCTCAATTTTTAAATTATTGGTTTTTTTTTTTTTTACAATTTTTGTCTCCTCCGTTTTGGTTTTTGAAAAGTCATTTACTTTACTTTCAATTCTTTTATATATTTTAATAACATAATTTTCAATTGTAATAAAAAATATTTCGAGCAAAACCGCTAGCGAAACAACCTTTACCCTAATATCCTGTCTCAATTGTAATAAAAAATATTTCGAGCAAAACCGTATATATATATATATATATATATATATATATGTGTGTGTGTGTATATATATATATATATATATATATATATATATATATATATATGTGTGTGTGTGTATATATATATATATATATATATATATATATATATATATATATATATATATATATATATATATATATATATATATATATATATATATATATATATATATATATATATATATATATATATATATATATATATATATGTGTGTGTGTGTGTATATATATATACACACACACACACACACACACACACACACACACATATATATATATATATATATATATATATATATATATATATATATATATATATATATATATATATATACACACATATATATATATATATATATATATATATATATATATATATATATGTGTGTATATATATATATATACACACACACACATATATATATATACACACACACACACACACACACACACACACATATATATATATATATATATACACATATATATATATATGTATAATATATAGATATATATATATATATATATATATATATATATATATATATATATATATATATATATATATATATATATATATATATATATATATATATAGTGTATATATATATATATATACACACACACACATATATATATATATATACACACACACACACACACACACACATATATATATATATATATATATATATATATATATATATATATATATATATATATATATATATATATATACATACATACATACATATATATAACATACATACATATATATACATACATACATATATATATATATATACAATTTAAATCAAGACTAATCTTCCAATTAGAATTAATATCATATTTAAGTTGTGAAACAAATGTATTCTTCCAAATAATTCAACTCAATAATTTAAGTGTTCTTAAGTTAATCTTCTTAAACCACAAAAAAATGCCCAAATCAAACACAAGATTTCATCACAAATTATATAAAAAGTATTTCCCTACACAAAACTACTCAAGCATCTAGACACAAACAAAATTTACACACATGCTTGACAAATTATTAATTCAACAAAAGAGAGAAAATTAATCAAATGTAAAGAGGTATTTTTTAGTTATACCCATATAAAACATTAAATATCAAATGCCTCTTTCAATACCTACAAGAAAAAAAATTGCATAATAACCCAAAAAATATTGTAAATCTAAGAAAGAAAAAAATATATTTAAATATAGCAAAAAATATTTAGGTAAAAAATCTCTTATCAAACATACCTTCATATTTTATTTTCTTTAAACCAAAATAATAAATAAATATTATTTTACAACAAAACACTCTACAATTTTTATCTTATTTTGTGATATATTAGTTTATTTCACAATTTTATGTTAAACATAATATTATTTTATATTTCATTTTAAGGTAAAATATTTTATTAGCTTCGAAAAATAATTTCCTTATTATTTCTTTTTATGATTTTGTGTTTATTTTGATTCTCCTTTATTTACAGGTTATATTTTTTTTTTTTTTTTGGTTGAAGAAAATAACATATGATTAAAATTCAAGCTGGGTATCTTATTTATTATTTTTGTGTTGAATGCATTTGGTTTAAGAAAAAAATATTAAAAATATTAAAACATTATTTTATCATAAAAAAATTATGTTTATCCTTTATTTTATATTTATTTATTTCAAATAGAACAAACTAAGTATAAAAAAAACATATTAGATGGTCATTTTTGTAGAAAGAACAATATGCTTAAATTTTTTGCAAGTTAATAAAATGAACTTGAGTGTTTATATTGCAGTATTATATTTCAACAGATTAGCCTAAAACAAACATAAATAAAAAAAGTAAAGCTAAGTACAAATTTTAAATCAACCAAAGCATTCTTCATTTTAGTATTATTCATAACTTCTTTAAATAGATATCATAATCCATGCCCAAATGTCTTGAGGGTTAATATACTTGGCACAAAATCTTTTACGCATGAAAACTTCATCCAAACAAAATGTAATGAAAATAATATTTTTCTTAATGATAATATTTTTTTGATAATAGCCCGTATTTTAAAATTACATTTTTAGAGTAAAGATGATAAATTAAGATGACCTAAAATATTATATACATCCAATAGAAAAGAGTTTTATCATAATGTTCTGATATGATAATAAAATCATATAACATTATCCTGATACGGAGTGACAGTAGTCGCTAGTTAAATACAATACTGGGTTCAACATAAGGAATCTAAGACAGAATTGTACTTCTCGGTAGACTGAAAATTTCCTTCATAATTTTTAAAATTTAAGTGAAGTCTAGATTGGAAGGGCGCGTCCGCCTTTTGAAAATTTAGTGATGACCAGGGGCGATCCAAGAGGGGGTTGGGAGGAGCCCCCTTACAAAAATGGGAATTATGTATAGGCCCTTCAGACGTTAATTGTAGGTCTAATAATTAAATCTTAGTTCTTGATAGGATTCATTTGGAATGAAGAAAACAAATAACAAAATTGGGGGGTAGTTAAATGACAGCCGATAATTTGGACCTAATAATGAGTTCTTGGATCACAATGACTTAAAATTGTGTAGAGCAGGGTATAGGATGAAATGCCATTTCTTATATTGTAAAATGATCTTAATTTTATTTTTCATGCCTTTTTCAGGCGAGTGTGGTTCTCTAAAAATATTAAATATTGAATAAAAGAATTGAAAATAAAATTAAGATACACACAAAAGCACACCCTCTCTAAAGCATATGTTTGAATTTTTTGAATGATTATTCTATCCATAGAAAACCTGACAATTTTATTAATCAAAAAATAAGGATGCTTGCATTTTTTTGGTATGGTGCTTTTCATAATTCCAATACGACCAATCCGTACAATTATCTTTTTATTTTTTATTCAGAACATGATATTAATTTGTAAATACATGTATTCCAATGTTTATTGATATATTTTATTTAATTCTTCATAAATTAGTTTTAAATTTTATACAGCTTGTATGCCATATATAGATGCAAATCATTTATTGAAATACCCGCAGCGGCTATTACCGAGTTTATTATTCATTTGTTAATTATATACCCAAATCAAATATAAAATGGAATGGGCATTTTTGGTCAATAATAGAAGTTAACATCTTATATATTAGATTTTAAAAAAATTCAAACTACTTTTAGGAATTAAAAATGGGAATTTAAAAATATATATATTTTTTGTAATATTCAGAAATGTTAGGGTATTTTTGAAATTTTTTCTTGTATAAATAATGTCATCCACATACACTGTTTCATATAATCTTTCATTTATCCCTAATTTCACACCTATGAATTATGTCATCCACATAAACATATGCAGAATGAAACAATTTTTTAATGTAACCTCTCATAGAGGATAAAACATAAGCAACATGTTTTTTATATAACATCTCGTAGAGGATAAAACATAAGAAATATGTAGACAAAATCATTATCCAAAAATTAGAGCATGGTTGATACCCGTTGCCCAACAAAACGTCGTCCAAACATCCTCCATTCCAAAGAATTTTATATTGAAAAGTTTAAGCTACATTTTTGTACTATTTTTCTCAATAGCATGTTCAGATAATATATTTTCGACAAAACCGGTATAGTTTATTATTCAAAAGGTGGCATAAAAATCAATCGTACTCATCACAATATAACATTTCGTATGTCAGAAAATGTTTGTACTAAAAATAAGGTGTTATTTCCATAATACCATTGTAATTGTTGGTAAAAAGTGTTATGAATATAATTGATATGAATGTCTGTTATTTAGCCCTTAAGCAACAATAAATTGGGAGATTCTTGTAAAAATGGAAAGAGTTATTATAGGGTACTAATTAGTATATTCTCTATTATTTTACATATCAAATTATTCCTTTATTGTAATCCTGAATCAGGCAAGAGATTTCTTGGCCAGCACTCACCCTCTACTATATAAAGGGGGCAGTGACTATTGTATTCTTTAATCCACAATTCAATACATAATTCTCTCTTTCCAATTCTCTGTTTTATAGTTATTTGCTCTTTTATTTTATAATACGTTATCAGCACGACTCTGACCCAACGTAAGCGAGGTAGGAATCATAATTATTTCTTATATTCCAATAATTTTTATTCGGATTCTTTTTCTTCCTTTATTCGAATTTTATTTTATTTATTTATTTGAACATTAGACAACATGTTATTATTAATACATGTTTATTTTTAAGCACCAGAAGTTGCTTATAATTTTTTTTTATGCACCAGAAGTTGCTTGTTTAGTTTTTATTTATACAACCAGAAGTTGCACGTTTACTTTTAACTACACACCAGAAGATGTTTGTTTAATTTTATTTACGCAACCAGAAGTTGCATGTTTATTTTTACTTATGCACCAGAAGTTGCTTGTTTAATTATTTTTATTTTTGCAACCAGAAATTGCATGTTTATTATATTAAAGCACCAGAAGTTGCTTGTTTAAATCATGCACCAGAAGCTGCACGTATATTTATTTTATTTATTTTATGTACATTTATTTTTTCGCACATTTATTTTTCGCACATTTGTTTTTCGTACGTTTATTTTATTTATTTATGCACCTGTAGTTGCAATTAAGTTTATTAATGCACATAAAGTTTGAAATTAATTCTTATTGAAACCTGAAGTTTCAATATTAAATTGCGAGGGTCTAATTTAATTTATCCCATTAATATAGTTTCGACATGGCAAATTTAACGAAGCTTGAGTTTGTTGCCCTTGACATATCGGGCAACAATTATCTGTCATGGATCCTCGACGCTGAGATCCACCTTGATGCCATGGGTCTGGGAGACACCATCAAAGCGGGAAACAAGGCGAAGGAAATGATCTTCCTCCGCCACCATCTCCACGAATCATTAAAGAGTGAATACCTTACTGTTAAGGATCCTCTACTTTTATGGCAAAACCTCAAGGAGAGGTATGACCACCAGAAGACAATAATGCTCCCGAAAGCTCGTGACGAGTGGAAAAACCTACGTCTACAGGATTTTAAATCGGTGTGAGTATAATTCCTCTATGTTTAGAATTGTTTCTCAGTTGAAACTTTGCGGGGAGAATATTACTGATGGAGATATGCGAGAAAAGACTTTCACAACCTTCCAATACCTCAAATATAATCCTACAACAACAGTACAGGGAGAAGGGGTTCAAAAAGTATTCGGAGTTAATTTCGTGCCTACTCGTGGCGGAACAGAATAACAAATTATTACTCAAAAATCATGAGTCTCGCCCGACAGGTTCTAGGCCATTCCCAGAAGCGAATGCTGCTGCATTTAACGGTCGTAATCGCGGTCGTAGCCCCGGTCGTGGACGCGGGCGTGGAAGAGGCCGTGGTCAAAATCATTCTTGGAACCGTAATAACCAAGTTAAGAAACCCGCATTAGAAAGGAGCAAGAAGCCGCAAAGTGTCGCTCTCAAGGGAACTGGGGATCCATGTTTTAGATGCGGTGTGAAAGGGCATTGGTCGCGTACATGTCGTACGCCAAGGCATCTCGTTGAACTTTATCAAGCCTCCCTGAAGGAGAAAGAAAATACTAAGGAGGTTAATTTGGTTTATCAAGATAATGAAGACCCGTTGAATGTGCCCTTGGTTAATACACGCTTGGATGTAGAGGACTATCTTAACCCCCCAAATGGAGATAATGAATATTCCCTTGCTAGTGAAGATGTTCAAGACTAAAATAATTTTTCTTTATGCATTAAAAATGTTTTATTTTCTAGTACGTTAACTTTATTAAAAGTATTTTCTTTAGCATGTTTATTTTCATGTTATCATTATCTTATCATGTATTTGTTTTTGTTTTATTTAATAAATGAAGAGACTTGGAGGTCTTGTTTCTTTTGAATATTACAATAATGGATGACGGTGATATATGCCTAGCGGATAGTGCAACTACACACACTATACTTAAGAACACAAAATATTTCGTTAATTTGACAAAGATGAAAGCAAATGTCAATACAATATCAGGCACCTCAAACTTGATTGAAGGCTCTGGAAGAGCCATTATTTTATTGCCTAGAGGAACAAAATTTGTAATAGATGATGCTTTATTATCTACTAAATCAAAAAGGAAATTTGCTAAGTTTTAAAGATATCCGCCGAAATGGATATCATGTTGAAATAATGAATGAAGATAATATTGAGTACCTTCACGTAACAAATATTGTTTGCGGTAACAAACGTATATTAGAAAGATTGCATGCTTTGTCAATAGGCTTATATTATACATGTATTAGTACAATTGAAGCACATCATGCTATAATGAAAAATGAGTTTAATAACTCTCAAAGTAATTTTATGGTTTGGCATGAACGTCTAGGTCATCCTAGAGCAATAATGATGCGAAGAATTGTAGAAAATTCAAATGGGCATCAATTCAAGAACCAGAACATTCTTTTATCAAATGAAATATCATGTGCTGCATGTTATAAAGGAAAACTAATCGTTAGACCTTCACAAACTAGGGTTGGGATTGAATCACCCAATTTCCTTGAGCGTATTCAAGGTGATATATGTGGGTCTATTACCCCATCATGTGGACCGTTTAGATATTTTATGGTATTAATAGATGCATCTACTAGATGGTCACATGTATGTCTATTATCTTCTCGGAATGTTGCATTTGCGAGATTACTTGCTCAAATAATTAGATTAAGAGCACAATTTCCGGATTATACAATTAAGACAATTCGTCTTGATAATGCCGGTGAATTCACATCTCAAGCATTTAATGACTATTGTATGTCAGTTGGGATTAAAGTTGAGCATCCAGTGGCCCATGTACACACGCAAAATGGTCTAGCAGAATCTCTTATTAAACAATTACAATCAATCGCAAGGCCCTTAATTATGAAATCAAAATTATCGTCATCTATATGGGGCCATACAATATTACACGCTGCAGCACTAATTAGATTAAGACCAACTGCTTATCATAAGTACTCCCCCATACAACTTGTAACTGGCCTGCAGCCAAATATATCCCATTAAGAACATTTGGATGTGCTGTATACGTTCCGGTAGCTCCACCGCAACGCACAAAGATGGGACCTCAAAGAAGGTTGGGAATCTATGTTGGTTTCGAATCTCCATCAATTATTAAATATCTTGAACCATTAACTGGAGATCTATTTATAGCAAGATTTGCTGACTGTAAGTTTGATGAAGCTATGTTCCCAGCATTAGGGGGAGAGAAGCGAACACTGGAAAAACAAGAAATTGTATGGAATGCATCATCAATGTATCATTTTGATCCTCGCACAAATCAATCTGAGCTAGAAGTCCAGAAAATTATTCATTTGCAACAAATTGCAAATCAACTACCAGATGCATTTATTGATACAAAAAGAGTAACTAAATCGTATATTCCAGCAGAAAATGTTGCGGCTCGTATTGAAATTCCCTTGGATAATTCTAAATGTGATATACGCCAGAAGCGTGGTCGACCAATCGGTTCCAAAGATAAAAATCCAAGGAAGAAAAGAGAGCACGATAAGAAAGTTGGCATAACTGAAGTTATCAATAATTCTGAACAAATAAATTCTTCTGAAAAGAATATTGACGATAAAATAGTAGAAGACATGAATGAGAAAATAATCCTTGTAGAGGTTCAGGTACCTGACAATATTGAAAATATTGATAATAATGAGATCTCAATAAATTATGTCTCTACTGGAAAGAGATGGAACCGAAATAAAACTATTATTGACAAGAAGTTTGCATATGAAATCGCGATTGATATAATTAATGAAAATGAGGATCAAGAACCAAAAACAATTGAAGAATGTCGACATAGGAAAGATTGGCCAAAATGGAGAGATGCAATTCAAGCAGAATTACATTCTCTTGAGAAACGTGAAGTTTTTGGACATGTAGTCCGAACACCTGATGGTGTACAACCCGTAGGATACAAGTGGGTATTTGTGAGAAAACGTAATGAGAAAAATGAAATTGTAAGATACAAAGCAAGACTTGTTGCACAAGGATTTACACAAAAATCGGGAATTGATTATGAAGAAACTTATTCCCCTGTATTAGATGCAATTACATTTAGATTTTTAATTAGCTTGGCCGTCTCTGAAGGGCTGAATATGCATCTCATGGATGTTGTAACAGCTTATTTATATGGATCACTTGATAGTGATATTTACAGGAAAGTCCCTGAAGGATTAAAAGTGCCTGAAGCATATAACACAAAGTCTCGTGGAATGTATTCCATGAAATTAAAGAGATCTTTGTATGGGTTGAAACAATCTGGAAGGATGTGGTATAACCGTCTAAATGAATACCTTACACAAAAAGGATATCATAACAATCCTATTTGTCCATGTGTTTTTGTTAAGAGATCAAAATCAGGATTTGTAATTATTGCAGTGTATGTTGATGATCTAAATATCATCGGAACTCCTGAAGAGATTGAAAGTACTGCTGCATATTTGAAAAGTGAATTTGAAATGAAAGATCTTGGGAAAACAAAGTTTTGTCTCGGATTGCAAATCGAACATTTGAGAAATGGGATATTTCTTCATCAATCTACTTATGTAGTAAATATCCTAAAGTGATTTAACATGGATAAAAAGCGCATCCATTAAGTTCACCAATGGTAGTTCGATCTCTTAATATAAAGAAGGATTGTTTTCGTCCAAAAGAAGATAATGAAGAAATTCTTGGTCCAGAAGTACCATATTTAAGTGCGATTGGTGCATTAATGTACCTAGCAAATAATACCAGTCCTGACATATCGTTCTCTGTTAATTTGTTAGCGAGATATAGTTCTGCACCAACACGAAGGCATTGGAATGATATTAAACACATACTTTGTTATCTTCGAGGAACAACAGATATGGGATTATTGTATCTAAAGACCTCATAATCCAAATTAGTTGGATATGCAGATGGCTGGATATATGTCAGACCCACATAAAGCCCGGTCTCAAACTGGATATTTATTCACATATGGTAATACTGCCATATCATGGCGCTCAACCAAACAAAGCTTGGTAGCCACATCATCAAATCATTCTGAAATCATAGCACTTCATGAGGCAAGTAGAGAGTCTGTATGGCTGAGGTCAATGATTCAACATATTCAAGAATCATGTGGCATCAAAACAATCAAAGAGAGTCCAACAGTGATATACGAAGATAATGATGCGTGTATTACCCAAATAAAGGAGGGTTACATTAAAGGAGATAGAACAAAACATATTTCTCCAAAGTTCTTCTCCACACACGAGCTCCAAGAAGAGCGGTAAAATTGATATTCATCGAATTCGCTCAAGTAATAATCTTGCAGATTTCTTCACCAAGTCATTACCAACTAAAACTTTCAGGCAATTAAGACACAAGATTGGACTCCGTCACTTTAGAGATATTTGTACACATGAGGGGGAGAAATAATACGCGCTGCACTCTTTTTCCCTTGCTGCGGTTTTTATCCCATCGGGTTTTTCCTAACAAGGTTTTTAATGAGGCAGCTTCTAATGCGTAATGAAATACGGACATCCAAGGGGGAGTGTTATGAATATAATTGATATGGATGTCTGTTACTTAATCCTTAAGCAACAATAAATTGGGAGATTCTTGTAAAGATGGAAAGGGTTATTATAGGTTATTAATTAGTATATTCTCTATTAATTACATATCAAATTATTCCTTTATTGTAATCCTGAATCAGGCAAAAGATTTCTTCGCCAGCACTCACCCTCTACTATATAAAGGGGGCAGTGACTATTGTATTCTTTAATCCACAATTTAATACATAATTCTCTCTTTCCAATTCTCTGTTTTATATTTATTTGCTCTTTTATTTTATAATACTTCACAATTTTTAAAATTTAAGTGAAGTCTAGATTGGAAGGGCGTGTCCGCCTTTTGAAAATTTAGTGATGACCAGGGGCGATCCGAGGGGGTTGGGAGGAGCCTCCTTACAAAAATGGGAATTATGTATAGGCCCTTCAAACGTTAATTGTAGGTCTAATAATTAAATCTTAGTTCTTGATAGGATTCATTTGGAATGAAGAAAACAAATAACAAAATTGGGGAGTAGTTAAATGACAGCCGACAATTTGGACCTAATAATGAGTTCTTGGATCACAATGACTTAAAATTGTGTAGAGCAGGGTATAGGATGAAATGCCATTTCTTATATTGTAAAATGATCTTAATTTTATTTTTCATGCCTTTTTCAGGCGAGTGTGGTTCTCTAAAAATATTAAATATTGAATATAAGAATTGAAAATAAAATTAAGATACACACAAAAGCACACCCTCTCTAAAGCATATGTTTGAATTTTTTGAATGATTATTCTAACCATAGAAAACCTGACAATTTTATTAATCAAAAAATAAGGATGCTTGCATTTTTTTTGTATGGTGCTTTTCATAATTCCAATATGACCAATCCGTACAATTATCTTTTTATTTTTTATTCAGAACATGATATTAATTTGTAATTACATGTTTTCCAATGTTTATTGATATATTTTATTTAATTCTTCATAAATTAGTTTTAAATTTTATACTGCTTGTATGCCATATATAGATGCAAAACATTTATTGAAATACCCGCAGCGGCCATTACCGAGTTTATTATTCATTTGTTAATTATATACCCAAATCAAATATAAAATGGAATGGACATTTTTGATCAATAATAGAAGTTAACATCTTATATATTAGATTTAACCCCCATAAAGGGTTAAAAAAAATTCAAACTACTTTTAGGAATTAAAAGAGGGAATTTAAAAATATATATATTTTTTGTAATATTCAGAAAAGTTAGGGTATTTTTGAAATTTTTTCTTGTATAAATAATGTCATCCACATACACTGTTTCATATAATCTTTCATTTATCCCTAATTTCACACCTATGAATTATGTCATCCACATAAACATATGCAGAATGAAACAATTTTTTAATGTAACCTCTCATTGAGGATAAAACATAAGCAACATGTTTTTTATATAACATCTCGTAGAGGATAAAACATAAGAAATATGTAGACAAAATCATTATCCAAAAATTAGAGCATGGTTGATACCAGTTGCCCAACAAAACGTCGTCCAAACATCCTCCATTCCCAAGAATTTTATATTGAAAAGTTTAAGCTACATTTTTGTACTATTTTTCTCAATAGCATGTTCAGATAATATATTTTCGACAAAACCGGTATAGTTTATTATTCAAAAGGTGGCATAAAAATCCATCGTACTCATCACAATATAACATTTTGTATGTCAGAAAATGTTTGTACTAAAAATAAGGTGTTATTTCCATAATACCGTTGTAATTGTTGGTAAACGGGTGCTTTTAACATGTAAATATAATGTTTATAAATTTTGTGGGTTAAGTGAATATTTGAAATATATGTATTTTTAAGGGGTTATTTTATAAAAGTTGTATTAATTTCTTTTCTTCTTGTTCTTCTTCTCTTAATTCAACCTAATTAATATTTCAATTAACACCTTTAATTTCTAACTTGACATCAGAGCGAAACAATCCATCACAAATCTCTCTCAATAAAAGTGAGCAAGGAAGAGAATTAAAACTCTAGATAGTGAAACAAGGGCTTGGTGTCTTGACCTTGATGGTGGACCCGTAACTTGAGAGTGACAATAACTACCACCACTCCGAAGTTTAGGCGTCGTGGAGCTAGGTGATTGCTTAAGATTTTTGTGGTTGAGTGTTCTCCTTTGTTATTTGGTAGATTGAATGGTACTTTCAATATGCACAAGATGGGTTTAATGAAATGTCATGAATTCTGAATGAGTTGAATTGAAAAAATATAGTTGGCTTACTGAAGTATATTGAAAAATAAAGTAAAAAAAGGAAAGGAATAAAGCTTGGTAATGTATCAAATTAAGATAATAGATGAAATTAGAGATGCATCAGGTGGTGGAAGTTATCAACCAAGAGCATCTATACTTTTTCATGCTTATCAAGGAAAAAAAGCCTTAGCACATTTAGTTTCTTTCTCATGAAAATTGGGTTATAGATATAGGATCCACAAATCACTATTCAGGTATAAAATATTTGTTCTCTAATTTATCTCCGTGGAAACCGTCTGAACATATAACCACTGCAGACGGTTCAAATATCTCTATTATAGGAAAAGGTTCGATCCACACACCCCTTGGAGTCTTAAATAATGTGTTATTTGTCCCTAATTTACTGGTGAATCTTCTTTTGGCCAGTTCTTTAACAAAAGAATTATCTTGTAGTGTTTGATTTTTTCCTAAACGTTGTGTCTTTCTGGACTTGAATTTTGGAATAATTCTTGCCATTGAAGAAAATGGATTAGATATTCTTGATTGTCCAAAGAATAAACACTTGTCTTGTGGATCTACCTCCAAAGCTGATGATCATAGTATCGTGCACCGAAGACATGGGCATATTGGGGGACTTAACAACTGGCACATCTCTCCTTCCTCCAAGAAGTTCAAGAAGAGAGCAAGAAGTTCAAGAAGAGAGTTAGAAGAGGGCCCGAGCAACCACGTCAAAACTCCAATTGGCCGTCCACCTCTCCTCTACAGGCCAGGTCATCTTCTCCGGCGACCTCCCACCCCCCGTCGCCTCCTTCTCTCCCTAGATCCACTAAGAACATGAGTTGGGCTGAATGAAAGAGGCGACCGACGACTAAGAGAAAATAAAAAGACAAGCGAATGACGCCACCTCTCACCTTCGCCCGAGATTGCCTCCTCACCAGACCACATCCAATCCAGGAGCCGCGAACATAATTGAGAGAGACTCTCTCTCTAGGTTGAATTTGGGGTTTGGGACATTGGGGGTTAAGGGCTGTGTTGTTGTCTTTTTTTGCAGGAAGCGTTTAATCGAGATTGCTTGGGTGATTCAAGAAAAAGTGACGGCGATTCAAGAAAGGTGAACATAAAGGTTTCCTCTTCTCGCGCATATCTGACTGATTTGAAATTAGATGAGGGTTTCAGCCCTGACCAGCTCCACTCCATTGCTGCCCAATCTCCAAGGTGTAAGACCAACGAAGCGCTTAATAATCCCGTGTGAACGAAACCCTAACTGCAACTCTCCGCCTAATCTTTTCCTTTCAAACAATTTGATTCAAGGACGCGCTGGTACTAGATTGTACCTGGTGAATGGTAACTTTAATCGTTCTTTCAATTTTTTATCTCGTTTGGAGCTAATTAGGCTGAATTAATGCACAATTGCATAATTGTGGGTTAATGATGATTTATTGAGTGTTAATTTTGGGTTATTAAAAAGAAGAGAAAGAAAAGTTAAACCTTCCAAAGAACCCATATTCCCGGGGGATTCTTGAACACCGGCATCTTGAGCTCGAACTCTGACGAGTCTAGTGAAGGATAAGGACTGTGCTCTAACCCGGGGTATTGAGCCTTAACTTCACAGGACAAGTCATCACGACTTGGAGGTAAAAGAGAAAACACAAGAAATATCAGCTTTAGAAAGTTGGTTAAAAACAAAAGTAAAAGCAAGAATTTCTGAAATTGTGCAAGAAAAAGAGAAGTATTGGAAACAGAGAGCTAAGTTTAAATGGCTTAAAGACGGAGACTGCAACTCAAGATTTTTGTCATAATTATGCAACAGTTAAAAAATATAGGTTCATGATACCAACACTATTAAACCCTTCTAATAATAAAGAAGAAATTGATCATAAACAAAAAGCTGGAATATTATTTGATTATGACAAGCATCTGATTGGAGCTGAACCACCCCAACCAGATACCAATGCAGTCTTCGATATAAAAAAGATTTTTGAAAATGAAATCATTGATGTTAAAGAGTTAAGCAGTGAATTAAAAATTGAAGAATTGGATATAATAATTAAAAACTGGAAAAATAATAAGTCACCAGGACCAGACGGGTTCAATGGTGAATTTTATAAAAAATATTGGTACTTATTAAGAGAAGAAATTTTTACAATAATTAAAAATAATGATTTCAAAAATGGTTTACAAGAATTTTCAGTATCTCATATTGTCTTGATCCCAAAAATAGAGGGAGCAAACAAGTCAAAAGATTTTAGACCAATAAGTTTGATAAGCAGTTTGCAAAAGATTGTTTCAAAAATCTTAGCAAACAGATTAAAAAGAGTAATAAATGAGCAGATATTACCTAATCAGCTAGGTTTTTTAGAAAGTAGAAATTTAACTGATTGTTACACCTGTG
This sequence comes from Juncus inflexus, assembly GCA_024447665.1. NCBI lineage: Eukaryota > Viridiplantae > Streptophyta > Magnoliopsida > Poales > Juncaceae > Juncus > Juncus inflexus. The sequence continues at coordinate 10,809,511 of JAJHPC010000010.1, forward strand.
CCAGGAAAGTGGCACATAAATCAAACCAGTCCAAAAAATATTTATTATGCTTTAAAGCAGATATATAAAAAGCATTTGATACAAACTCTTGGGACTTTATACTACAAGTGTTAGAAGTTAGAGGTTTTAAAGGATGGTGGTTAGACTAGACTAAATCATATGTGTTAAAAGGTGCAGCCAAAATTGTTTTGAATGGATTGCCAGGGAAATCCATCCATATGAAGAGGGGAGTAAGACAAGGTGACCCAATCTCACCATACATTTTCATTCTAGCAATAGATACCCTAGCAAGGGTTACTGAAAATCTTAGTCAATGCAATTTCTTTGAAAAACCTTTTGGGAACATAAATATCTCATTGTTCTATGCTGATGATTCAAGTTTTCTCCTAAAACCAGAAATTCAACAAGTTACAAGATTGAAATTTCTATTTAAAATCTTTGAGAGAATTCGGGTTTGAAAATAAATTATGATAAATCAGAATTTTGCACAATCCCTGAAAATCACCCCTTATTAAAAGAAATTTCAGAAGAACTGGAATGCCCACCAGCTAAAATGCCTCTAACTTACCTTGGATATCCACTTCACTTTAAGAAGCCAAAAAAAACATGTTATAGAAAACTTATTGAAAATTTTGAAAAAAGGTTACAAGGATGGCAAGGTGCCTTATTAAATATAGCAGGAAGATTTGTACTACTTAATTTAGTACTGTCTTCACTGGCTACATATTATTTATCAGTTTTTTAATTCCCAAAATGGGTTTTAAAAGAAATGGATAAAATAAGAAGAAATTTTCTGTGGAAAGGAAATAAAAAATCAGTTTATAACTTAATTTCTTGGAAAAAAAGTTTATAGACCAAAAAAAGGAGGTGGTTTGGGAGTTTTAAATTTTGAAATATTTAATGATGCTATGTTATTAAAATAAATTTTGACATACTTTACTGCTGAGGCAGGGTTGCCATGGCAGAAATTAGTTAGTGATTTGAGTTTAGGAGGAGAAATCAGTAAAAACACAAGTGACTCTTATTTCTGGAGAGAAATAAAGAAATTAGTACCATTTTTCTTAGCAAGTGTGACCTTCCAGCTAGGTAATGGAAAAAAAGCTAGCCCTTTGGCAAAGCAATTGGGGTGAAGGTATTTTGAGTCAAAGATTTGACTCATTGTTTTCTCATGCAACAATCACTCAAGGTACAATATATCAATTTAAGCATCTTCAAGACCTACAGGAAGCTTTTGAGCTCATTACTGGCAACAAGCCCCTTCAAGAGCTTTCAATCCTTAATAACATTCTGGAATAGATTCAGTTGTCAACTGAACCTGATTCAGTTAAATGGCGATGGAGTTCTAGTGGAGCCTTCACGACTAAGAGTGCCTACCAAACAATCGCCTTGGGAATTCATAACTCAAATAATTTGCAAAAAATCTGGTCAATAAAAGTCTCATTAAAAATAAATATTTTTTTGTGGTTATTTTACCAAAACAAGATACTTACCCAAGATATTCTCATTAAGAGAGGTCTTCAAATCCCAAACAGATGTCACCTCTGTTTAAAAGAGCTTGAAACCACTGAACATCTCTCTAGCAACTGTTGCTTTGTTGAACAGTTGTGGAGATTGTTCATACAGACTTTCAACAACCCCTTAACATCAGCTCCTTTCAATCAAGTTTTCAACTCAGTGAAAGAAGGTGGAGAATCTAGCAAGACTCAACGAATCTTAGCTATTTTTTCCTTTTGTGTTTGGCGTGAGAGGTGCAGGAGAGTTTTTACAGAGGTTAGAAGGAGTAGATCGGACCTTGTTGTGGAGATTAGAGAGGATTTTGAGATGAATAGAGTGGTGGAGAAGAAGAAGAAGAAAGAAGAGCAGCAAGCTCTAATGGCGTCGCCGCCAGGCGGAGTGAACGAAGAAGAGGAGAGAGAAAGAGAGTGATTCTGGTATGAGAATGTTCTATCTGGAACCTAATCCTCGAGATATTTATCTAGTATAAGATTCTATCTTCTTATTCTTAAAATTTAGGAAATGAAAAGCCGGACTCTCATATATCTGGTTCTTAGATATCTTATTTCCTTAGATTGAATTTAGGCTGGCTTAAGTTGTATAAACCCAACTGTTTTTCCTTATTCTTTTTCTTTTTTTAATTGAAATATATAAAAAGAAAAGAAACTATGTAACAATTCAGATTATATAATGAAAATTTACTTTGGAAGAGGGATAACTAAGCCCTCCTCCAAATTGTGGGAGAACTCAAAAGTTTATATCCGAATATTATAATGGACAACACTAACCATATACGCACTGCTTTTATCCAAGCCAAGTAAGTAAAAAACCAGTATCTTTCAAGTGAGAATCGTAGTGACATTTCATTTGTACTTATACATTCAGATGTATATACAAATATTTTGTGACTTTTGTGGATTATTGTTCTAGATACACCGCTTGTTTATATGATGAAATCTAAAGATGAAGTTGCTTCAATCATTTCAATTTACCATAAAATGGTACAAACCCAATATAGTGGAACTACTAAAGTTCTTAAGGGCCGAGAATCAGAGAGAGTATCTCCCAAAGAGTCTTAAAGATTATTTGGAGTTACAAGGTATTACTCCCGAACTAGTTGTCCTTACACCCCTGAACAAAATGTTTGGCTGAAAGGAAAAATAGACATATTGTTGAGGAGTAATGTTCGGAAAATCGGAGTAAGAAGCAAAATGTTGTTTCTAGTAAGGTTCGGATGAAGAAATCTTGTCAAATTCTTGTTCTTGTGAATATGTGTGAGTAAATCTAGATAGGGAAGGGGATTTGTGATTTGTATGCATGAAATCTTGCTTTAATTTCGTGTAATTTTGCTGAATTTGAATGAATAGTCATGAACACACAAAATTTTAAATAAATTGGGGAAAATTGCTTAGCTTGGTATTTTTCATCAATTGATCTATTAAATCGGAAGTTTATTGACTTGTTAATCATTTGAAATATTTAGCTTAGTATTTTGTGTGATTAATTTGGAGTTGTGATTGATTGAATTCAAGTTTTCTTTAAAATGGATGTTTTGAATTAAATGAGTTTTTTAATCAATTTCTTGAGTAAATCTTAGCTTAGATCGCTCAAATCCATCATTTAAATCTGAAAAATTATACCCTAAGTGATTAATGATTGCTACACATCACAAATTTCCTTTAAATCCCTATTTCTAAACCAAAAATCAAACCCTAAATCAGTTTCTGTCTTGGTGCTGTTTTTCTCTGTTTTTTCAGTTTTTTTCCCTTAATTTCGTGTCTAATTCAGATCTGAAAAATTAAATAAATATTTTTACAATTTATTTCGCATTTAGTAGATAATTTTCAACCCAAAGTTTGCCCAATTCCGATCTGTAATCTGTGAGATATTAATTTTCCAAAATTGTAGATTTTCTATTTTTTTTTATCTTTTGTCCAATTTACTGTTTCTTTTCTTCTGAATTTTCAAAAATATAAAAATAAAATAATAAAAATTAAAAAAAAGTCTTATTTGATGTAATTTGCAGTTTAGAATCCAAATATAAATTTTAAAATAGTAGTTGTTAAGACAAATTAGGAGATATTATAATTTTTGTGAGTACTGGTCTGTCAGAACTAGTTTCTGATCCGGATCTAAATTTTCATTATAAATCTCAAACTGCAAAACATTATTTTATGAAATTTTAACAGATAATTGGAAACTTGATAATTGTATTTCTGTATAAATTTTGGAATTTTTCAAGACTTGATGATTTTTCTATAAATTTCTGAAGTTACTGCTAAATTAATTAATTATGAATCTGAAGTACGATCTGGATTTAAACTACAAATATCTCGAAATTTTTGAATAAAATAGTAATACCAGTAAAGTATCATATCATAGATCTCTCTTTTTAGTTTCCAACGGTATCTTGTGTGTTGGAATCGGAGTTTATTTGATAAAGTTACGAATTAAAACACCAAAGTGTGACGTGCTGAATTTTTACAATAAGGCTGAGAATAAGATTTAAACTTGGAAATTTACCTAATAAACCTTAAAATAAAAGATTTTACACTAAAGAATAATCATTGAAACTAGTTAATTCTTGAGGCCACACCTCCTTGTGTTCGACCCCTAAACTCATTATCACTCATACTCGTAATTGATTAGTAGGGAAATATAAATTGTTTTGTTAAATTGTGTGAAATTCAACGACGGTTTTACCACGATTTACACTCCCACTAGTTGTTAATTAATTAAATACTTTTATATTTCCCTTGCATTTAATTTAATTTTGTTTAGTTTGATTCAGCATGCTTATTTTTTGATCATTTTGTTTTTCAGCATGCACTGTGTGATTGTGAAAGGGGAGAATTTGATAACTATACAATGCATGGCTGACTCAATTCAGTCTCTAGAGTTGAGGAATAAATCCAAAGATCAACTAAATAAAACCCTGCAAGATAAGGTATAAATTATAATAATAAATTTTACTATCCCACATCTTCTTTTTGAATTTCTACTTATTTTATTATCTGCATTTATGGATATGTTAAATAAATAAATAATACTATTTATATTTTCAGATCAGAGAACTAGAGTCTCAAGTCTTGGTCGAAAGGAAAATTGCGAGGCAAGACATGGACACGAAAATAGCAGAAGATCACATGATAGAAAATAACTCGCTACACGAAAAGGCCACAGGAGTCAGAACAAGAAACAGACCATGACCAAGAACAAAAACAGAAGCCAAGTCCAACAATACAGAGAACCAAGCATCGTCTCACCATGAAACCACCGATGAAAATAAACCTGAAACTACTTTACGAGAAAGAAAATACCATCAATACTTTCGTACAAGATGTGGCAGCTATAACCAAGGCGAAACAAGTTTCTATCTGCCCACCTGCGAGGCGGGTCAACCCGTCATCTAACTTGAGAATAAGCACGCTTCCAACCATTCCTGACGTAAATACTCATTCCTTGCCGCCTAGTACTAGCTATAATAACAAGGTGAGTACAATAAGAAAATGGGTTTGTATATATTTGTCTATAGTTAGACCTGTTGGATTATTGTCATAGGTCCAATGTATTTGTGCTAGAAAATGGATTATGTATTAAGACATTATTATTTATTAAATAAAGTTTATCTTTTATATATCTGTATGTATGAGTTGTGAATGTAAATATTTTATATTAACTATGAATGACACTTTGGGTTTATGTTATCAGAATACGTGGTTCTGATAGTAAAACTGTGAACTAAAAAATGACATTCTAAACATGTAGGAAGCTACATATCCATACTAGTATATTCGCAGACTGGATGATCATGTTCTGTTGATCATGGACATAGAGATGTCAAGTCTGGATTATAGGTCATGGTATATGCATGACATATGTCATTAGCGATTCTCATATGAATAGTGTGTTTGTTCCTACGACCTGAGGTCACCATGGATTCCTGTATGTGGAATTGCATACTTTAATATGATCCTACGTCATCCGTAATGGAATGATCATTAGGGTCATTATTAGATATGTACTGAATCATGACGAGCAATGTGAGTAACCAAGATGAGATTTGTTCCTCTCGTCATGAGGGAGATATCTCTGGGCCCCCTAATGAACTAGGACTGAAGGAAATGCATGGTCATGCTCAAAGTGGATTAACATGTGTTGTTAATATTATTTAGTATTTACTCAGTCTAATTCTCGATCAGGAAAGAGACTTTGATCAAACTTAAAGATGATATATTATCGTGCCTTGTGATCAACACATATATCATAGAGCAAAAGAAATAAGAAAAAGTCTATTCATATAAGTTTATGATCACTGATAAGGTAGTCATGACATCAGTCTAGAGGTTATTCATGACTTACGATTTTTAGAAGATCGTTGCTAGCGTTAAATGGAACATACATGGTCACACAATGAACTTCATTCGTACGTGATGAATATGTCTCAAAACAGTTATACATATGATGTATAAATTGGTGAACGAAATAATCAATTATTGAATAATTGATTGAACAAAACAGTATCATTCCGTTGGCAACGAAATAGGTATAGTTCTGTTCCCATTGAAATAGATTTGAAAACTGTAATAACCTTAGCTGCCAAGTATTCTGTTAAGAAAATACATATTCCGTTGGCAACGGAATAGTTTCGTTGGCAATGGAATAGGCGTAGATTATGATTTTTAGTTATGATAACTGAGTAATCGTTCACCTCTCTCTAATATAAATAGAAGGGCATGGTCTCTTTATTAGATGGACAATTCAGAAACCTTAGAAGCCGCCTAATACACAGAAATAGAGAGAGAGTTTTGAGTTATTTTCGGAAAGTATTTCCGGACTCGTCTAGCCGAGTCCGGTTATTCTGTGCATCCGCAGTTCGATGTGGATACGAGTAGAGGTTTTCTTCTTTGAGGACTAGCGAGTGATCAATTTCTTTATCCTAGGAGAAGCAAAGAGTTCGTTCGAGTTGAGATTCAGGAAGGAGAATGTTGCATGTCAGAAAAGTTCAGACCTACATCCGTTCTTCGCCTCGCGGATCAGAAAGATCCGAGGTATAAATTTTAATAGGTAATATCGTACTTTTATTCCCTTAACGATGATCCTAAGTCGGGTTAAATCCATAGGTTCCGCTATGCATGTAACATACATGACTATGAATTTCCTAAATGGATCGCCCTTGTGGCAGGCTGGGAGAAGGATAACAGGTGCAAATAAGGCTGGTGGAGAGAGAAAGGCGAGGAGAGTTGTTGTGAGCGAGAATAAGGCTGGGAGTAGAGTTGCGCCAGGTCAGCAGCAAGGGCAACAGAGAGGTTAGAATTGGAATCAGGGGATTGGGTTTAGGTGATATTGGTTGGTTGATTTAGATTAGTAGGTTCTAACATTGGTTTGGTGATATATTGATTGTTTCGTTTTAGAATGGTGTGAAGAGTTGAGCTTCTTATGTTCATTTGTGAAAGCATCCCCTTATTTCTTGTGGAGTTGTGCGATTAAGGTTAGAATTGTGTACAAGTTGTATTGTGAATGATTTTTTAAACACTGAAACCATTTGAATTTGTTTGTTTGAGTTTGACCAGATGTTCTTTTGGTTGTTCTTTGTTTTTGTTTTCTTATTTTTTTTTTAAGTTCTTGGTTGTTCTATCAATTCTACTGTTTAGAGAGGGCTCTAAGGTATCCTCAAATAATCCAAAAGTCGAAAAGGGGGCAATTTTATAAATACTTATAATTAAGGTAAATTATAAATAACTAACAATGACAATCAGATATGGAAACCTTTGCAATGCACACAGATGGACATGGAACATTTCTCAAACAATAATTATAAAATTCATAAATTCATAATTACACACGGAACCATGCTTACATTTCAAACTCGCAAAGTTCAAACTTTGATTCAAACTAGTAATACTCTCGTTCCGCTTCGGATGAATCATTTCTTTATAAAAAAAAATTAATGTTATATATATTTTTTCAATATTTTGGTCACACATATGAGAGTTTGAATTTTCTAGTATTTTTTTTTCATTATATATGTTCTTAAAACATATTTTTTAAAGCACTTGATATAAAATAAGAAAATCATGCAAATGACCCATAGTTAGTTAGTAGAACATATTCCATGTATGACAAGAAATTATGAATTCAAGTCCGAAAAAAATACAATCTTACTATCATATATCTAGCGAAGTCTTTCAACCCAACAAAACTGGATTGAATCTAAAATAGGAGAAAAATGCTTTTGTTATATCACCCGCATCAATATCTTTGTTAACTTTTGAAACATGATAATGTGACAAAATTGACTACTTATCATGATGATGTAGCAAAATATTTCAAAGAATGGAGAATGAAATATCAATGAAATCATAAACAATAACTAAAGGATAAAATAATATATTATGTAAATGTAAAATAAAATAATAATGATTGAAAAATGAAATGAAATAATGTTTTCAGTAATATAACCCATAAAAATAAAATAATATATTGTAACATAGTATTTTAAAGCAAAAGAAATTAATATTCCGATTGTGAAGTACTATTTCTCAAAATATTATTTGATTATTATTTATTATTTTAGATTGAATAAAAGAAAATTTGAATAGAAAATGATGAAAAATATATTGTTCAAGAAAAAAAACTTGAATGAAATGTTATCAAATGGTTGGAAAATAAATCCATTGAACTTTATATTCTAAAAAATATATCTAAAATTATGTGAATAAATTCAATTTTTTTTTCTCTCTGTGCATTCTTTTTTTTTGTTGACAATTAGCCTTACTCACTACATTACTTTTTTTTTGATAATGATGTTCATTATTTTTTTCTCGATTATTTCCATCTTTCTTACTTTGAATAAATTTATAATTTGAACTTGTTTGTAATTTTTTTTCTCTTTTTTCTAAAATTTTAAAAACTTCAGAAAAATTAATATTTACAAAATATTTGTTTGAAGATAGTTTATAAATTGCAATCCTTAAAATTTGAATAGTATAGAGGCATAATGCATTTTTGCATTTTCATTTAATGCAATAGCATGAGATCACTTGGTTTGACTTGGAGAAGAATAAAAATAATAATGAATGATATGACGAGAAAATATAATGAGTCACTTTATATTGATAGATAGTTCATTACATGAAATATTACACGTTTTCCTACATCTTATTTTCTTCTAAAAGGTTAACAATTATTATGTCACCATGTTCTATGATTTAAGGATGTAATGAGTCATTTATTACTAAAATATGACTAACCACAGTAAATATTATATGTGATCATCTATATCACTTCATTTGATTAGTGGGATACACATATTTTTTCTTGATTCATTATGATACTTGTGATACAGAAATTTCTAACGGGTTTAACAAATTTAGTTTACGTCATTAAATGACTCATAACATACATTAGTTTACATGAAATTTCACAATTTATGACACGTGTCGGAATTCCCCTAAATTAAGAGAATTGTATATAGGAGTTAGAAACACCAGAGTTCCACTATTACATAACAGTAATACATCACATTTAACAAACATAAAACAATATCAATACAATACAAAAAACCTCACTAATCACTCCGTATCCTTCACTCCACCTGCAACTTGATTTCTCTAGAACTCATTTTCATAATTCACCTTTCCTCTAAGAACCGAAAGATTGGTGCACCCCATAACATTGGCAAAACGGCACTGGTCCACACGGACTGCACTACACAGACTCAGTTGTGCGGTCTTGCATCGGTTTATGCACATGTTTCTAGTCCAGTCAATTGAGACCGTCTTGATCCGGTTTATCGGCACGTTAGCACAACTCTCTAGGTTCGCAAACTTGCAACGCTTTGTACGAATTTTGCCGACTCCTTTTGTGATTAGCTCTTTGCATCGGTTGATAATTATGTTACCTATGTTGTTTTTTCAAGTTCAGTCGAAGATAATATTTCAGTTGCATAATTTTCTATTTTGGGTCTACATCTGCAATAAATTTATATTGGTTTAATGGGCAACCACTGTAAACACACTTTTTTGTTTTTAATTGATAAATATCTATAGTTAATATACTCAATTATGAACTTATGTGACAATTATTAACTACAATTAAGTACTTTCTTGTTTGGTAATATGTTTAAATATAGATCAGGGCTACTTTACGAATTCATCAGACTATTATTAATTAGTTACAATTAGGTACATTTTGTGCTAATAACTATATATCTAACAAATATTCACGGTGCTATCTAGTTCTCCTTAATTACTTCGGCTTAATAAAATATGTAAAATAATAAAAGGGCAATTACCACTCCGCTCAATTTCGGCATTCTTGCACCGATTAACCGAGATCTCTCTGACCAAGTCAGCACGAATATTTTCACAATAGTTGGAAGAAACAAAACCGACTGCATCGACTTCTATCTCACGGCATCTGTCAATAGAAACAGTACCGTTCCCATTTCCCCTGACATGAATCATATCAAATCGGCTTATATAGAGTTTCCCTGGACTCGTAATTTTTGCAACGCCATATTTCGATGTCCACACCTTCTTTAATTACAGTTTTGGATCCGTTTATGATCAAAGTGAATTGGCAGTTAAGTTCTTCTACAGCCACCATTTTTCAAGTTAGATGAAGGAAGAAAAGTCTCAGATAGATTTAGATTTTCTGGAGGGTAGTTTAAGTTTTATATGATGACTTAGAGTTTCTTAGTTGTTAAGCTATGAAAAATATTAATTTGAATTAATCCCAAGTCTTTATTTTTCATCTACTTTTAAACCTCCTCAAAAAGCCACATCATCATTTTTATCTCGACTGTTCGATTAATTTTTGTCGAATCTTAGCCATTCATTTTCTCAACTGTATTAATATTTTATGGCAACACTTATGTGGTTACTAAAACATAAGTATATGATTGGTTGAATGAGTGTTTTGTGTTCCATACCCGATTTAGTGAGAATCGTTGTGAGTTTGTTTGTGACCATCAGATCTTAATATGATGGTTTCAATGAATCATGATGCAAAGTTATGCTCAATTATAAATATCAATAGTTAATAAAGAGTTCACTCATTAAAATATAAATATTTTTTCTTTTTTTCTTTAAAAACATATAATTCTTAATGACAGATTTTGTTTCTAATATTAAAATCATAAAATATAAATTGTGAGTTCCATATTGTTATGGTTCCAATTTTTTTTGTTGCTAAAATATGTGATATAGATTATATGAAAGAATATGTACAAAAATGATATGCTCATTAACTTATATCTTATACCTTATTTTTCATCTCTCTTTGACTATTCTCAAGAAATCTATTGTCAATTTTATCTCGGCCGTTTGATCAATTTTTTTTTAAATCTTAAGTTTTCATTTATATTATTACCACAATATCACATGTACCAATAATTAGTGAGGATTTTACTTATTAAAATATAAATAATTTTTTTTCTTCTTTAAATATTATAATTGTTGCTGAAATATTTCATTTCTCATGTTAAAATCATCAAATATAAATTTGTTGGAATTTTCTCTTTATTTTGAGTTTCATATTGTTACAGTTCCAATTTATTGTTATTTATTGGAAGCCTATAAGGGGGGTTTAATAGGCCTAAACGTGCGGAAACATGTGTATTTGTACTTTTTAGGATTTTATACTTTTTAATGTTTTTAGACTTTTGTTGATAGTTGTTTAAATTCTAATTAACAAAGCAAATTAAATAAATAAAAAATTAAAGTAAATAGTAAAAGTAAAATGATACCGAACACCAGATATGTTGATGGAGTTCGGCGAGTTGGTTGCGTAAGTCTTAACCACCCGTTTACTTACGCGGCCCTTACTGCGTTCACGAGTTACTACTCTCCGGGACTTGCCTTGCGGCTTCGATTTCACTAACAAACTTGATTGTTACAAGACCGAACCTCGCTCGTCTTATAACAACCTTGACGAATCGATGGAGCAATAACTTACAACTCGATCTCTTTAACTTCAACAAACAACGAGCAACATCCTCAACAACTTTATTCTTCTCTCTTGAGATTTAGAGCAATTTAACAGTATTAAGAAAAGAGTATTTCTGCTTTTTGTATGAAAATTCATAAGTAGATCTGAGGAGGGTGACCCTCTTTTAAATGAGGAAAGAGCAGCCCTCAAAGATGGAAACTGTACAGTTCTGTTGCCAACAGATCTAGTCCGTTGCCAACGGACTGCCAAAAACAGAAGAAAATCAATGTTCAAAATAACGGCTAGTTTCCTGAAGGTCCTTTGCCAACTGACTAAGTCTGTTGCCAACAGAATATACAACAAAGAAACAACAGCCAATTTCCAAGGGAAAATTTTTCTCAACGCATAGGTCCATTGCCAACAGAGAGTTCCATTAGGAACGGAACTTCTCTATTGCCAACGGACCTTGCCTGCTTTGAGGAATTTGAAGAATCTACTCTACTTTTAATAAAAGTTAAATTACCTACTCCATACAACATACTAGAAGACTAAAGAAGCTTGTTCCCACATTTGCACGCGTGACGACTTCTTGTCCTTCCGAGATAAGAGAGAAGCGTTCAATCCGATCAAATCTTCATTTCCGAAAACTTGAACGTGTGACATTCTGAGCTTATAAGACATTCTCAAACAAGATTAGTAAATGAAGATGTACAAAAATGATATTCTCATTAACTTATAACTTATACCTTATTTTTTATCTCTCTACCTATTGTCAATTTTATGTCGGCCTTTGGATCAATTTCTTTTTTAAAATCTTGTCTTTTCATTTAAATTATTACCATAATATCACATAAAAACATATTGTTATGATTCAAATTTTATTTTTTCTTGATAAAATATGTGAATATAGACTATATAAAAGAACATGTAATAAAATTGTAAGCTCATTTACTCTTATCTTATTCGTTTACTCCTCTTTGAAAATTCTCAAGAGAACTATTATCAATTTTCTCTCCGCCAAAGAATCAAAAAATTTATCAAATCTTAGCTTTTAATTTAAATTATTATCATAATATCACATGATTAGTTAGATTAATGTTCAGTGTTATATCATCGTTGTGGATAAGAGCTATCATCTCAAACAAAATTTCATAATATTAAAAACTATATTATATTACTTGATGTATTACGGATTTCGTAATAAAATATATGTTATCCATACTATTTTAATATCTAAAAAAATAAGAAAAATAGTGGTGACAAATTTTTCAAAAAAATGAGTAATGTCACATTTTCCTATATATATTATACATATTTTTTCCATATATATAATATTAAATATAATTATTATTTATTATTTTTTTAAGTTAATCATCTATAATTTAATTTTATGCAGTTTTAACTAAAATTTTCGAAATAAATTATCTTGTATTTTATTTTTTCTGATCTCATTTATCTAAACCTGATTAATACTTAATTTGTTTTTCCTAATATAGTGTGTCAAGACATAATAACATAAAAAAATCAAACACAATAATTTTAAATTCTCATGTGTTATTTATATGCTATAGATACTTTAATTTTGAATTTTCGTAATTGAAAGTTATACATTAATATATTGAAATAATTATTAGAATTGAATTACTCGCAGCGAATTGAGAGCATTATCCTAGTGATTATTGACATCATATTGCTCTTTTCTCCATTCGGTACAACCATCATATAATTCAATGGTAGTAAAGATTTGAAAATGAACTGTTCTGGAACTACCGGAGACGAACCTAGTTCGTAATATTGAAATTAAAATCCCAGAATATATTGACTTTACAAACATTGGAAATTTAAGTATCTGTTGATTTGTAATTAAACACGGTTAGCGAGTGGTTACATGTCAATTTGAGCATCTTTCTCTCTCACTGCCTTTCTCTCTCACTGCCAGTATTAATTGGGAAAATGACAGGCTTCTCCTCAAATTACCGAACTATTGTATTTTATTTATTATATAAATAATACTTATTTGTTGTATTTTAATATCATTTAATGGGACAGTTTGAAATTGAATTAATTTCCACGACCTAGAATTCTCCACTTATTTTATGAAAAGAGTGTTCCTCCTTATACAAGAGAACAATAAGAAACAACACATCTCCTTCCTCCTCCTCTAAAATACATTTTTCCAACTTTACAAAATATAAATTGGTTTGAGATATCATGATGCACAGTTTCATTTTTTTTTGAAATGAATGCTCGCTCTACGACTATGCTACAGAGCGGATACGAGACTTTCTCATGGTGTAGAATCTTGAAGGCGGATAGACGGTAAATCTTGCACAAAATGACGTCAATCTGTATTTAGGGCAGTCACGACTTGATCGCACAGCTATATCCTGACTTGTCTCATTTTTTATCATAATTTTATGATTTATTTTACTTATTTATTTGGTTGATCTTTAGAAATATAACCAACATTCTAAAGACAGATTGATCAATTATTAAATTGATTTTAACCTTTGACCATTATTTATAATATTTCATTTAGATGTATTAAGCCACAAATAAGTTGCATGAAAAGACTAGATCTAATTATAAATTACTTAATATGTATCTTTTAACAATTACTTCTAGTCGCATAAAACAAGAAAATCTTATAATGGTTAGCGAATATTATTATTCTGTTAAAATTTTATATTGGATAAATTGACAAGTCATAATTTGACATATTAGTTGACCTATGAAATTACAAAAGATATGGTTTAGAAATTTAATAAAGGGTAAATTATGCTAGTGGTCATGCATGGACGAAAAACAAATATTCAACAGATAAACTAGTATAATTATTAAAAAAAAAGTGCACAATATTTGCTAACTTGTTAAATTTTTATGTTAATTAATACAAACAAAATAAATAAATACAAATTATCTAGAGGA
>JAJHPC010000010.1:10824165-10852915 GCA_024447665.1 Juncus inflexus
GGGAAATTTGTGGGACCGCTAAGATCTATTTTTGGTAGAAGCACCTAAATATAGCAAGACATGAGATTCGCCAATGACGATGTATTTTAATTACGTGATGTCTGCCATGGCTCCAATTAAGTTATAAGACGGGATTTGTTGAAACTATTATTTTGTTTTTATTTTCTACGATAGCGTAGTAACTGACATTAATATTGGACATATTATTATTATGCCGGGGAAAAAAATGTAATTAATATGAAGTCTTGCCGAGAGAAAATAATCTTTAGTGTGCCGAAATTTAGCGAGTAAAGTTTGTAATATTCAAATTTGAAGGCCAGGAAAATATCAATTCTAAAAAATCGGCTCTCCATGAGAAACTAGTGCTCGACACAATTCCGGAATGACCAAATTCTCTAAAATCAGACAAACGAGGTGAAATATGTGCACAAAAACATGCGTCAGAGAACAAAAACTGGTTTTGTAGCTTGAATAGGCGTGAAATTTGGCAAAATCTAAGTTAGCGATCGAACCAACTCCATTACAAATTATCTAAATGTGCCATGGAGAATTCATGGGACCGCTAAGATCTATTTTTGGTACAAGCAACAAAATATAGCAAGACATGAGATTCGCCAAAAATGATGTATTTTAATTAGGTGATGTCTGCCATGGCTCCGATTACGTCATAAGACGAGATTTGTTGACACTATTATTTTGTTTTTATTTTATACGAGAACGTATTATCTGACATTTGTTGACACTAATCTTCAAATTTGATGGCCAGGAAATTATCAATTCTTCAGAATCGACTCTCCATCAAAAAAATAGACCACGAGATGATTCCGAAATGACCAAATTCGCTAAAATCGGACAAACGAGGTGACATCTGTGCACAAAAACAAGCGTCAGAGGACAAAAACCTGGCTTAGCAGTGTGAATAGGTGGAAAATTTGGAAAAACCTAAGTTTGCGATCTAACCAACTCCCTTACTAATTATCTAAATGTGTTATGGAGAATTTATGGGACCGCTAAGATCTATTGTTGCTAAAAGCACCTAAATATAGCAAGACATCCACGTATAACACATATGCATCAACAATACGTATTGGATTGACCAATAACGATGTATTTCACATACGCGATGTATGGCATGGCCCCGATTACGTTACAAGACGGGATTTGTTGATATTATTATTTTGTTTTTATTTTCTACAAGAACATATTATCTGACATTAATATTGGTCATATTATTATTATGCTAGAGAAAAAAATGTACTTAATATGAAGACTTCCCGAGGGAAAATAATCTTTAATGTGCCGAAATTTAGCGAGTAAAGTTTGTAATCTTCAAATTCGATGGTCAGGAAAATATCAATTCTTCAAAATCGGCTCTCCACGAAAAACTTGATCTCGAGACGATTCCGGAATGCCTAAATTCGCTAAAATTGGACAAACGAGGTGAAATATGTGCACAAAAACATGCGTCAAAGGTCAAAAACTGGTTTAGCAGCGTGAATAGGTGTAAAATTTGGCAAAATCTAAGTTAGCGATCTAACCAACTCCCTTACAAATAATGTAAATGTGTCATGGAGAATTTATGGGGCCACTAAGAACTATTTTTTCTAAAAGCACCTAAATAAAGCAAGACATCCACATACGACACATATGCATCAACAATACGTGTTAGATTGACCAATTACGATCTATTTTGATTACGTGATGTATACCATGGCTCCGATTACGTTACAAGATATGATTTGTTGACCTAATTATTTTGTTTTTATTTTCTACGAGAACGTATTATCTGACATTAATATTGGTCATATTATTATTATGCCAGAGAAAAAAATGTACCTAATATGAAGACTTCCCGAGGGAAAATAATCTTTAGTATGCCGAAATTTAGCGAGTAAAGTTTGTAATCTTCAAATTTGATGGCACGAGATTCGCCAATAACTATGTATTTTAATTACGTGAAGTCTGCCATGGCTCCGATTACGTTATAAGACAAGATTTGTTGATAATATTATTTTGTTTTTATTTTCCACGAGAACGTATTATCTGACATTAATATTGGTCATATTATTATTATGCCGGAGAAAAAAATGTACTTAATATGAAGTCTTGCTAAGAGAAAATAAGCTTTAGTGTGTCGAAATTTAGCGAGTAAAGTTTGTAATCTTCAAATTTGATGGCCAGAAAAATATCAATTCTGAAAAATCGGCTCTCCATGAGAAACTAGAGCTCGACATGATTCCGGAATGACAAAATTCGCTAAAATCGGACAAACGAGGTGAAATCTGTGCACAAAAACATGCGTCAGAGGACAAAAACTGGTTTGGTAGCGTGAATAGGCGTGAAATTTGGCAAAACCCAAGTTAGCGATCTAACCAACTCCCTGACAATTTATATAAATGTGCCATGGAGAATTTATGGGACCGCTAAGATCTATTCTTGGTAAAAGCACCTAAATATAGCAAGACATGAGATTCGCCAACAACGATGTATTTTAATTACGTGATGTCCGTCATGGCTCCGATTACGTTATAAGACGGGATTTGTTGACACTATTATTTTTTTTTTATTTTCTACGAGAACGTATTAACTGACATTAATATTGGTCGTATTATTATTATGCAAGAGAAAAAAATGTACTTAAAATGAAGTCTTTCTGAGAGAAAATAATCTTTAGTGTACCGAAATTTAGCGAGTAAAGTTTGTAATCTTCAAATTTGAAGGCCAGGAAAATATCAAGTCTAAAAAATCAGTTCTCCATGAGAAACTAAAGCTCGACACGATTCCGGAATGACCAAATTCGCTAAAATCAGACAAACGAGGTGAAATATGTGCACAAAAACATGCGTCAGAGAACAAAAACTGGTTTTGTAGCTTGAATAGGCGTGAAATTTGGCAAAACCTAAGTTAGCGATCGAACCAACTCCCTTAGAAATTATCTAAATGTGCCACGGACAATTTATGGGACCGCTAAGATCTATTTTTGCTAGAAGCAAGTAAATATAGCAAGACATGAGATTCGCCAATAACGATGTATTTTAATTACGTAATGTCTGCCATGGCTCCGATTATGTTATAAGACGGGATTTGTTGACACTATTATTTTGTTTTTATTTGCTACGAGAACGTATTATCTGACATTAATATTGGTCATATTATTATTATGCCGGAGAAAAATATGTACTTAATATGAAGTCTTTCTGAGAGAAAATAATCTTTAGTGTGCCCAAGTTTAGCGAGTAAAGTTTGTAATCATCAAATTTGAAGGCCAGGAAAACATCAATTCTGAAAAATCGGCTCTCCATGAGAAACTAGAGCTCGACACAATTCCGGAATTACCAAATTCGCAAAAATCGGACAAACGAGGTGAAATCGAAATCGTGCACAAAAACATGCGTCCGAGAACAAAAACTGGTTTTGTAGCTTGAATAGGCGTGAAATTTGGCAAAACCTAAGTTAGTAATCTAACCAACTCCCTTACAAATTATCTAAATGTGGCATGGGGAATATATGGGACAACTAAGATCTATTTTTGGTAGAAGCACCAAAATATAGCAAGACATGAGATTCGCCAACAACGATGTATTTTAATTACGTGATTTCTGCCATGGCTCCGATTATGTTATAAGACGGGATTTGTTGACACTATTATTTTATTTTTATTTGCTACGAGAACGTATTATCTGACATTAATATTGGTCATATTATTATTATGCCGGAGAAAAATATGTACTTAATATGAAGTCTTGCTGAGAGAAAATAATCTTTAGTGTGCCAAAATTTAGCGAGTAAAGTTTGTAATCATCAAATTTGATGGCCAGGAAAATATCAATTCAGAAAAATCGGCTCTTCATGAGAAACTAGAGCTCGACACAATTCCGGAATGACCAAATTCGCTAAAATCGTACAAACGAGGTGAAATATGTGCACAAAAACGTGTATCAGAGGACAAAAACTGGTTTAGTAGCGTGAATACACATGAAATTTGGCAAAACCTAAGTTAGCGATCTAACCAACTCCCTCACAAATTATCCAAATGTGTCATGGAGAATTTATGGAACCTCTAAGATCTATTTTTGGTAGAAGCAACTAAATATAGCAAGACATGAGATTCGCCAATAACGATGTATTTTAATTACGTGATGTTTGCCATGGCTCCGATTACGTTATAAGACGGGATTTGTTGACACTATTATTTTGTTTTTATTTTCTACGAGAACGTATTATCTGACATTAATATTGGTCATATTATTATTATGCCGGAGAAAAAAATGTACTTAATATGAAGTCTTGCTGAGAGAAAATAATCTTTAGTGTGCCAAAATTTAGCGAGTAAAGTTTGTAATCATCAAATTTGATGGCCAGGAAAACATCAATTTTCAAAAATCGCCTCTCCATGAGAAACTAGAGCTCGACACAATTCCGGAATGACCAAATTCGCTAAAATCGGACAAACCAGGTGAAACCTGTGCACAAAAAGATGCGTCAGAGAACAAAAACTGATTTTTTAGTTTGAATAGGCGTGAAATTTGGCGAAAACTAAGTTAGCGATCTAACCAACTCCCTTACAAATTATCTAAATGTGCCATGGACAATTTATGGGACCGCGTAGATCTATTTTTGGTACAAGCAACTAAATATAGCAAGACATGAGATTCGTCAATAACGATGTATTTTTATTACGTGATGTCTGCCATGGCTCCAATTACGTTATAAGACGGGATTTCTCGACACTATTATTTTGTTTTTATTTTCTACGAGAACGTATTAACTGACATTAATATTGGTCATATTATTATTATGCCGGAGAAAAAAAATGTACTTAATATGAAGTCTTGCTGAGAGAAAATAATCTTTAGTGTGCCGAAATTTAGCGAGTAAAGTTTGTAATCTTCAAATTTGAAGGCCAGGAAAATATCAATTCTGAAAAATTGGCTCTCCATGAGAAACTAGAGCTCGACACGATTCCGGAATGACCAAATTCGCTAAAATCGGACAAACGAGGTGAAATCTGTGCACAAAAACATGCGTCAGAGGACAAAAACTGGTTTAGTAGCGTGAATAGGCGTGAAATTTGGCAAAACCTAAGTTAGCGATCTAACCAACTCCCTTACAAATTATCTAAATGTGCCATGGAGAATTAGTGGGACCTCTAAGATCTATTTTTGGTAGAAGAACCAAAATATAGTAAGACATGAGATTCGCCAATAACGATGTATTTTAATTACGTGATGTCTGCCATGGCTCCGATTACAATACAAGACGGGATTTGTTGACACTATTATTTTGTTTTTATTTTCTACGAGAACGTATTATCTGACATTAATTTTGGTCATATTATTATTGTGCCGGAGAAAAAAATCTACTTAATATGAAGTCTCGCTGAGAGAAAATAATCTTTTGAGTGCCGAAATTTACCGAGTAATGTTTGTAATCTTCAAATTTGAAGGCCAGAAAAATATCAAATCTGAAAAATCGGCTCTCCATGAGAAACGAGAGCTCGGCAAGATTCCGGAATGCCCAAATTCGCTAAAATCGGACAAACGAGGTGAAATCTGTGCACAAACACATGTGCCAGAGAATAAAAACTTGTTTAGTAGCGTGAATAGCCGTGAAATTTGGCAAAACCTAAGTTAGCGATCGAATCAAGTCCCTTACAAATTATCTAAATGTGCCATGGAAAATTTATGGGACCGCTAAGATCAATTTTTGGTAAAAGCACATAAATGTAGCAAGACAAGAGATTTGCCAATAACGATGTATTTTAATTACGTGATGTCTGCCATGGCTCCGATTACGTTATAAGACAGGATTTGTTGATATTATTATTTTGTTTTTATTTTCTATGAGAACGTATTATCTGACATTAATATTGGTCATATTATTGTTATGCCGGAGAAAAAAATCTACTTAATATGAAGTCTTGCGGAGAGAAAATAATATTTGGTGTGTCGCAATTTAGTGAGTAAAGTTTGTAATTTTCAAATTTGATGGCCAGAAAAATATCAATTCTGAAAAATCGGCTCTCCATGACAAACTTGAGCTCGACATGATTCCGGAATGACCAAATTCATCAAAATCGGACAAACGCGGCGAAATCCGTGCACAAAAACATGCGTCAGAGGATAAAAACTTGTTTAGTAGCGTGAATAGGCGTGAAATTTGGCAAAACCTAAGTTAGCGATCAAAGCAACTCTATTACAAATTATCTAAATGTGCCATGGTGAATTTATAGGACCGCTAAGATCTATTTTTGGTAGAAGCAACTAAATATAGCAAAACATGAGATTCGCCAATAACGATGTATTTTAATTACGTGATGTCTGCCATGGCTCCGATTACGTCATAAGACGGGATTTGTTGACACTATTATTTTGTTTTTATTTTCTACGAGAACGTTTTATCTGACATTAATATTGGTCATATTAGTATTATGCCGGAGAAAAAAAGTGTACTTAATATGAAGTCTTGCTGAGAGAAAATAATCTTTCGTGTGCCGAAATTTAGCGAGTAAAGTAATCTTCAAATTTGAAGGCCATGAAAATATCAATTCTGAAAAATTGGCTCTCCATGAGAAACTAGAGCTCGACACGATTCCGGAATGACCATATTCGCTACAATCGGAAAAATGAGGTGAAATCAGTGCACAAAAACATGCGTCAGAGGACAAAAACTGGTCTAGTAGCGTGAAGAGGTGTGAAATTTGGCAAAACCTAAGTTAGCGATCTAACCAACTCCTTTACAAATTATCTAACACTGCCATGGAGAATTTATGGGACCTCTAAGATCTATTTTTGGTAGAAGCACCTAAATATAGTAAGACATGAGATTTGCCAATAACGATGTATTTTAATTACGTGATGTCTGCCATGGCTCCGATTACAATATAAGACGGGATTTGTTGATACTATTATTTTGTTTTTATTTTCTACGAGAACGTATTATCTGACATTAATATTGGTCATATTATTATTATGCCAGAGAAAAAAATCTACTTAATATGAAGTCTCGCGGAGAGAAAATAATCTTTTGAGTGCCGAAATTTACCGAGTAATGTTTGTAATCTTCAAATTTGAAGGCCAGAAAAATATCAAATCTGAAAAATCGGCTCTCCATGAGAAACTAGAGCTCGACAAGATTCCGGAATGCCCAAATTCGTTAAAATCGGACAAACGAGGTGAAATCTGTGCACAAAAACATGTGCCAGAGAATAAAAACTTGTTTAGTAGCGTGAATAGCCGTGAAATTTGGCAAAACCTAAGTTAGCGATCGAATCAAGTCCCTTACAAATTATCTAAATGTGCCATGGAAAATTTATGGGACCGCTAAGATCAATTTTTGGTAAAAGCACCTAAATGTAGCAAGACATGAGATTTGCCAATAACGATGTATTTTAATTACGTGATGTCTGCCATGGCTCCGATTACGTTATAAGACAGGATTTGTTGATATTATTATTTTGTTTTTATTTTCTATGAGAACGTATTATCTGACATTAATATTGGTCATATTATTATTATGCCGGAGAAAAAAATCTACTTAATATGAAGTCTTGCGGAGAGAAAATAATATTTAGTGTGTCGCAATTTAGCGAGTAAAGTTTGTAATCTTCAAATTTGATGGCCAGAAAAATATCAATTCTGAAAAATCGGCTCTCCATGAGAAACTTGAGCTCGACATGATTCCGGAATGACCAAATTCAATAAAATCGGACAAACGCGGCGAAATCCGTGCACAAAAACATGCGTCAGAGGATAAAAACTTGTTTAGTAGCGTGAATAGGCGTGAAATTTGGCAAAACCTAAGTTAGCGATCGAAGCAACTCTATTTCAAATTATCTAAATGTGCCATGGTGAATTTATAGGACCGCTAAGATCTATTTTTGGTAGAAGCAACTAAATATAGCAAGACATGAGATTCCCCAATAACGATGTATTTTAATTACGTGATGTCTGCCATGGCTCCGATTACGTCATAAGACGGGATTTGTTGACACTATTATTTTGTTTTTATTTTCTACGAGAACGTTTTATCTGACATTAATATTGGTCATATTAGTATTATGCCGGAGAAAAAAAGTGTACTTAATATGAAGTCTTGCTGAGAGAAAATAATCTTTCGTGTGCCGAAATTTAGCGAGTAAAGTAATCTTCAAATTTAAAGGCCATGAAAATATCAATTCTGAAAAATTGGCTCTCCATGAGAAACTAGAGCTCGACACGATTCCGGAACGACCAAATTCGCTACAATCGAAAAAATGAGGTGAAATCAGTGCACAAAAACATGCGTCAGAGGACAAAAACTGGTCTAGTAGCGTGAAGAGGTGTGAAATTTGGCAAAACCTAAGTTAGCGATCTAACCAACTCCCTTACAAATTATCTAACTGTGCCATGGAGAATTTATGGGACCGCTAAGATATATTTTTGGTAAAAGCACCTAAATGTAGCAAGACATGAGATTTGCCAATAACGATGTATTTTAATTACGTGATGTCTGCCATGGCTCCGATTACGTTATAAGACAGGATTTGTTGATATTATTATTTTGTTTTTATTTTCTACGAGAACGTATTATCTGACATTAATATTGGTCATATTATTATTATGCCGGAGAAAAAAAGTGTACTTAATATGAAGTCTTGCTGAGAGAAAATAATCTTTCATGTGCCGAAATTTAGCGAGTAAAGTTGGTCATCCTCAAATTTGAAGGCGAGGAAAATATCAATTCTGAAAAATTGGCTCTCCATGAGAAACTAGAGCTCGACACGATTCCGGAATGACCAAATTCGCTAAAATCGGACAAATGAGGTGAAATCTGTCCACAAAAACATGCGTCAGAGAACAAAAACTGGTTTAGTAGCGTGAATAGGCATGAAATTTGGCAAAACTTAAGTTAGCGATCGAACCAACTCGCTTACAAATTATCTAAATGCGACATGGAGAATTTATGGGACCGCTAAGATATATTTTTGGTAGAAGCAACTAAATATAGCAAGACATGAGATTCGAACGATGTATTTTAATTACGTGATATCTCCCGTGGCCGCGATTACGTCATAAGACGGGATTTGTTGACACTATTATTTTGTTTTTATTTTCTACGAGAACGTATTATCTGACATTAATATTGGTAACATTATTATTATGCCGGAGAAAGAAATGTACTTAATATGAAGTCTTGCTGAGAGAAAATAATCTTTAGTGCGCCGAAACTTAGCGAGTAATGTTTGTAACCTTCAAATTTGAAGGCCAGAAAAATATCAATTCTGAAAAATCGGCTCTCCATGAGAAACTAGAGCTCGACACGATTCCGGAATGACCAAATTCGCTAAAATCGGACAGACGAGGTGGAATCTGTGCACAAAAACATGCGTCAGAGGACAAAAACTGGTTTAGTAGCCTGAATTAGCGTGAAATTTGATAAAACCTAAGTTAGCGATCAAACCAACTCCCTTACAATTTATCTAAATGTGTCATGTAGAATATACGGGACCGCTAAGATATATTTTTGGTAGAGGCTACTAAATATAGAAAGACATGACATTCGGCAATAATGATGTATTTTAATTACATGATGTCTGCCATGGCTCCGATTACGTTATAAGACGGGATTTGTTGACACTATTATTTTGTTTTTATTTTCTACGAGAACATATTATCATTGGGCATATTATTGTTATGCCGGAGAAAAAAATGTACTTAATATGAAGTCTTGCTAAGAGAAAATAATCTCTAGTGTGCCGAAATTTAGCGAGTAAAGTTTGTAATCGTCAAATTTGAAGGCCAAGAAAATATCAACTCTGAAAAATTGGCTCTCCATGAGAAACTAGAGCTCAACACGATTCCGGATTGACCAAATTCGCTAAAGTCGGACAAACGGGGTGAAATCTGTGCACAAAAACATGCGTCAGAGGACAAAAACTGGTTTAGTAGCGTGAATAGGTTTGAAATTTCGCAAAACCTAAGTCACCGATATTACCAACTCCCTTACAAATTATCTAAGTGTGCCATGGAGAATTTATGGGACCGCTAAGATCTATTTTTGGTAGGAGCACCTAAATATATAAAGACATGAGATTCGCCAATAACAATGTATTTTAATTACGTGATGTTTGCCATGGCTCCGAGTACGTTATAAGACGGGATATGTTGACACTATTATTTTATTTTTATTTTCTACGAGAACGTATTATCTAACATTAATATTGGTCATATTATTATTATGCCGGAGAAAAAAATGTACTTAATATGAAGTCTTGCTGAGAGAAAATAATCTTTAGTGCTCCGAAACTTAGCGAGTAATGTTTGTAATCTTCAAATTTGAAGGCCGGGAAAATATCAATTCTGAAAAATCGGCTCTCCATGAGAAACTAGAGCTCAACACGATTCCGGAATGACCAAATTCTCTAAAATCGGACACACGAGGTAAAATCTGTGCACAAAAACATGCGTCAGAGGACAAATACTGGTTTAGTAGAGTGAATAGGTGTGAAATTTGGCAAAGCCTAAGTTACTGATCTAACCAACTCCCTTACAATTTATCTAAATGTGCCATGGAAAATTTATGGAACTCTAAGATCTATTTTTGGTAGAACCACCTAAATATAGCAAAACATCAGATTCGCCAATAACGATGTATTTTAATTACGTGATGTCTGCCATGGCTTCGATTACGTTATAAGACGGGATTTGTTGACACTATTATTTTGTTTTTATTTTCTACGAGAACGTATTATATGACATTACTATTGGTCATATTATTATGCCGGAGAAAAAAAATGTACTTAATATGAAGTCTTGCTGAGAGTAAATAATCTTTAGTGTGCCGAAACTTAGCGAGTAATGTTTGTAATCTTCAAATTTGAAGGCCGGGAAAATATCAATTCTGAAAAATCGGCTCTCCATGAGAAACTAGAGCTTAACACGATTCCGGAATGACCAAATTCTCTAAAATCGGACAAACGAAGTAAAATCTGTGCACAAAAACATGCGTCAGAGGACAAAAACTGGTTTAGTGGAGTGAATAGGTGTGAAATTTGGCAAAACCTAAGTTAGTGCAATAACCAACTCCCTTACAATTTATCTAAATGTGTCATGGAAAATTTATGGAACTCTAAGATCTATTTTTGGTAGAACCACCTAAATATAGCAAAACATCAGATTCGCCAATAACGATGTATTTTAATTACGTGATGTCTGCCATGGCTCCGATTACGTTATAAGATGGGATTTGTTGACACTATTATTTTGCTTTTTTTTTCTACGAGAACGTATTATATGACATTAATATTGGTCATATTATTATGCCGGAGAAAAAAAATGTACTTAATATGAAGTCTTGCTGAGAGAAAATAATCTTTAGTGTCCCGAAACTTAGCGAGTAATGTTTGTAATCTTCAAATTTGAAGGCCGGGAAAATATCAATTCTGAAAAATTGGCTCTCCATGAGAAACTAGAGCTCAACATGATTCCGGAATGACCAAATTCTCTAAAATCGGAAAAACGAGGTAAAATCTGTGCACAAAAACATGCGTCAGAGGACAAAAACTGGTTTAGTAGAGTGAATAGGTGTGAAATTTGGCAAAATCTAAGTTTGTGATCTAACCAACTCCCTTACAATTTATCTAAATGTGCCATGGAAAATTTATGGAACTCTAAGATCTATTTTTGGTAGAACCACCTAAATATAGCAAAACATCAGATTCGCCAATAACGATGTATTTTAATTACGTGATGTCTGCCATAGCTTCGATTACGTTATAAGACGGGATTTGTTGACACTATTATTTTGTTTTTATTTTCTACGAGAACGTTTTATATGACATTAATATTGGTCATATTATAATGCCGGAGAAAAAAAATGTACTTAATATGAAGTCTTGCAGAGAGTAAATAATCTTTAGTGTGCCGAAATTTAGCGAGTAAAGTTTGTAATCTCCAAATTTGAAGGCCTGGAAAATATCAATTCTGAAAAATGGGCTCTCCATGAGAAACTAGAGCTCGACACAATCCCGGAATGACCAAATTCGCTTAAATCAGACAAATGAGGTGAAATATGTGCGCAAAAACATGTGTAAGAGAACAAAAACTGGTTTTGTAGCTTGAATAGGCGTGAAATTTCGGAAAATCTAAGTTAGCGATCGAACCAACTCCTTTACAAATTATCTAAATCTGCCGTGGAGAATTTATGGGACCGCTAAGATCTATTTTTGGTAGAAGCAACTAAATATAGCAAGACATGAGATTCGCCAATAACGATGTATTTTAATTACGTGATGTCTGCCATGGCTCCGATTGCGTCATAAGACGGGATATGTTGACACTATTATTTTGTTTTTATTTTCTGCGAAAATGTATTATCTGACATCAATATTGGTCACATTATTATTATGCCGGAGAAAAAAATGTACTTAATATGAAGTCTTGCTTAGAGAAATTAATCTTTAGTGTGCCGAAATTTAGCGAGTAAAGTTTGTAAGCTTCCAATTTGAAGGCCAGGAAAATATGAATTCGGAAAAATCGGCTCTCCACGAGAAACTAGAGCTCGACACGATTCCGGAATGACCAAAATTCGCTAAAATCGGACAAACGAGGTGAAATCTGGGGACAAAAACGTGCGTCAGAGGACAAAAACTGGTTTAGTAGCGTGATTAGGCGTGAAATTCGGCAAAACCTAACTTACAAATTATCTAAATGTGTCATGGAAAATTGATGGGACCGCTAAGATCTATTTTTGGTAGACGCACCTAAATATAGCAAGACATGATATTCACCAATAATGAGGTATTTTAGTTACGTGATGTCTGTCATGGCTACGATTACGTTATAAGACGGGATTTGTTGACATTTTTATTTTGTTTTTATTTTCTACGAGAACGTATTATCTGACATTAATATTGGTCACATTATTATTATGCCGGAGAAAAAAAATTACTTAATATGAAGTCTTGCTGAGAGAAAATAATCTTTAGTGTCCCGAAATTTAGCGAGTAAAGTTTGTTATCTACAAATATTAAGGCCAGGAAAATATCAATTCTGAAAAATCGGCTCTCCACGAGAAACTAGACCTCGAGACGATTCCGGAATGACCAAATTCAATAAATTCGGACAAACGAGGTGAAATCTGTGCACAAAAACATGCGTCAGAGGACAAAAACTGGTTTAGTAGAGGGATTAGGCATGAAATTCGGCAAAACCTAAGTTAGCGATCTAACCAACTCCCTTACAAATTATCTAAATGTGCCATGTAAAATTGATGGGACCGCTAAGATCTATTTTTGGTAGACGCACCTAAATATAGCAAGACATGAGATTCACCAATAATGATGTATTTTATTTACGTGATGTCTGTCATGGCTCCGATTACGTTATAAGACGGGATTTGTTGACATTTTTATTTTGTTTTTATTTTCTACGAGAATGTATTATCTAACATTAATATTAGTCATATTATTATTGTGCTGGAGAAAAAAATGTACTTAATATGATGTATTGCTGAGAGAAAATAATCTTTAGTGTGCCGAAATATAGCGACTAAAGTTTGTAATCTTCAAATTTAAAGGTCAGGAAAATATCAATTCTGAAAAATCGGCACTCCACGAGAAACTAGACCTCGAGACGATTCCGGAATGACCGAATTCTATAAATTCAGACAAACGAGGTGAAATCTGTGCACAAAAACATGCGTCAGAGGACAAAAACTGGTTTAGTAGCGTGATTAGGCGTGAAATTTGGCAAAACCTAAGTAATCGATCTAACCAACTCCCTTATAAATTATCTAAATGTGCCATGGAAAATATATGGGACCGCTAAGATCTTTTTTTGGTGGACGCACCTAAATATAACAAGACTTGAGATTCACCAATAATGATGTATTTTAATTACGTGATGTCTGTCATGGCTCCCAGTACGTCATAAGACGGGATTTGTTGACACTATTACTTTGTTTTTATTTTCTACGAGAACGTATTATCTGACATTAGTATTGGTCATATTATTATAATGCTGGAGAAAAAAATGTACTTAATATGAAGTCTTGCTGAGAGAAATAATCTTTAGTGTGCCGAAATTTAGTGAGTAAAGTTTTTAATCTTCAAATTTGAAGGCCAGGAAAATATCAATTCTTAAAATTCGGCTCTCCACGAGAAACTAGACCTCGAGACGATTCCGGAATGACCAAATTCGCTAAAATCGGACAAACGAGGTGAAATCTGTGCACGAAAACATGCGTCAGAGGACAAAAACAGGTTTAGTAGCGTGATTAGGCGTGAAATTCGGCAAAACCTAAGTTAGCGATCAAACCAACTCCCTTATAAATTATCTAAATGTGCCATGGAAAATTGATGGGACCGCTAAGATCAATTTTTGGAAGACACACCTAAATATAGCAAGACATGAGATTCACCAATAATGATGTATTTTAATTACGTGATGTCTGTCGTGGCTTCGATTACGTTATAAGACGGGATTTGTTGACATTATTATTTTGTTTTTATTTTTTACGAGAACGTATTATCTGACATTAATATTGGTCATATTATTATTATGCCGGAGAAAAAAATGTACTTAATATGAAGCCTTGCTGAGAGAAAATAATCTTTAGTGTGCCGAAATTTAGCGAGTAAACTTTGTAATTTTCAAATTAGAAGGCCAGGAAAATATCAATTCTTAAAAATCAGCTCTCCACGAGAAACTAGACCTCGAGACGATTCCGGAATGACCAAATTCGCTAAAATCGAACAAACGAGGTGAAATCTGTGCACAAAAACATGCGTCAGAGTACCAAAACTGGTTTAGTAGCGTGATTAGGCGTGAAATTCGGCAAAACCTAAGTTAGCGATCTAACCAACTCCCTTACAAATTATCTAAATGTGCCATGGAAAATTTATGGGACCGCTAAGATCTTTTTTTGGTAGACGCACCTAAATATAGCAAGACTTGAGATTCACCAATAATGATGTATTTTAATTACGTGATGTCTGTCATGGCTCCCATTACTTCATAAGACGGTATTTGTTGACAATATTATTTTGTTTTTATTTTCTACGAGAACGTATTATCTGACATTAGTATTGGTCATATTATTATTATGCCGGAGAAAAAAATGTACTTAATATGAAGTCTAACTGAGAGAAAATAATCTTTAGTGTGCCGAAATTTAGCGAGTAAAGTTTGTAATCTTCAAATTTGAAGGCCAGGAAAATATGAATTCTGAAAAATAGGCTTTCCACGAGAAACTAGACCTCGAGACGATTCCGTAATGACCAAATTCAATAAATTCGGACAAACGAGGTGAAATCTGTGCACAAAAACATGCGTCAGAGGACAAAAACTGGTTTAGTAGCGTTATTAGGCCTGAAATTTGGCAAAACCTAAGTAAGCGATCTAACCAACTCCCTTACAAATTATCTAAATGTGCCATGGAAAATTTATGGGACCGCTAAGATCTTTTTTTGGTAGACGCACCTAAATATGGCAAGAATTCAGATTCACCAATAATGATGTATTTTCATTACGTGATGTCTGTCATGGCTCCCATTAGGTCATATGACAGGATTTGTTGACACTATTATTTTGTTTTTATTTTCTACGAGAACGTATTATCTGACATTAGTATTGGTCATTTTATCGTTATGCCGGAGAAAAAAATGTACTTAATATGAAGTCTTACTGAGAGAAAATAATCTTTAGTGTGCCGAAATTTAGCGAGCAATGTTTGTAATCTATAAATTTGAAGGCCAGGAAAATATAAATTCTGAAAAATCGGCTCTCCATGAGATCGACACGATTCCGGAATGATCATATTCGCTAAAATCGGACAAACGAGGTGAAATCTGTGCACAAAAACATGCGTCAGAGAACAAAAACTGGCTTAGTAGCGTGAATAAGCGTGAAATTTAGCAAAAACCTAATTTAGCGATCGAACCAACTCTCTTACAAATTATCTAAATGTGCCATGGAGAATTTATGGGATCTCTAAGATCTATTTTTGGCAGAAGCACTTAAATATTGGTCATATTATTATTATGCCGGAGAAAAATAGTGTACCTAATATGAAGGCTTGTTGAGAGAAAATAATCTTTCGTGTGCCGAAATTTAGCGAGTAAAGTTTGAAATGTTCAAATTTGAAGGCCAGGAAAATATCACTTCTGAAAAATCGGCTCTCCATGAGAAACTAGACCTCGACACGATTCCGGAATGTCCAAATTCGCTAAAATCGGACAAACGAGGTGAAATCTGTGCACAAAAACATGTGTCAGAGGACAAAAATTGGTTTAGTAGCGCGAATAGGCGTGAAATTTGACAAAACCTAAGTCAGCGATCAAAGCAACTCCCTTAATAATTATCTAAATGTGCCATGGAGAATTTATGGG
The DNA here is from genome assembly GCA_024447665.1 of Juncus inflexus. Classification (NCBI taxonomy): domain Eukaryota; kingdom Viridiplantae; phylum Streptophyta; class Magnoliopsida; order Poales; family Juncaceae; genus Juncus; species Juncus inflexus. The sequence goes on from JAJHPC010000010.1 coordinate 10,840,535, forward strand.
ACCGCTAAGATCTATTTTTGGTAGAAGCACCAAAATATTGCAAGACATGTGCTTCGCCAATAACGATATTTTTTATTTACGTGATCTCTGTCGCGGCTACGATTACGTTATAAGACGGGATTTGTCGACATTGTTATTTTGTTTTTATTTTGTACGAGAACATATTATCTGACATCAATATTGGTCACGTTATTATTATGCCGGAGAAAAAAAATTACACAATATGAAGTCTTGCTGGGAGAAAATAATCTTTAGTGTGCCGAAATTTAGCGAGTAAAGTTTGTAATCTTCATATTTTAAGGCTAGGAAAATATCAATTCTGAAAAATCGTCTCTCCACAAGAAACTAGACCTCGAGACGATTCCGGAATGACCAAATTCGCAAAAATCGGACAAACGAGGTGAAATCAGCGCACAAAAACATTCGTCAGAGGACAAAAGCTGGTTTAGTAGCGCGATTAGGCGTGAAATTTGGCAAAACCTAAGTTAGCGATCTAACCAACTCCCTTACAAATTATCTAAATGTGCCGTGGAAAATTGATGGGACCGCTAAGATCTATTTTTGGTAGATGCACCTAAATATAGCAAGACATGAGATTCACCAATAATGATGTATTTTAATTACGTGATGTCTGTCATGGCTCCGATTACGTTATAAGACGGAATTTGTTGACATTATTATTTTGTTTTTATTTTCAACGCGAACGTATTATCTGACATTAATATTTGTCATATTATTATTGTGCTGGAGAAAAAAAATTACATAATATGAAGTCTTGCTGAGAGAAAATAATCTTTAGTGTGCTGAAATTTAGCGAGTAAAGTTTGTAATCTTCAAATTTGAAGGCCAGGAAAATATCAATTCTGAAAAATCGGCTCTCCACGAGAAACTAGACCTCGAGACGATTCCGGAATGACCAAATCCAATAAATTCGGACAAACGAGGTTGAATCTGTTGTGCACAAAAACATGCGTCAGAGGACAAAAACTGGTTTAGTAGCGTGATTAGGCGTGAAATTTGGCAAAACCTAAGTAAGCGATCTAACCAACTCCCTTACAAATTATCTAAATGTGCCAGGGAAAATTTATGGGACCGCTAAGATCTTTTTTTGGTAGACGCACCTAAATATAGCAAGACTTGAGATTCACCAATAATGATGTATTTTAATTACGTGATGTCTGTCATGGCTCCCATTACGTCATAAGACGGGATTTGTTGACACTATTATTTTATTTTTATTTTCTACGAGAACGTATTATCTGACATTAGTATTGGTCATATTATTATTATGCCGGAGAAAAAAATGTACTTAACATGAAGTCTTACTGAGAGAAAATAATCTTTATTGTGCCGAAATTTAGCGAGTAATGTTTGTAATCTATAAATTTGAAGGCCAAGAAAATATAAATTCTGAAAAATCGGCTCTCCATGAGAAACTGGAGCTCGACACGATTCCGGAATGATCATATTCGCTAAAATCGGAAAAACGAGGTGAAATCTGTGCACAAAAACATGCGTCAGAGAACAAAAACTGGTTTAGTAGCGTGATTCGGCGTGAAATTTGGCAAAACCTAAGTAAGCGATCTAACCAACTCCCTTACAAATTATCTAAATGTGCCAGGGAAAATTTATGGGACCGCTAAGATCTATTTTTGGTAGAAGCACTTAAAATAGCAAGACATGTGATTCGCCAATAACGATGTATTTTAATTACGTGATGTCTGCCATGGCTCCGATTACGTTATAAATCGGGATTTGTTGATACTATTATTTTGTTTTTATTTTCTACGAGAACGTATTATCTGACATTAATATTCGTCATATTATTATTATGCCGGAGAAAAAAAGTGTACTTAATATGAAGTCTTGCTGGGAGAAAATAATCTTTCGTGTGCCGAAATTTAGCGAGTAAAGTTTGTAATCTTCAAATTTGAAGGCCAGGAAAATATCAATTCTGAAAAATCGGCTCTCCATGAGAAACTAGACCTCGACACGATTCCGGAATGTCCAAATTCGCTAAAATCGGACAAACGAGGTGAAATCTGTGCACAAAAACATGTGTCGGAGGACAAAAAGTGGTTTAGTAGCGCGAATAGGCATTAAATTTGGCAAAACCTAAGTCAGCGATCTAACCAACTCCCTTAATAATTATCTAAATGTGCCATGGAGAATTTATGGGACCGCTAAGATCTATTTTTGGTAGAAGCACCAAAATATTGCAAGACATGAGCTCCGCCAATAACGTTATTTTTTATTTCCGTGATGTCTATCGTTGATACGATTACGTTATAAGACGGGATTTGTTGACATTGTTATTTTGTTTTTATTTTGTACGAGAAGGTATTATCTGACATCAATATTGCTCACAATATTATTATGCCGGAGAAAAAAAAGTACTTAATATGAAGTCTTGCTGAGAGAAAATAATCTTTAGTGTGCCGAAATTTAGCGAGTAAAGTTTGTAATCTTCAAATTTTAAGGCCAGGAAAATATTAATTCTGAAAAATCGGATCTCCACGAGCAACTAGACCTCGAGACGATTCCGGAATGACCAAATTCGCTAAAATCGGACAAACGAGGTGAAATCTGCGCACAAAAACATGCGTCAGAGGACAAAAACTGGTTTAGTAGCGCGATTACGCGTTAAATTTTGCAAAACCTAAGTTAGCGATCTGACCAACTCCCTTACAAATTATCAAAATGTGCCATGGAAAATTGATGGGACCGCTAAGATCTATTTTTGATAGACGCACCTAAATATAGCTAGACATGAGATTCCCCAATAATGATGTATTTTAATTACGTGATGTCTGTCATGGCTCCGATTACGTTATAAGACGGGATTTGTTGACATTATTATTTTGTTTTTATTTTCTACGAGAACTTATTATCTGACATTAATATTGGTCATATTATTATTATGCCGGAGAAAAAAATGTACTTAATATGAAGTCTTGCTGAGAGAAATTAATCTTTAGTGTGCCGAAATTTAGCGACTAAAGTTTGTAATCTTCACATTTGAAGGCCAGGAAAATATCTATTCTGAAAAATCGGCTCTCCATGAGAAACTAGACCTCGAGACGATTCCGGAATGACCAAATTCGCTAAAATCGGACAAACGAGGTGAAATATGTGCACAAAAACATGCGTCAGACGACAAAAACAGGGTTAGTAGCGTTATTAGGCGTGTAATTTGGCAAAACCAAAGTTAGCGATCTCACCAACTCCCTTACAGATTATGTAAATGTGCCATGGAGAATTTATGGGATCGCCAAGATCTATTTTTCGTAGAAGCAACAAAATATAGCAAGACATGTGATTCGCCAATAACGATGTATTTTAATTACGTGATGTCTGTCACGGCTCCGATTACGTTATAAGACGGGATTTGTTGACATTATTATTTTGTTTTTATTTTCTACGAGAACGTATTATCTGACATTAATATTGGTCATATTATTATTGTGCCGGAGAAAAAAATGTACTTAATATGAAGTCTTGCTGAGAGAAAATAATCTTTAGTGTGCCGAAATTTAGCAAGTAAACTTTGTAATCTTCAAATTTGAAGGCCAGGAAAATATCAATTCTGAAAAATCAGCTCTCCATGAGAAACTGGACCTCGAGACGATTCCGGAATGACCAAATTCGCTAAAATCGGAAAAACGAGATGAAATCTATGCACAAAAACATGCGTCAGAGGACAAAAACTGGTTTAGTAGCGTCATTCGGCGTGAAATTTGGCAAAACCTAAGTTAGCGATCTAACCAACTCCCTTACAAATTGTCGAAATGTGCCATGGAGAATTTATGAGACCGCTAAGATATATTTTTGGTAGAAGCAACTAAATATAGCAAGACATGAGATTCACCAATAATGATGTATTTTAATTACGTGATGTCTGCCATGGCTTCGATTACATCGTAAGACGGGATTTGTTGACACTATTATTTTGTTTTTATGTTCTACGAGAATGTTTTATCTGACATTAATATTAGTCATATTATTATTATGCCGGAGAAAAAAATGTACTTAATATGAAGTCTTGCTGAGAGAAAATAATCTTTAGTGTGCCGAAATTTAGCGAGTAAAGTTTGTAATCTTCAAATTTGAATGCCAGGAAAATATCAATTCCGAAAAATCAGCTCTCCATGAGAAACTAGACCTCGAGACGATACCGGAATGACCAAATTCGCTAAAATCGCACAAACGAGGTGAAATCTGTGCATAAAAAAAAGCGTTAGAGGACAAAAACTTGTTTAGTAGCGTGATTAGGCATGAAATTCGGCAAAACCAAAGTTAGCGATCTGACCAACTCCCTTACAAATTGTCTAAATGTGCCATGCAGAATTTATGGTACCGCTAAGATCTATTTTTAGTAGAAGAAACTAAATATAGTATGACATCAGATTCGCCAATAACGATGTATTTTAATTACGTAATGTCTGCCATGGCTCCGATTACATCATAAGACGGGATTTGTTGACACTATTATTTTGTTTTCATGTTCTATGAGAAGGTATTATCTGACATTAATAATGGTCATATTATTATTATTCCGGAGAAAAAAATGTACTTAACATGAAGTCTTGCTAAGAGAAAATAATCTTTAGTGTGCCGAAATTTAGCGAGTAATGTTTGTAATCTTCAAATTTGAAGGCCCGGAAAATATCAATTCTGAAAAATCGGCTCTCCTTGAGAAACTAGACCTCGTGACGATTCCGGAATGACCAAATTTGCTAAAATCGGACAAAGGAGGTCAAATCTGTGCACAAAAACATGCGTCAGAGGACAAAAACTGGTTTAGTTGCGTGATTAGGCGTGAAATTTGTCAAAACCTAAGTTAGCGATCTGACCAACTCCCTTACAGATTATCTATATGTGCCATGGAGAATTTATGGGACCGCTAAGATCTATTTTTGGTAGAAGCAACAAAATATAGCAAGACATGTGATTCGCGAATAACAATGTATTTTTATTACGTGATGTCTGTCACGGCTCCGATTACGTTATTCGACGGGATTTGTTGACATTATTGTTTTGTTTTGATTTTCTACGAGAACGTATTATCTGACATTAATATTGGTCATATTATTATTGTGCCGAAGAAAAAAATGTACTTAATATGAAGTCTTGCTGAGAGAAAATAATCTTTAGTGTGCCGAAATTTACCGACTAAAGTTTGTAATCTTCAAATTTGAATGCCAGGAAAATATCAATTCTGAAAAATCTGCTCTCCATGAGAAACTAGACCTCGAGGCGATTCTGGAATGACCAAATTCGCTAAAATCGGACAAACGAGGTGAAATCTGTGCACAAAAACATGCGTCAGAGGACAAAAACAGGTTTAGTAGCGTGATTAGGCATGAAATTTGGCAAAACCAAAGTTAGCGATCTAACCAACTCCCTTACAAATTGTCGAAATGTGCCATGGAGAATTTATGGGACCGCTAAGATCTATTTTTGGTAGAAGCAACTAAATATAGCAAGACATGTGATTCGCCAATAACGATGTATTTTAATTACGTGATGTCAGTCACGGCTCTGATTACGTTATAAGACGGGATTTGTTGACATTATTATTTTGTTTTTATTTTCTACGAGAACGTATTATCTGACATTAATATTGGTCATATTATTATTGTGCCGGAGAAAAAAATGTACTTAATATGAAGTCTTGCTGAGAGAAAATAATCTTTATTGTGCCGAAATTTAGCAAGTAAAATTTGTAATCTTCAAATTTGAAGGCCCGGAAAATATCAATTCTGAAAAATTGGCTCTCCATGAGAAACTAGACCTCGAGGTGATTCCGGAATGACCAAATTCGCTAAAATCGGACAAACGAGGTGAAATATGTGCACAAAAACATGCGTTAGAGTACAAAAACTGGTTTAGTAGCGTGATTAGGCGTGAAATTTGGCAAAACCTAAGTTAGCGATCGGACCAACTCCCTTACAGATTATCTAAATGTGCCATGGAGAATTTATGGGACTGCTAAGATCTATTTTTGGTAGAAGCAACAAAATATAGCAAGACTTGTGATTCGCGAATAACGATGTATTTTTATTACGTGATGTCTGTCACGGCTCCGATTACGTTATTCGACGGGATTTGTTGACATTATTGTTTTGTTTTGATTTTCTACGAGAACGTATTATCTGACATTAATATTGGTCATATTATTATTGTGCCGAAGAAAAAAATGTACTTAATATGAAGTCTTGCTGAGAGAAAATAATCTTTAGTGTGCCGAAATTTACCGACTAAAGTTTGTAATCTTCAAATTTGAATGCCAGGAAAATATCAATTCTGAAAAATTGGCTCTCCATGAGAAACTAGACCTCGAGGCGATTCCGGAATGACCAAATTCGCTAAAATCGGACAAACGAGGTGAAATCTGTGCACAAAAATATGCGTTAGAGGACAAAAACTGGTTTAGTAGCTTGATTAGGCATGAAATTTGGAAAAACCAAAGTTAGCGATCTAACCAACTCCCTTACAAATTGTCGAAATGTGCCATGGAGAATTTATGGGACCGCTAAGATCTATTTTTGGTAGAAGCAACTAAATATAGCAAGACATGATATTCACCAATAATGATGTATTTTAATTACGTGATGTCTGCCATGGCTCCGATTACATCGTAAGATGGGATTTGTTGACACTATTACTTTGTTTTTATGTTCTCCGAGAATGTTTTATCTGACATTAATATTAGTCATATTATTATTATGCCGGAGAAAAAAATGTTCTTAATATGAAGTCTTGCTGAGAGAAAATAATCTTTAGTGTGCCAAAATTTACCGACTAAAGTTTGTAATCTTCAAATTTGAATGCCAGGAAAATATCAATACTAAAAAATGGGCTCTCCATGAGAAACTAGACCTCGAGACGATTCCGGAATGACCAAATTCGCTAAAATCGGACAAACGAGGTGAAATATGTGCACAAAAACATGCGTCAGGGGACAAAAACTTGTTTAGCAGCGTGATTAGGCATGTAATTCGGCAAAACCAAAGTTAGCGATCTGACCAACTCCCTTACAAATTGTCTAAATGTGCCATGGAGAATTTCTGGGACCGCTAAGATCTATTTTTGGTTGAAGAAACTAAATATAGAAAGACATGAGATTCGCCAATAACGATGTATTTTAATTACGTAATGTTGTGATGGCTCCGATTACATCATAAGACGGGATTTGTTGACACTATTATTTGTTTTCATGTTCTATGAGAAGGTATTTTCTGACATTAATAATGGTCATATTATTATTATGCCGGAGAAAAAAATTTACTTAATATGAAGTCATGCTGAGAGAAAATAATCTTTAGTGTGCCGAAATTTAGCGAGTAAAGTTTGTAATCTTCAAATTTGAAGGCCAGGAAAATATCAATTCTTAAAAATCGGCTCTCCATGAGAAACTAGACCTCGAGACGATTCCGGAATGGCCAAATTCGCTAAAATCGGACAAACGAGGTGAAATCTGTGCACGAAAACATGCGTCAGAGGACAAAAACTGGTTTAGTAGCATGATTAGGCGTGAAATTTGGTAAAACCTTAGTTAGCGATCTGACCAACTCCCTTACTGATTATCTAAATGTGCCATGGAGAATTTATGGGACCGCTAAGATCTATTTTTGGTAGAAGCAACAAAATATAGCAAGACATGTGATTCGCCAATAACGATGTATTTTAATTACGTGATGTCTGTCACAGCTCCGATTACGTTATAAGACGGGATTTGTTGACATTGTTATTTTGTTTTTATTTTCTACGAGAACGTATTATCTGACATTAATATTGGTCATATTATTATTGTGCCGGAGAAAAAAATGTATTTAATATGAAGTCTTGCTGAAAGAAAATAATCTTTAGTGTGCCGAAATTTAGCAAGTAAACTTTGTAATCTTCAAATTTGAAGGCCAGGAAAATATCAATTCTGAAAAATTGGCTCTCCATGAGAAACTAGACCTCAAGGCGATTCCGGAATGACCAAATTCGCTAAAATCGAACAAACGAGGATTTTTCTATGTATTTTAGATGATGATATGATGATGATGATGATGAGTTTAAGCTATGGAAAGGAAAGAAACTCCCTGATGGTGAAGATCGGATGTAGGGATGGTTCGGATGATTTTGAGCTCGATCTTGTGGCTCTTCCACTCGATCTATCTTTGGATCTAGAGGCCCTAGGGTAGGAGAAGCCTCTACTTCTTGATTTTGTTTCGGAAGGGATGAAACGCCCGGTGCTCCCTTCTTCTTGTTCTTCCTGATCTCTCTTAATGTCTGATTCAAATCGGGGCTTTGAGAAACCTGAGGATTCCCTTTTCTCATACACCTTCAAACAATTAAACAAAACACTAGAAAAAAAAAACGTGAGATCGGTTAGTTAAAAATTTAATGCAAGCCGCTTCCCCGGCAATGGCGCCATTTGTAACATCGTGAAAACGTGTCATTAATTGTAATCACGTGTTAACAAAGATATTTATAAGTTTCCTAATTCATCAATAAAATGTATAAGTTAATTTTGAGTTTAGGATGTCGAACACAAGGAAGCAAGGCCTTAAATATTTTAACGTTCAGTTTTCACTTTTAATTTAGTGTTGTGTTTTGAAAGATTGTTGTTGTGGCTCTAATAGAAAGAATTTCACAAGAGATAAAATTAAAAAAAATAATTTGCTTTTTAAAGGATAAAAGAGAAATAGTAGGGAAATATGACAGTTTGTGTAATTTGAGAATCACGAATCACAAATGATAGCAAATTAATCATATAGTATTTATAAGCAAGGTTTAATTAACTTCTTTCCAAAAATTAATTAATAAACTCATCGACCTTTAGATCCATTAAAAACTTCTATTTTTAAGTGTTCTTATAATTGATTCAACCCTTATTTGAATAAGGATAACTTTTCCAAGTCAAATATATTCAAACAAATCTCTAAGAATTTTTATAAATATTTAATATCAAATCATCCTTCCAAATAATTTAACTTTAAAACTCATAAAAATATCTCAAGATTTAATCTTAAAAATACTATAATAAATGCAAAGTTTTCTCAAGATTTCATCATCAAGGCTACACAAAAAGTCTTTCCCTACCCTTTAAACTACTCACTCATGTCCACAAAATAAATCATATTAAAATCCAACCAAGAAAATAGTAAAAGAAAAAAAAAAGAATTAAATCAAACCCTAAAGAAGTGAATCGTTCTCGATCTCTCTCCTTCTTGATTGATTTATCACCTTCACCTTCTAGTTCAAGCACTTCTTCCTTCTCTAAAATTCTATCCTCTCTCTCAATTCTCAAAAATTGGAGTTTTGAAGTTATTGGACATTAATGGTGGAAAAGAAAAGAATAGATTTGAAAATGGTGGAAGAGATGAAAAATGGTGTATGATGATGTAAGAATGGAGGATTGAATGGTTGTGTGTATGAATCCCTTCTAGAGAGAAGTTGGGGTCTTTTTATAGTGAAATTTACCCTAGAAAATATTTAGAATTATGATGGTGGGACTAAACAATTTAGTTTGATCCGGATTCTGTTTTGGATAGCAATTTGGGGGATAAATAGCACTATTTCTTTCTTTTCTATACAAATTCAGCGTGGGTGCAAATTCTGGGTACATATAGCATTTCATTCTCAATCTCATCCGTTCCAACGGATTGCATACGTGTCACTCAGGGGTTGGTCTGATTAAAATCAGATATCTGATCCAATGGCCACGATTTTGCCACGTGTTTCACCTTTCAATCTGTTAAAACGAACTTGCCACGTGTCGACTATTGATAAATGCTTGGAATATGAAGATAACGCGTAATCTTTTCACGTGTACGCCACGTGGCGTGATCTGATTGGCTGGTGCAAGAATCTCGTACCGACGCGTCAGTGATGCTCCCCAATAAGAAATCGCCACGTGTCCTTCTTGTTGTTGAAAATAACAGACTCTTCCACGTGTCGCTTCTTAATTCGCTGATTTCCAACGGAAGTTGCCACGTGTCACACTCCGGTTGGTTGGAAGAGGTTTGACCCGGTCAAAGGTTGACTTTGACCAAGGTTGACCAATCTTGTATCGCATTTTCTGGGAGTTCTAGAAGGTCTTTTTTCGCAAGGTTTGTACCGTTGGATTCGTATCGTCGCGCTCTACGATTTGACACCCAGTTTGACCCCTTTTGGAAAAGTTGACTTTTGGTCAACTCGGCGATTTTCCGGGTTTGACTCTTCGTCTTTTTGTGGATTTTGTAGGTCTTGGCTTGGATAGTCGATGGATAAGGGTTGTAAGAATTTTGGAGAATCATGTGTAGGATTTTCGCAAAGGTTTGTCGAAATTCGGCCATCTTTGGCCCATGTTTTGCAAATCGGTCCGTCATTCGGAGTTGACTTTTCGCTGAGGTCTCCAAATAGCGTTTTCTCGGTCTTTTTACCTGAAAAATCACACAAAAATGTTTTAAGAGTCTCACGGATAATTTTCATTAATTTTAGGTATTTTTCATACAATTTATGTGATTTATTGACGAATTTTTCATGATAAAAACCCTAAAAATGTGTATAAAAATACATATTACAAATCTCACCACACTTACATCAAGCTTGCCCTCAAGCGTAAATTTAATTCAAGTTATAGGGTTTTTAGAATCAGGTTAAATTCATTTGAGAAGTTATTAAATTATTGCCACGTTATTAGTCGATTATTATAATAATATACGAATGTTGGTGAATGTCCATTAATAATTTTAAAATCTCAAGTTCGTTTCAACTCGCCAATCTTTTATCTCAATTATCCATTTTCCACAAAATAGTACTCTAAGAAAATTTTTCTACTTTAACCCCCTAAATTTCGTACAAAAGCTTCAACTAAATTTCACTTCGCCCTTTGAAACAGTTGAAAGTTCACACCCAATTTCCAAGCACAAAATTTGTGTCTAATGACACTAAAAATCATTTATTTATTGAAAAGTATATACATATATATAGTTATTATTATTATTTATTTTTTTTTTTTATTATTATTTTTTTTTATATATATATATATATTTTTTTTTATATATTTTTTTTATTTAATTTTTAATTTTTTTTTAATAATTTTTTTTTAATAATTTTTTTTTTCTATTATTTTTTTTATTTTATTTATATTATTTTATATGTTAATAACCTGCTACCCCAATATTTGCCTCTCCGCGGCGGATCATCTCCCTCTGGTCACTTCTAGCATACTTGGATTCGAGGCCATGCAGCGGGCCCTTCTGCGTGAATACCAATGATTCATCATCACCGATACCCAGCTACTTGGTACCATGCAAGTTGGATTGCCTGTAACCAAGCGTTAAGAACTATCTCTCGCGCCGTACACCCTTGAGGGTCACCATAAGATTAGGTGTAACAGATTATTTAAAAACTATTTATTAAAATAATACGTTTTTGTACTAGAAAATAGGTGATGGGTCTTCAACAAGTTTCAAAGGGCTGATAAAAATTAGACATTTCACGAGGCCATAGTTTGAAAATCAGGGATAATTTCGAAAAATTTAAATACGGCACTAAAGAATGGAAACATTATATTTTGTCGTAAAATATTGAGGAGATGAACACGTAATGTAATTTTTAAACCATTAATGGACTTTATGTGGATAGTATAGATGGAATGGGGTGGAATGGAAAATATTCTGGCAAAAAATTTAATATCCTCTAAAAGTTTTCAAAAATTATTCATCATTTTCCAAAACCCTAAGTTTTCAAAAATTCGTTGCTTGAAGGACTTGATGTCAAAACTCTTCTTTTTCAAAAACCTTTTTTTTCATTTTTAAAAGTCTTTTATTTATTTACAAATCCAAGCAAGATAGTGTAACAACTTATTTACAAAATTAAAGAAAATGAAATAAAAACTAAATTTTAAATTTTATGAGTTTTTTTTTTTTTTTTTTTTTTTTTTTTACTTGTTTTGGACACAAAAAAGGTTACAAAACTTGGTTTTTGCACAAAATCAAAATCACCATACTTAAACTTTTATATGTACAAGAGAAAGTTTAGGAATTGTGAAAATTGGAAGTAGTAAAGGATTTTGTGCAACTCACCCTCACCACACTTAAACTTTTGCAAAAAGTTTAAGTGTAAATGAAAAAGTTTTGTCAAAATAAAAATTAAAAATAATAAAAAGAAAAGTACGACCTGACATAACGAGTTGCCTCTCGCCAAGCGCTCCCATTTAACGTCTCGAGCCCGACGCGTGTTTATTCACCTTTCCTCTTCTGCGCCGATTGGCGCTTCGCCCAATTCTTGCTCGTCAAACCATCGCGCGTCATGATTTTCGTAAAATGCCTTTAAGCGGTGGCCGTTGACTTTGAATGCGTTCCCTCCTTCCCTAGAGATTTCAAACACTCCAAAGGGAAA